>OZ017738.1:62644072-63156572 GCA_963969285.1 Odontomyia ornata | reverse complement strand
ACAACTCCTCGAGAATGTAAAGAACGCAGAAGCTAGTCCTCAGAGAAAGCGAGTGCCCTGCGTTCGTATTATAGGCTTGCGTTTGTCAATTAGTTGACAAAGTTGATTAGAATGTAGCACGAACAAAAATAAATGAAATTCGGAAGGAACATTCTTTGCATATTATTTGAACGAAAATCGCCAATAAAAGCACGGGCCGTCTATTGTTTTCTTATTGTTGTGGATTAATAACTAACTCTCAATGTGACTCAATGACGCGTTACTTTGGAAGCTTGATGTTTTTTGACATAAGACGGTGTGGTCAGCGTTTTATCTGGTCTAATGGATGTAAAGTACGTGATGATATTCCCAACTGATTGAAATTCATTTTGTCAGTTACATTAATTACTAGTTGTTTCATCATTGTCTTAATTTAAATAAACCCGATACAACTTTAAAGTGATTATCTTCAAACGAAAACTTTTATCTGAAACCAGTCTCTTTTGATCAACAACAACAACAATTATCTTCTTCATAAATCAAGTAATCCACAGTCAATCACTTCTCCGAACTCATCCACCTACACAATTCACATCGAGCAATATGCACTCCACAAGGGCTTGCCGCAATAACTGATTTGCATGCAGAACAACTTTATTCATCTATCCACAAACGAAAAAACCATTGCAAAATGCGCTACTCTCTGATCTTCTCATCGTATATGTGGCTTACTAGCCAATTGTTGCGCATTTAAAATTTCATGCCAAAAGTATGCCCTTAAGTGGTGACACGAAATACCCAACCAGTAATAAAAGATATTGTTGAAGACCAATCCGCCACTCTTATGCGAATAAAAAGAACTTCACACACTCGTAGTCAGTGTTAGACCCTATCTTGCACCGCATACGCTTCCGACGCCGCAGTTGCGTACAACGCATAATTAAAAATAACACTGTCTTTATAGATAACTTTCTGCACGGATCAATATTCATTTCGATTAATTTGAGAAACAGCCGGTATGATAAATAACTTTGTCAAAATCGATTGTCGGATTTTCTTTAGATCTAATACCACATGCAGGAGTTGAGCCAATCGAGCACAATTTAACGTTAAGAAAACCGAAAATCTATCTTGAATTGCGTGCTAGCCTAACTAACTCTTATTTCTCGCGGCGTCCGCGCTAGTTGGCAATCTCAAGCAGACCCCCGGTTGTGGTCAGTCATCCCGTGCTCTATATGTCGTACCAGAACTTGACCTAATACGTAAATGTATAGCGGCAAAAGGTCCGTATTTCAATTTTAGATTTGAATTATTAAATTATGAAACCAATACTATTGAAAAATTTAAATAATAATAGAAAAAGGTAAATATCATAAAGAATATAATTATAACGAAAAGTTCAAATTTAATATAGAAGAAAATGATCTAAAATATTTATTTAATAAAAAAAAATATTTTATGATTTATATAAATTGAAATAATTAAGAAAATGTATTTTTCAAATCTGCAATTAAAATTTTATACGGGTGTTATGAAGCTTTTCGAGCAGTTTGCTTAAGCAACTGCTCGATAACTACAGATTTCAATATACTATTAAATTGTTCAAGCAATGACCTGTTAATTATTGTGATTGTTGCGCAATCTAATACTAAACAAATGAGTTTTACTGGATTTAACTGTGACAAAGCTGCTTGCAAGGTTTCCGACACACTTATGCCACCGAAACTTCATGGAAATCAGATCATAATCAAGTGAGTTATCGTTGCTTCAATTGTATGGAATTATCCAAAACAATAACACAAGTTGATAGCTAATTTACGAACATATTACAAATTAATCATGGTACTATTATTTTCTTCGGATTTTCATGAAAATTTAAGGAACAGGAACAGTGGTTTACTTGAATATGTTCAATGAGCCAAGCAATCATAAAATTATTCAACATGGAACAAAACCACGGCAGTTATGTGCTTATGAACAAAACTCTGCATCTTTTGGGTTAATTTGAACGATTGCTTATACAAAAATTGGGAGAAAATTCAGGTCATCAATTCATGGCATCAGAATATTTTTTTTCCGAATCCTAGAGTGGTTACAAAGCCCGTCTGTTACGAGCTCTCTCCAGCCTCCTCGAATTGTTTCGACATATGGGTATTAATTGTAGGTACTTATCTTCAGTCATTCATTAAATTGAATCAAGTGTTCAAAGTATGTACCTTAAACCTTGAAGTTGGGACAAAATAACTCAAATTTATTCAATCTTCTCATTTAAAACTATTTTTGTGTTTTACGACTACTGTCACCACTAGCTGAACAAATTTACAAAGATATTCATAAGACCTATCATTCCTGAAACATTTATGCATATCCTAGCAATCCTGTAGTGTCTGAGTCAGGAAAAAGCGCATATTGTTCCATAGCCATATGTTTCCATAGTAGTACAGCGCATATTGTTCCAAAGTAATGTCAGAAAATTCAAACCGCTATAACGTTTTTAAGTACCATTTGATCTGTGTGAAACTTTCAGCTAAAATCAATTTTATAAACAGCCATTTGTGTACTGAATTCTATTGAATTTATTGGTACCGTTAAGATTTTATTCAAGAAAATGTTAAAATTGATATATCATACTATTATTAACAAAGTTGAGTGAATTTCGACTTCTCATGTACACGGCTTTCCAATAAGAGGTGTTATTTTGATATTAAAAAAAAAAATGTTTTTTTTTAATATAAATGATCTGATGTTTATTTCCTTATAAAGAAAAATGTATGCCGTCAATAATAAAAAAATAACATCAGGCAAATGACCACAACGACCACGCTTACAGGATCATCTCCTCCTCATGAAATTTCCCATAACGAAATCGCAAAGTGGCTGCCTTGGGTCCTCGATAGCCTCATGGGTTCCATCTTTCAGGTCTTGAATCAACGCTGGGCTGTTGATGTAGACCTTTTCTTTCGCGTGGCCTCAAAGGAAGAATTCGCAAGGAGTTAAATCACAAGATCTCGGTGGCCAATTGTGATCACCTCTTCGACAGATAACACAGTCTGGAAGCTTTTCCCGTAAAAGATCAATGGTTTCGTTGCTTGTGTGGCACGTAGCGCCATCTTGATGAAAGTAAACGTTGTCCAGATCAATACCATCCAATTCCGGCCATAACAAATCATTGATCATCTCTCGATAGCGCAATCTATTCACCGTAACTGTTGCTCCAGCCTCATTTTCGAAAAAGTAAGGTCCAATGACTCCGCCGGACCATAAACTGCACCAAAAAGTCACACGTTGAGGATAGAGAGGCTTTTCAACAATAACTCTTGGGTTTTTTTAGCCCCAGATGTGACAATTTTGCTGTTGACGAAGCCACTAAGGTGGAAATGGGCCTCATCACTCAAGATGATTTTTCGATGGAATTCCGGATCATCCTCATGCATTTCAAGAACCCAATCGGTAAAAACACGACATTGTTGATGATTGAACGGGTTGAATTCTTGTGTTAACTGAACTTTATAAGCCATATCGAGTTAGTCCTTCTAGGATTTAATTTAATTCAATTTGTATTTACCTAATTTGTCGTCTAGCCTGATTGTTATCTGGCCAAATTCGACTATGCCCCGAAGTAACAACTTCTATGCAGCAAGAGAATCTAAGTTCGGCCGAATAAACGCGCCAAAGTATTTTTGATCAATAAAATCTTGTATTTGTCTTTTAATAAATACCAGCCTAAGATATACTTTGGCCGAACTCTTTATTATCGGACGGGTCAGAATTTACTAATCCGTCTTTTTCTGGAGGAATCATGCTTCGTAAAATATCAGTGTTTAATTCAATGCGAGATAAAGCATCAGCATTCGTATTGATTTTGCCTTTTTTGTAAATAATCTCAAAATCATAGTCGGATAAATCTAATCTGATTCGTGTGAGCCTTGAGGATGGGTTTTTGTGTGTAAACAGTGAAACTAGTGGGCGATGGTCTGTTACCACAATAAATTTTCTGCCATATAAGTATGGTCTGAAAAAATTTATACCCCAGTGTATTGCAAGTAACTCCTTCTCGATTATCGGTTTATTGAGTTCACATTTATTCAATGATTTACTTGCATAGGAAATGGGTAGGTCAGAACCGATTTCTCCTTGAGACAAGACTGCTCCTAATGCATAATTAGATGCATCTGTCGTCAAGATAAATGGTTTATCGAAGTCCGGATACTGCAATATTGGTGGTTTCATCAATTTTGATTTTAATGACTTGAATGCATTCTGGCATGTTTCATTCCATATAAAATCTGCATTCTTCTTAAGAAGCAAATTGAGTGGTTTTGCGATGCTCGCAAAGTTCGGAATAAAACGCCTATAATAATTGCAGAATGCTACAAATCTACGAACTTCATCCGCATTTTTCGGGATTGGGTAGTCTTTGATTACTTGGTACTTGGAAGGATCAGTTTTTACGCCATCTTTGGTAATAAGATGACCTAAGTAGACGACTTCTGTCTTTAAAAACTGACATTTATCAGGATTAAGTTTAAGATTAAACTTCTTCAATCTTTTGAAGACTTTTCTCAGATTTTCGTTGTGGTGATTAATACTACATCCGAAAACAATTATATCATCAACATAAAGAAAAACTTCGAAATCAAGTCCACAAAGTGCGATTGTGAGCATCCTTTGGAAACTGTTTGAAGAGATTTTTAAACCAAAAGGTAATCTCTTAAACTGGTAATGACCATTATTGTCTGAAAATGCTGTAAGTGGTCTTGACTCTTTCTCTAGTTCTATTTGATGGAATGAACTAGTCATGTCCAGAGTCGAAAAATATTTGGCTCTGCCCAGTTTATCTAAGACATCATCTAGTCTAGATAATGGAAATTTATCGTTGACTATTTTAGTATTAAGTCTTCGAAAATCTACAACCAAACGCCATTTCTTTTCAGTTCCATCACTCTTTTTTGGTACCAAAAGTAACGGTGAGTTATAAGGGCTTACGGATGGCTCAATTATCTTATTTGTTAAAAGATCTTGGACTTGTTTTTTGATCTCATCGCACTGAGAATTAGGAAGTCGATAATTTTTTGTGTAAACAGGTATATTATCGGTTACATTCAAACTTTGAGTGTAAAAATTGCTAACACTCAGTTTCTCATCATCCAAATGAAAAAAATCCTGATATTCTTTTATAATTTCCAGAAGACTATCTCTAGCTTTGGGATCATATGAAGATATATTGATAGAATTCAGAAGTGTATTGAGTCGTGTAGTGTGAGTACTTTTGCGTTTATTCAATGCTCTCACATCATAATTGCGTAAAGGTACAGTATCAATAAGATCCTCAATACTATCAATTATGACTTTGGAATCTCTTGAATTCAAAATTTTTATATGTTTGATCCCTTTGGATGGTATAATGATGCTTCCTACAAATATACCTTCCATTATCTCCTTATTTAGGATTACCATGTCTTCCTTAGTCTCCAAGTTAATCGGAAAAATAGTTTCAGTTCTGGCAGGTAATGTAATCTGCGCAATTTTGCTTTGTTTGTAATGCATAGGTAGTACTACTTCTTTGTCATTTACTAGAAAAGATATTGTGTAGGTCTCATAATCTATCTTGCACAAGAACTTCTCCAACAAATCTCTACCTATAATTCCATCAGTATTGATAGGAAATTTTTTACCCACAATATAAAATTTTCCTTGAATGATGTCTTCATCATTCAATTTCATCTCAAGATCGATTGATCCATAAGACGTAATTGTTTTACTTGTAATCCCCGTTAATTTGCATTTATCATCCGACCAAAATAGCTCATTTTTGTTAATTTTCTCGCATTTACACAAGGAAACATCTGCTCCTGTGTCTATTAAAAATCTCGAGTTCTGTGAGGCATTTTTGCAAAATACACTAATGTAGTTCGCACAATTATCCGAAATTTTGTATATCTTCTGTCCGGAAGGAATCTTTACTCCGTTCCGGAGTCCTGGCAGTTTTCCTGTTCCTGTACTACATTTATATTATTCCTGTTTCTATCATTATTGCATCTATTACCTCTAGTATTACTATTACTATCCCTTTTGTATGTATTGTTTTGATTATTCCTATTGTTACCTCTTCTTCTATAATTGTTCCTATTATATTCATTATTGCTACTATTATTGTTATTATTATAACTACGCCTCCTGCTATTGTCTGTATTACCATTCCTATTATCATTATTTCTATTCCTATAATTATTTCTCCTATTATCATTATTTCTATTCCTATAATTCCTACCATCTTTCCTATCACCCTGATTCTGATTATTTCTATTTTTCTTATAATGAAATACACCATTAACCTGACTTGCTTCAGTCTTCTCAACCTCCAGAGCTAAATCTGTGGCATCTGAAAAATTCTTTGGCCTTGCCGCAAAGATTGTGCTCCTTAATTGATCATTAAGGCCATTCTTAAATACTGTTAGGGCATAGGAATCGTTCATTTTCACGATCATGTTCTTTTGATCTTGAGTGGCACTTGCACCAAGGTTAGATATTTGCAGGCTATTTAATTCATCTACCAGCTCTGATATTTTATCCTTATAAGAAGATACACTCAATTTTCGCTGGGTCAACCCACTCAAAGTGGTGTGTATATGAGGGATGGTGTTTGGGCTCTTGTATTTGGCTTGTAACTTTGCCGCTAATTCCTCAAATGTCTTGGGAATTCCTGAACTTACTATAGAGGTCTGTACACTAGTTGATAGTTTTATATTGTACACAAAATCAATTAGGGCTTCTTTTCCTTCTGTAGATAATGTCTTGTAAAATATTTCTACCAGCTTCAAAAATTGCTGTAGTGATTTGAAACATCCTTCAAAGACAGGAATTGTTTTTAAACAAATCTCTAAATTAAATTCTGCCATTTTTGCTCTATTCTGCTCTCTCATACTATCTAGATTTTCCGATAACAAAGATATTATCTTTACGAATTTCTCTTTTAATTCCAATGTTTCTTCTTCTATTTCACTGCTAAATAATTGTCTTGCTTCTTTCCTTAAATTTTCAATTATTGTCGATTTCAAATTTATTGTCTCCTCTGTATAGGGACGATTTCTACATTTTTTTATATTTGCCAAAAGTTGTTCTAATTCTTGCACTATTTGTTCTAAACGCTGCATTAGGAAGACGATTGCTTTCAGATATTAAACATTTATGTTTCTATTTATTCTACTTCTAACATAATTTCTATTTTTTACATGATATGCATACAGTACTGTTAAAATTATACAAAAAATAATTGACGTTATTATACTTTGCTTATACTCTACTACAAACGAACGTGTGATATTAGTTGTCGAACAGCTATTACCCATGTTACAATTTCTTTTTTTCACTTAACGAATTTAACTTCCTGAATAAACTCTTCTGTACTTCTACTTCCGAGATTGATATCAAACGATGAAGCTCTTTCCGTTCTCCCCTAAATTTTGCCTTGCTTCCTGCACGATGTTTCTTCTTACGCTGCTGTACCGCGCTGACTATCGGTGTTGATCGCTTTTGTCGCTGCAAATATTCTTCTATTGTTAACTTCTTTGGTCCTAGTTTGCTGATTGGGGCTGGAGTGTATGCAGGTGCTTCAACCGTACTTGTTGACTCAGGTTGATATTCTACACGCTTCCTTCGTAAGTCATCCTCGCCAGCGCCAGCAATTCACTGAACCTCTTGTTCAATGCCTCCAATTCAGTTGCGTCGAATAACGCTTCCATTTTTGCCTAAAGTTTGCAGGATCGCCATATCGCAAAATACGGTGTAATGACGTTTGTGGAATGCCTAATTCCAAAGAACGACGAGGAATGGACAAACCTGGGTTTTCTTCAATACTTTCGGCTACAGCAGCAATATTCTCGGCTGTTCTTGAGTGACGTGCACGGATTTTATTCTTCACAACATTGAGTTGTCCTAGCAGCTCGAACTTTTCCACCGATTTCTGTATTGCGGTCCGACAAGTTGCTTCACGACGACTCAAAATTGTTCGGGTTTTACGAACCATCTCGGCCAAATTTTCAACTATTTCATAGTGAATTTTAATGATGTCAATGCATTGTTAACGCATATATTGTTCCATATACCGTTAATTTACTTGTCAAATTTCAAAAAATGACAGCTTCAAAAGTGACATGCTGAAATAGCGGGCTCTTCAAAATAACACCTCTTATTGGAAATCCTTTATATTCTTTCTATTCCTCTCTCAATCAGTTAACGTTGGATCAATTTAATAGCAGGATGCACTCATTTCAATAATTTTTTTACATTTCTGAATAAACTTAATATTTCAAATCAACATGAATATCTCCACCAGTGACAAAATCAAAGGCGTGCTTATCAAAAAACTTGTATACTCCTTTATTTTTAACCGATAATTTGGACATAGAAAAAAAACCAACTTTCTTTTGTTTCGAAAACATAAAAAACTCGTTAAACAAAATTGCAATTTAAGAATAAGAAGTTTTTAATATAATTATTACAAAAGAAAAGGGAACAAGAATTAACTATTTAAATTTACTTGATCATATTTAACAATTATTTTTATAATTAAATCACACTAAATGTTATGGCCTTTATCTGTAATTACTATGAAAATTATGAAATGAGAGAAAATGTTATAACTTTAGAAGAATTATGATAAAAAAGTTAAAAGTTAAATCAGAAAATAAATTAGAAGAATTTTATGAATAAAATGAATGCCTAGGCTAATCACGTCTTTCCTTTTCAGTTAAAACCTTCTCTTCTAGCAGGATAATGTCGGCGAACGGTGAATATGCCGCTGAGAGGGTAGGGTTTGAGTAATCCGCCAATGGCTGGTTTGGCGTCGCGGTCGGTACGCGGTACCATAATTTGTTCTGAGGGTTTTTATTAGAGTAGGATATACAGTTCTCTGCATTACAGTAGGTTATTTTTTGGTACCGCGTCGGGAAAAAGGGAAATATATTTCGGGAGCCCGGAATTAGATCCAGTTTTTGGTTGTTGTTTGACTGAAGTGAAGGGAAATACGGAATAAAGTAGAGATAGGTTTCTTTACCGTATGGTTGCATTATAGACGCGTTTAAATCAAGCATGGCAACCGGTGGCTGAATTTTTGTATTTCAGACTTAGTCTGCTTGCGTAAGACCCATACCCGAACTCCTCTTCGAACTAGCTAGTCAGCAGCCACCTCGGAGTAGACTATGAGTGTCCGGACTTGCTGACCTGAGGGGTGCAGTCCATTGTCACGTTCCAAGACTTCACGTCTAGAACCGATGAGAGGTCATCTCAGATTTCCTTCGGAAATCTCGACGTTCAAGATGTGTGCGAATTTAAAATCATTACAATATCGGTTGGATTGTAAGGAACTCTCAAAGAAAACAGTTTACCAATAAATGCACTAAGCTACCTGCTGAATTTTTCATACCTGCTGAATTTTTCATTAAAGTATATTTTCGATTGTTTATTTTATCAAACAATTTTTTCCACTTTCTCATTAAAATTAATAAGTAACGTTCGACTCATTTTGACATTGACCAACAAATCTGCATAAATGATTTTTGTCAAATTAGCAGTGGTTGCAATGTGCACTTTCATTCAATCAAAATTTCAAAATGCCATTTCTTATCTTGAAAGATAGCTGAAAGTCATTAAAACTCATATTTATCATTCAAACCTATTACAATGACGCATAACTTCACTAAACGAGTCCTTGAAGAGAGGATAAAAGTCGACTCAAACAATATGAATTTACGGCAGCTACAGAGGAATTTGTCATAAATATCAGAGTCTTTATACATAAGCCACCATAACGGACGAAAGACAAAGACTTTGCAAGAAAATATTTCATTTTCCTCAGAAAAAGAAAAGCTGACCTATGGCAAGCAATCTACTTCAATAGAAAAATGTGGGATGTTTGATCCGCGCAGCATATATATTGAGTATTGAACAGTCCCTTTTGTCTTTCAGCAATGAAAAAAGATCTTTGCCACATGCCTACAATATCGTATAAAGTAGGTTTGTTGGCATTGAATAAAATACTTGTCCTTTTTTTCCCGAATTTATCGAGATTATATCAAAATGTGTGTCGTTTATAGACATCGCATCGAAGGCAACTACTCGATATTAAATATGGATGCGTTAAACGCAATTTCATTCTCTCTTAGTCTTTCATCTTATTCCGTACACAGGTGAGTTTTGACTGAAAAATGAAATTGAATGGTTTTCATTTGAAATTCGTTCTATTTATAAAAATTTCTACCTCCATTTGTTTCGAGGAAAATTGATTCAGTTATTATTAATATTTTTCGTTGATGGAAATCAATCGTTCCTTGAGAAACTAGCGTATTGTGGTGTTACTGAATCCAGGAAAAATAACTAATATCCGGAACTACTATTGAAGCACCTTAACTAATGCAGTAATTTTTAGAATCGAGCCGATGGCGTCATATTAGTTTTGATGCAAATATAATTCAATCGACCATCCCTTCAAGACATCGTAAATTGAAATACTTGCTTCTGTTGCTAACCAAGGAATGCCTAGCGAAACGTCATCTTTTAAATTATCGTCAATTCATATTTTCAGAAGCCTTCTCGGTGAAATACCAAAACAGAATATCGAGTTCACTATTCTTATAGTCATTGCCCTTTAAGTCCTTCTTTCCATTGGATACGTCTACTCGACTTAGCACAACTACAAGTACAAGAATAATGAATGTTTCACCGTAGACAGACCCATTAAACCAACTCGTTCTTCTCAAGCCAAGCAAACAAAGTACTTCCCACTTTAATTTACTAGGATCCTTTCTATTTATTCGCTTCTCACGAGAGAGGCCAATTGTGGGATGTTGTTTCAAATACAGCATCCGGCCACGTGTCGAGGTAATTGGTTTCTTGAAAAAATGAAAACTGTGCAAAATTCAATGGTTATTCTGAACAAATGTAAATAAAGCACGGAAGAAGGAAGAAAAAGTTCAAAGATGGCAGGTTGGGAAACATTTATGGAGCCAGGTCTGTTCAACGAGGGTCACTAGATGAAATGTTCCAGACAGAGTCATGGTCTTCCAGAATAGAAAGGCCAAGAGCACAAAGTATTGCATAAATATTGTAGACGCATTTGTTCAAAAAGAAATTGATGAAAATCCAGTACAAATGTTTTAGACATCCCAGATGATACTCAAAAGGGAGGAATTGACATGTCATAAATTATGAAACGTGTTAGTATGGTTAAAATGATCATATGTTGTATTCTGGAAGATGAGATGGGTGATCCTAAACAAATTTATTCACATAAAATATGGTAGAGCAAAAAGTTTGCCACTGTTTGCCAGCCATCACGGAATAATACTCATCTGTTTATATTCACGTTGTGAAGTGAGTGCTTTCATAATGGGCTTGAAGATTAAGAGCTGGGAAATTTCTATACTGGTATTTGAGGATAGTATTTGCGACTCTTTTTCTACAAAAAAAAACAAAACTCAAGGAGTTCTTAAATATTTACCTACATATCTAACAAGCAAAGTATGCATTTGGAAAGAATATATTAAGATATGATTTACTCTTTATGCTAAAGTTTAGGCATATACCTCTAACAAAGCATAAACATTATATTTATCATTATAAATTGGTCATTTTTCGAGTGAAGAAAGACAGAAGTAGCCCACAATATTTGAAGTTGAATTTTTAAATTTCATATGAATGAGTTGATGTTGATCATTTATTATAAATGAAAAGCCCCTAAAAGATTTTAAATGCCCCAAAGTCTAGATTAGATCATGGTTTTAATACAGAGAAAGGTGAATTGTTTTCTATTTCTAACGTTAATTCAAGAAACTAAAATTGCAACGCTCATTCCAATAATCCGCTTAATTAAACAAAATAAAAAAAAATTCCCTTTATTTCCACTTTCTTCATTTTGTTGTTGTATACAATTGTGCTGTCTTCTACTTGAGGATTTTTTCAGCAATACTATTAAATTGCACGAACTCTAATATTTAAACTACTAAAACTTCAAACAATTCAACTTGTTTGCTAAGTACCACTTAGCTTAGTCCCCAATCAGATTTTTATTTTTATTACAAGTAGAAACATAATCACTAATTTCCTGATATTTTACCATTCATAATTCATTTTATCTTTATTATCACAAAATTATCAATCTCTTCCTGACTAGTAAATTTGAAGAGCTAACTTTATCCATTACTTGAGTCGCCGCTCAAAAGTTTGCATATCGTGCAATTAAATATTTCCAAACTTCCAATTAGATCCACCTTCCACGCGTTCATAATCATTTTCAGAAATTCACATTATTTGCAGTAATATCACGGTCATAACCCTACTATATACTTCACCCAAATTGTATTTGAAATTATTCGCTTCCTTCTTGTTAATTTTTTAATGCTTAGCAATATCCTCGTTTGGCCGATGTAACATACACTGCGGTTTGGGCATGATACCTTGTAGATTCTGTCCATCTTCATTTTGAGTATGGCATCATTGGTTTTCAATTACCTTCTTCATTGTTTCCGTCATAGCTATCAATTTTCTAACCTCACTTGTAGGGTTTCCATTCTCCTTCGTTTACTCGTATATGTGCGGTGTTTCATTCCTCCGGATTTTCCGTATTTAATGCAAGCATTAATATTTGTTTTACAAGCCATTTTTTGGACTTTGTAAAAAATTAATACCGCAGTATACGGTCCCAAGTCCACTCAAGAAAGGGCGAAGGATCCCTTTGTGTCCCTATCCCCCAGCTTCCATGATTTCTCATCCTAAATCATAGGAACCAAAGGTAGGAAATGGCCCCGGGGTCGGCCATTGGGTTTAATGCCGAGAAATGCCAATAACTGTAAATATACCTACAGCTCTGCTACAAAATACTACTTACATCTCCTTTATGCGGATCTCAGAAGTTGAAGCCAAGTATTGTGAACCTGGTAACGGAAAGCCCTAAATTGTTTTGAAACCTGCAAAAGAGCCTCGGAATAGATTTGATCTACAGCAAAGACCTCGCAACCGAAAAAAAGACAGTGGCATTGGATCCTAGAATATAAGATTACTGAGCGACTCTGACGCTGCTAAGGACTTTTCACAATAGGCCAGGCAAAGTTAATTGAGCCTATTGGCAATCCAGGAAACGAGTTGGCCTGGAAGTGATATTCAAGATACGAGATAACACACTATATTCAAAAGTGGGAAACCTGCTGGAAAGCAAAAATTTGAAGTGGTTTTTATTATGGGTCAAATGAAGAAGAATTACTTGATCAAATAGTCTACCGATGATATATGTCAAATGCATATTCGATGAAGACCAGTTTTCTACAAAAATCCGACATCAAAAGGCTCTAATAGATGTCTGTGGCGAGAAATTCCACGGAGACCCTTGACATCCAGGTAGATCCCATCCTATCAAATATATCGCTGAAAATCAGCAAAGGGCTATGTATGAAAGTGGCAATCAAGAAAACAAGCCGAAAAGTGATGATTCGTTCAATGATAAATGTCAGGTGAAAAATCGGGTTTATAAATAATACTCAGGAGGCAAAATGATCACGAAGAGACAAAATTATGAAAATCTCAGAAGAGTAGCCAATAATATGAGAATTAAAAAAAGAAATAAATATAATAACCAATTGAGAAGCATCAATGTAAGTCTGGTGAGCAACAACATAAGAGAATCATACAGAGTAGTGTAAAGCTTACAATGAGGTTATCAACCCAAGACCACGCTCTGCCGTGATGACACCAGCAGCACCATCGTTGATGAAAACAGGATTAAAGAATCATATTTTTAAAATCTCTTACATCCTCCCGACAGCTCTAGAACATTGGGGTATATAAATATTCCTGGAGCGCTTCCATTGGCCCCACCAACTCTGAATGCAGATTACTCCAACATCAAAGCGCCGAGAATCGATGAGATTCTAGTAGAGATCATTAATGTAATGATATTGCCATCATATTTAATATGCTCCACAAAATCATCCAGCACATTTGACAACAAGAAAATATGCCGGACAAGTGAAGTCAACCAATTATATTCCCTATCCACAAAACAGGAGACAACCTGCAATGCGGAAGCTATAGATGCATATCACTATTTTCTATGGCATACAAAACATTTTCAATGATCTTAGAATATAAAATCAGATCATACGCCAAGAGTATTGGCTTTAGAGCAAAGAGGTCAACAGTTGACCAACTGTTTACAGCCAATCAGGTACTTGGGAAATGCTGGCAGTTCAACATTGAGTTTAAGCAAGCATACATCAAGATTGTACATTTGCACTGTACTAAATAATGCTTTACTTTGGTATCCCAGCCGAACAAGTCCGTCTCACGAAAAATGAAATATTTTATTAAGTATTGACTATTTTGAAGACCAGCTGCATACACAGGAAAACAAGGCACCAAGTATACACTAACCAAAGCATCCACTAGCATAATGAATGCTTTTGAGCGACGAGTCATGAGTTGGATGATTGGGGTGAAGCTAGGCGGAGACCAATGGCTAATTCGACACAACCATGAGTTGTACTAAATTTTTGACAAGCCGGAGATCTCAATGATTGCAACACGGCAGAAAGTGCAATAAGCTGGCCATGAGAATCATATGGATGGACAACTGATATCCAAAAAGTTAGTCGTTGGAAGAACTGAAGGCCAGAGACCAGTGAAGAAACCAAGGAACCACTGGTATGAATTGATCGACGAAGACAATTCATCGCTACTAGGATTTCAAAATTGGAGGACGCAGTCAATGGACTGACAGAGTTTGAGGAGCTTTTTTCGGAAAACGAAGGCCCGAGAGGGGCTGTAGTGCTACAAAGACCTTATAGCATCGTGGCCTGTCTGTCCATCCGTCTATCGGTGTGTCACTGCAAGATTTCTCAGAAACTATAGAGTCTAGAAAGGTCAAACTTATAGAAAAGGTCAGAAATGGCAGCTTCTTAAAATTTTAGTTCTTATCAAGAATTTTAAAAGTTTTAAGGGGGTCCTCCCATATGCTGTAATGACCTTTGTGAACCAAATATGGACAAATGTTTGGTGTTGATTAAATCTTTCATTATCTGAAATTAAAAAGTCATATTATGCATCCAGGGATCAGGGGGGTGGGGGTGTGGTGGGATAGATAGAATTTTGGGTAATCCCCCCTCGCGATTGGACAAATTCGAACCGAAAAATTTGTAAAAAATACGGTGCTTACGAGGGCAACAAATACATCAGAAATGAAAATTCACTCAACTTTTTGGAAAATAGTAGGTCTGTCAATATCTTGTTTTTTACTCATAACCCCTTCAACTTCTCTCTGGCTTTCATTAAATTTATTTCATCCTTTTAAGGGTATTTTGAATATGTACCGGGTTTATTTTTTTGCACATCTTTTTGTCGTAAGCCGTCTTGCTTATGATTTCGTTCATGCATTTTCATACAGTAGATTAGAAGTTTTTTGAGCCCGTTGATGATCTTATTTTCTTCCTATTTTCCGGCTCATCTACTTTTCCAGTGCAACTGCAGTACTAGTTCTTATCATTTCTTTTTCTTACATTATCACTTCGTGCATATTGGAATATCTGTTGAATCTTGATTTAACTTTAATAACAATTTCTTCAGCTTTGGCATTTGTGTTAATTGATTATTTCAGTCCAATGTTCAGTAGATCCAGTTGAGGTTGAGTGAATTCCTCAGAAGATTAATTGATGTCCGAATTTTTGACACCACATAATATTTCTTTTGGATATATTCTTGTCGTGGTTGATGAAATTTTTTTTCCAATGTTAGTTTCTTTTGCTCACTTTCACCTTCTTCAGCTATTTCCACTTTTGTTAGAAAAAGATCATAACTTTTGAGGGCAGACTTAAATGTAAGTTGCATACCTCCATGGTGATTTTTTACAATTTTACGTAGCTTTTCTATATCTTCTTCCAACTCCATTTTTAAATGCTTACTCTAGTGCCTTTCTTTATAAAAACTAAACAGACAATAGATTTCTTAAGCTAACAAACTTATTAACTTTAGCGGTGAGCTTGAATGCCATTTTCAACAGTTAAAGAAGTTCCACCTTAAGTGGAACTTTCAAGTACATTAAATAAAAGACGGAAACCCTCTTTATTTTTGTTATCTTTGTTTTATTCAAGTGTATAATTATTCATCCTCTACTTGACAGCTTCTTTAATACTACTTTTTAATTTACAAGAGCACTAAGATACAAAAACTTCAAACAAATAAACTTGATCCCTAATCACCACCTAACATAGTTCCATATCACATTAGACCTCTGTTGGAAGATTTACAGGGGACTGAAGAGCTAGCAGCCAAGACGTGATATACACAGCTTTGAACCAAAAGGTAATATCATGCTAAAACAAAACAAAAAATAAATAAATAATAATAAAATGTATTAAAATGTATCTATTAAATAAACCAAACTTTTTGCTTTGAAACTAGATTGCTACTATTCAATAATATAAGTATCAAAGTATGCAGCAAAAAAGTTAAGTTCTTCTTCTTCCTCGCACTACAGTCCCTTTTGGGGCTTTACCCTCCACAAACAGTACCTGTTGTCTTAGTCAATGGACCACGTCCTTCAATTTCAAAATACAAACAGCGATGCCTTCATTGATTGAGTCAGACCACCAATTTCTCTGTTTCCCCATAATCCCCACCCTGCAATTTTCCCAACGAATAAGGCATCCATTGTTCGTCAATTAAATTAACTTAGCCAGCTAGCTCATTGTAGCTTCCACAATTTTACAATTACTGAAAGCTCCGGAGCATTAAAAATTGCTTAGAAATGTTTCAACTTCACCATTGGTTCCCTCCTAGCTTCACTCTAGAAGGTATTCACTATGTTTGCAGATCCTTGGTCCGTGTTTCGTACCCGTAGCTAAGCAGGGGACTTACCACCGATTTTAATACTTGCAGCTTTGCTTTCTTGTGCATGCAGCTAGTTTTCAAGATAATTAAAACGGAATTAAACGCTTTATATGGGAGCATTCATGCAACCATCTAATGATTTTGCAAATTCTTACTTAGAGTCTTTTCAAAGTTAATCTACCTTGAGTGCTTTCGGTTAATGGCAACACTACTCAAAAGTATATTTTTCGAGTAGCATACTTTCATCCAAGTGGTGTAGTAAGCCGAAAGTCTCTAGTTCGAACCGCTTTTGTAGTTATCCAGCACTCACACAAGCCAACAGCCCAAAAACCACATAGCACAGTTTCGAACTTTCAACTGCAGATTTGAAAAATTTAGTTACTCAAATTTAACTTTTGTAAACTATAAAATTTGGAAAAAAAAATTTTTTTTAATTTTGTATTGTAAGTATAAATTTCTATATTTTCTTTTTACTACATCAAACGTGAATTATATTTATCTTTATCAATGCATTATTAATTTTAGTAAGTTAATTATGCAAATCTGCAAATTAAAATTTTGGACATGGGAGCACTAACTAAGTGCATCATATCAATGTATTGCATTGGCGAATCTAATTTAATTTAGCTGAGCTAGCAGCAGATTTGAATTTACAGATGCGGCAGAAAAATCATACGGATTTTTGGACGGATCGTGGAGTCTGGCTTGAGATCGTGAACAAGCACGTTGGATGAATACGCGGGCTATGTATGCGAGTCCCACGCCGTGAACAATAGAAGAGTGAAAAGAAAGCTTGCGAAATCCGTCGAAATGATATTGCAGTTAGTTATCGGGAATTTAGCAAATTACCGGGTTTATCTCGATACTTGTGCCAAGTGCACTACAGATATCTTTTCTCGCGATATTTCCGTTGTTCCCCGGCTTTTTTCGGCAGTAATTCTTGATAGTATACTTAATTTGTTTTTCTTTAAAAGCCATCGGGCCTTGCTTTGTTGTGTGAGCAGACGCGTTTCGACTACTTTCAAGTCATCTTCAGTGTCTAAAGTATGTGTTAAAGGGAATGACTTGATACAGTTCTAGGATGGGTTAAGCGGATGGGTAATTAGGTCAGGTAGTAAATTACGTCAAGTACTAAATTATGCAAGACAGAGGGATATTAAGTTTTTGTTTTTTGCTTGTTATATGTCCAGTAGTTCTGTTTCATCTCGTTTCCGGTTTTGTCTAAAAGTGTGGCCTAGTACTGAGAAAATTGCATCGGAATTGGTAACAAGTTGTTCGTTGATAATGTTACCGTCTGCCTTTCAATGTTTATAAATTTCAAGCCTTTCTAGGATGTCAAGTCTCGATCCTTTGCTATGTTTGTGTAGCAATTTCATAGAGTTTGTCATAGCGTCAGGCTCATGTGCGTGGTTTTTTAAGGTGCGTTTCATAATTTGAATCTGCCTTGTTCTGTAAGAAAGATCGGAAGTGCTCTTTGTATCTTGTCGTTAGTTTTCGTGTTGTCCTTCCTATATATACCATGTTGCAGTCCTTGCATGTCAGTTTTTATATGCCGCTGCTTTCGTATATCGATGTGTCATTCAGTTTTGGCTTCAGTTTGTTTCCAATGTTATTGTTCGTTTTGAATGCACTTTGCAATTTGTATTTCCTAAGGAAGTTTGATAGTTTGTATGTCTCTTTGCCTACGTATGTTAACGAAACCCACTGTTGGTCGTTCTTATGAGTTACAGTCGGTTGGCGTTCCTGTTTTCGTTTGTACTGTGTGACAAGTTTTTCAATGTCGCATTGTTTGTATCCGTTATTATTAGCTTTTCTGTAAATCTTGTTTAGTTCGTTGGAGTAGTTAGTAGGAGTCATGGGGATGGAGTAAAGCCTCTGCACAATTGATCTGTACGTTGCTAGCTTATGTTGTGCGGGGTGGTTAGATGTTTCATGTATGGTATGATCAGTTGTGGTTGGTTTTCTGTATATTTTGTAGTGCGATCGTGTTTGCTCAAGTTTCACAGTTGTGTCCATATAGTTGAGTTGTCCGTTTGTTTCTTTTTACATAGTGAAACTTATATTCGGATGTATTTCATTCATATAGGCAAGTAGTTCGTCTTGTTTATTTTCTTGTGAGTCAATACCGAGGAAACAGTCATCCACATATTGTCTGTAAAATATTACATTGAATTTTTTGACAGCTTTGGGCATAAAGACTTCTTCCAAAGATTGTAAGAATATTTCTGATATTATTGAGGACATTGGATGTCCCATACTCAGACCGTCCTTGACAATGTATATGTTGCTATTGAATTTAAAATAGTTCTGCTCGATTGTGGTCTTTATGAGATTGAGCAGTTGATCTGTGAATCGTCGGCTGTTGTTGAATTAAAGTTTTTCTTTTAGTATGGCCAGTGTTTCATCGACGGGTGTAGACGTATAGAGGTTGGTGATGCCTAGTGATAAAAGTCGACAAGTTTCAGTCAATTTTAAAGAATTTGTAGAGCATACTTGCTATTGGCTGTTTTTTAATACACATTTGTCATCAAGGTGCATGTCATCAGCTATTATCGTTGCCAAGTACCGTGCTAATTGGTATGCAGGAGCTGGGCGGTAGTTGACGACAGGACGGATAGGAATATTGGGTTTTTGGAGCTTAGGTTGTGCTTTAAGGGGTGGTTGCATGGGTTTGGGTTTATGTAGCATTGCTTAGTATTAAGAGGAATAATTAGTGGGGATTGTACGTGGGTCATTCAACAAGTACTTAGCCTCACTGCCAATGATGCTGCTATTACAAAAGAGTTTTACCATCGTGCAGTACATTCAACAAAACTAATGAAGGAAATTGACTGAAACTTTGACGGTAGGCTACTAAAATAATGTACTGCATGTTGATAAAACTCTTTTGTATAAGTAGCGTCATTGGGTGATGAGGCTAAGTACCTGTTGAATGACCCACGTATAGTGGCAGTACGTAAGTCCGCTTGGAAATTATTGGTGAGGTCTTTGTTTACCAGTTTGTATCCGTTGGCGTTAGTGACGTCTACTGTTTTTTGCACGTAGTTCATTGTTTTTAAGATCACCATTGTATGTCTTTTGTCACTGTTAGTAGGTTATCCTTAAGCCCTTTCTGAATGTGTCTTAATATCTTATAGTCTTCGTGAAAATCCATTTTGTTTATACAAGTGCGTATTTTTTGTAGTATGTCTACTCCAGTATGTCTTGCATGAGTCTATTGTTAATATTAATGTTAATGTTAATGGCTACTTTAGTGTCAATTACTAGCTTTTCCACGTCTTTTTCGCAGTTTGTATTATATAAGTTGTATTTCAGTCCCTTATTTAACAGCTCCATTTTTTGTATCATAAAAGGCGTATCCGATAGGTTTACAGTCGGTCGATAGAAAGCTCTGTTTGCTAGTGTGGTCGCTTTGTTTTGTTTTTACATCAATTTGTCAAGTTTCTTTGTCATGGTCTCGTATACATATAGTAGACACACTGCATACATAATGGATTTCTACAAAGACTATAAGATATTAAGACACATTCAGAAAAGGCTTACGGATAACCTACTAACAGTGACAAAGGCTGACAAAGGACATACAAACGTGATCTTAAAAACAACGGACTACGTACAAAAACAATAGAGTTCATCAACGCCAACGGATACAAACTGGTAAACAAATACCCCACCAATAAGTTCCAAGCGGACTTACGTGCTGCCATTATACAATCCCCACTAATCATTCCTCTTAATACGCTACATAAACCCATATCCATGCACACCACCCCCTTAGAGCACAACCTAAGCTCCACAAACCCAATATTTCTATCCGTCCTGTCGTCAACTACCGCCCAGCTCCTGCATACCAATTAGCTCGGTACTTGGCAACGATAATGGCTGATGTCATGCAACTTGACGACAAATACGCATAAAAGAACAGCCGTGAACTAGTAAACTCTACCACTTCCTTAAAATTGACTGAAAATTGTCGATTTTTATCATTAGACATCACCAACCTCAACGATGCGACATTGACAAACTTGTCACACAGTACAAACGAAAACAGGAACGCCAACCGACTGAAACTCATAAAAACCACCAACAGTGGGTTTCATTAACATACGCAGGCAAAGAGACATACAAACTTTCAAACTTCCTTAGAAAATACAAATTGCAAACTGCATTCAAAACGAACAACAACATTGGAAACAAACTGAAGCCAAAACTGAATTACACATCGATACACGAAAATAGTGGCATATACAAACTGACATGCAAGAACTGCGACATTGTATGTACAGGAATGACAACACGAAAGCTAACGACAAAATACAAAGAGCACTAACGATCTTTCTTACACAACAAGGCAGATTCCAATTATGCGACGCACCTATAAAACAACACACATGAGCCTGACGCTATGAAAAACTCTATGAAATTGCTACACAAACAAAGCAAAGGACCGAGACTTGACATCCTAGAAAGGCTTGAAATTTATAAACATAGAAAAACAGACGGTAACATTAGCAACGAACAACTTGTTACCAATTCCGATACAATATTCTCAGTACTAGACCACACTCTTAGACGAAAACGGAAACGAGATGAAACAGAACAAACGGACATCCAACAAGCATAAAAATAAAAACTTAATATCCCTCTATCTGGCATAATTTAGTACTTGACGTAATTTACTACCTGACCTAATTACTTATCCACTAATTACCCACCCGCTTAACCCATCCTACGACTATATAAAGTCAATCCCTCCAACACATCCTTTAGACACTAAAGATGACTCAAAGTAGTCAAAACGCGTCTGCTCATACAACAAAGCAAGGAAGCCACCAAGGAGAATTGACCTGCGGAAATCAAATAAACAAAGTTATTGACTAGCATACTTAATTGTTATTAGTATCGTGGTCGATTTGGTACCAGTGTGGCCTAGAAAGTGGTCAAATTGCGTCTCTTGCTCGTGCGTGAATGCGAAGTGTGACCAATAGCCGATTATGATTTCGCACCCGAGATGACTAAATCGCGACCAATCAGTGACGATGGCAGTAACGGAAATCCACATATGGTACATGAGAGGTACGCGCGCACTCGCATTAGACCCACTTAAGTGGCCTGTTTCGGACAAATGGCGACCTTCAAGTTTGTTTGGTGGATCGTCATCAAATCCTTATCCTTTCTCACGGAGCAAATTGAGCCAACAAAGACTTTTCTGCGTCTGGTTGAATCATAGTCTCAGAAAAAAGGGTTATCCGAACAAAATAAGTCGAGCCACAGAAAGAAAACCGACCGCAGCACATGAAAAAAGCTCATAACGATCTCCTTGCAAGCAAGATCTGCGTACAAGCACTTATTTTCTGTGAAGCAGACACAGTCGCACCCTCGCAAGTATAAGAGGGTTCCCTCGGCTCGGGTCAACTCGCCTCCTCGTTTAGTTGTGGAAGATATTATTTACATGATGTTTGATTTCAACTAAATCAAAGAACTGACACAAAGGCATCGCTGCGCGATCATATTGCCACACAAGTGACGATTAGCCGCATAAGTGACGATTGCGCTTATCTAGTCATCAAACAGTAACTGGCGTGGAACGGCACATTGGCAATTGTGTAAGCTATGAACAACGTGGAGCTCTAAAGCACCGTTTCCGCTTGACAACAAAACGTCAATTCGCTCGTAGCTCATATGTAGCGCGAAGCGTTCATTTGATTCCTTGAATTGGGGTAACAATTGCTTGATTTCGAAGCAATAAGCCGAAAAAGGATGACATGTAATATTGTTTTGCGCCTATGAGCGACGTGCGTTTAACGAAAATTAATGATTTTGAGGGAATATATTAAAAAATCATATGCCTGTGTGGGCATGGTGGGATGCTATTTTAAAACGAACCCCGAATATATTTCGCAATATTGCCTGCTTAGGATCTCTGTTTTTTTTTGTGGTAGGGAGGTGAAGGCATTTACGCCCACCAAGTCTGGCAGTGTGGGACTCCCATGGAGGAAACCCTTGCACTACCCACTAAACACCTCCCCTGTCAATCTGAGAACCTAGCCTGGAACCGTTTGACACATTACTTCGGGCCAAATCTCGTTTTGTGGGGGCGCCTTCAAGCTGGGGAGTCCTTTTTCTAGCGGGAGGGGAGAGGGGAAGAGGAAATGCCAGAAGAGCGATTCCCCAGCCCCAGTGCCTCCAGCTGCTGTGAGTCCCTTTTATATTTTAGGACTGCCCGAGCAAAATGTGCCACCTGGTTACATTTGTCAACCGATTCGAGCATCACCGCAACTGTATTATCCGGGGTGAGCTCTCCCGTCTCCCTGTAGAGTTCCCTTCGCAGCCTGACTCATTTTGTACACGCAAAAAATGTGTGACAGGCATTATCCTCCTCTCCTGGGCAAAACCGACAATCACGAGACCGTGACTTACCGATCTTGTGCAGGTAAGACTGAAAACACCCGTGCCCGCTCAAAAGCTGGGTCAGATAAAAGCCAGTCTCACTATGCCTTCGATTAAGCCACGGTCTAACATCCGGGATGAGGCGCGCAGTCCACCTTCCCTTCATGCAATTCACCCAAGACTGCTGCCAATCGTTGAGCGAGCGTTGTCTCTTCTCACGGACAACCATCTCCTTCGCATCCTCGTTTCGGCACAGGAAAATAGCGTGGTGCTCTCTAGCAAGGAGGGCGACAGGTATCACGCCTGCAATCACTCTCACCGCCGAGTCGGAGACTGTTGGATACCAAGATGCAATTCTCAGTGCTCCTCTTCTCTGTACCTGTGCCAATCGTTTTCGGTATACCTCCTTGCTGAGAGCGTCGCCCCATACCTCTGCTCTGTACAGTAGCACTGACCCTACAGCACTCATCAAGAGGCGTATTCTTGATGGGCTGGGTCCCCCTACGTTGGCCATAAGTCGACTCAGGGCCGATATTCCCGAAGCAGCATTCTCAGCCGTTGCCCTGATTTGCTCAGAGAAACTCATCTTCGAGTCGATCAGTAGCCCCAGGCACTTCACCGCTGGCTTCGATTCGATTTGTATATCTCCAATACTGATCATCCTTGCTTTAGGGATTCTCTTTTTTGTCAAGATGACCACTTCGGTTTTCTCTAGTGCTAAACTGAGCCCACGAGCAGTCATCCAGTCCCTCACTCGGCGTAGGATCTCTGTTTGAGCAAATTAAAATGCGATTAAGTGATTGACTGTTTGCAATGCAACTCGCTAGACAATGGTACGCGGTGTGGTTATGTACTGATGTGCGAGCATGAATCGCGTGAACTAGATGCAAAAAGTGTGTCAAGGACCCAATTGGATCAACAGGTTGTATGGTGGCATATTGGAAGTCATTTTGTTGATATATGGATATTATGGAGGAATTCGACAAGTTTTCAAGATTAACGTTCAACAAACTGAAATTTAGTAAATTCCTCTTCAAATTGGATGTGTAATTTCATTGGTAGTTTGTAGAATATTATGTTGGAATATAGTGTGAGATTGGATGAGTAGAAAAAGATAAGCAGTGATGCAATGTTCAGCATCGTCATTTTCACTAACGGCGAGAATGTAGGTGAGTACACCGTTAGTCTTCATTTTATGAATGTTTTCTATATTTATATTAAAATTATTTCAAATTATATTCTTTTTAATTTTTTCGACCATTACGCATGTTTTAATTTATCATGCGAAATGAAATAGTAATAGACAAGGCGATTGTATCCGGATTAATTGTTAGGATTGAAAGAAATTTAGATTGAGATTGAAAAATAGATTTGCTATAAATAAAAATAGAGATGGAAATAATAATTTTTGGTTAGTTAACTTTACACTTCGGTCTTTTCATTATTGAAACCCGGACCGTGTATGGGACCCGAAACGGTGGCCGGCCCTTCCACTTTAATGTACTAGCAATTGCGTGAGCTCTCCCCTTTTATTGCGTTATAGAGGTTCTTGCCCGGGTAGAATGGCCTTCCGCTCGCGTGCCCTTTTATGGTTTAGTGTTAAGTGATTCTATCACATAATACTATAATATAAATTGGCCACGTTTATGCTTCACATTTGATGGAAAAATTCATTCAAATTATGTTTGTATGAGTTTTTCACTTAAATGGAAAATATATGGCTACGTCTACATTTAGATCTTAATCTGGTTAGGAGGGTACGAGGAGGCACCGCTTCCACCTGGATGCCCCACTCTTATTTGTGGGCCACAAGAATCGTCAGAAACGATGAAGCCGGCGCTTAAGTCCGTCTGTTTTCTCCTGCCCCAGTTTATTACTGGCTATAGACAATTCTAGTAGGTTACCTCGGCCTCAACACCAGTCGATAGTCATTAGATTGCTTCAATTCGTGAGTGCGAAATTTTTGTGTAGTGGGTCTTGTGCTGGCGAAAAAACCCGCCCCACGACATCACAACGCTAGCCTGCCAGTGCATTCACGCGTCCCTAGACAAGGCCAAATCTCGGTAGATCCTACCGTTCTCTTTTGCCGAGGCAGCAGGACATCGCTGCAGTCCTTTACAGATATTTATATCTATCATTTTCACTATACATTGGTGACAACGAGATATCATTCAAGTCATTCTTTGGACAGACTGTAAACCCACTAAAGTATGATGCGTACAGGATGAAAATCAGAACGCATAGTAGCCGGATGGACGGACTCGTGGCATAATACTGACCCTAGCACGTTACGGTACTGACCCTATTATCTTCCCGAGTGCCGATACATTCAGTCTAGATCAAGACATGCTCTAATTATCTCTCAACGAAGGCCCGAAGTGGACTGTAGTGTTAAGGTAAAAGAATACTTTTGTCCAAACCACCAAATCCCTTTCAATCCTATGTGCTAAAGTGTTTTTTATCTGAGAACTTCTCCTTGAATCTAATAAATGGCTTGTATATATTTGATTTATCTCATCTTTCCACAGTGGACTCTGTCAACTTTGCCTCAGGTGCTAAAATTTTTATTTTGTCGATTAGAGCAATTCGTCATTTTCTCAATTTTTCTGGTATTTTATTTAATATAATACACTTAGCTAAACCATTTTACTTTATTTTTATGACTCAGCATACATACATACTGTTTCAAAATAATTTTATTACAAAAATAGTATCACAGCAAAGACATAATTTTTCAAACTGAGCCGTTTCCATAACAATGGAAAGGATATAATGTTTACCCCGTTAAAAGTGATTTCCTATAACGGGGAATGTATTCCCCGCATTATACAGCATTATATTGAAACCAGTCCCTCGAACCATTTCTGTTTGATTTCAGTGGTCATTTATTTTTCACCTGGAACAATACTCAATTGATTTTAGTCAATTTAAAAGATACATTACTTCTGATGACAAGTTCCATATGTGGCAAGTTCAATGTTTTATCTGCTCAACATTAAACATCGAACATAAAGTCGTGAAAGGCCGCCCCTATGAATTATTCACTGGGTACTTTGTCAGTGACAGGTTGAAAAACTTTTCTATGCACTTTGTATCCTCAAACGTGAGCACTTTTAGTTTGATGGTCATAGTCTATTTTGTACAGTATCGGATGCACTCAACCGTAAGAAAAGTTTAATTGAGTTCTGCTTCTGTATAAATTTATACTCATCCTACATTATTATTCCGTGTGAACTTAAACGAATGAACAATTTTTCGATAAAAAAGTTTTAGGTGTGTATTCTATTCTAGGATGGATGTGATAGGTACGAGTAATTTATTTTCAAGAAACAAAATGAATGCAAGTGATAGTAAAGTAAAATTAACTTTATTTGGAGCAAATATGCAAAAGTTAGCAAACAGTGGAAGAAATGCTCTTTATCAAGACTTGCTTAAAGCGGATGGTGGGCTATAACCTAATACTTTGAATGCTGCTTCAAATAGAAATTGCAATCACAGAAGCAAAACAAGTCAAAGAAGCAGGCCAAAAGGATTTTGCGGGACACTTACCAACTCAAAAAAAATCTTGTGAGTATCAAAACTTGACTTACGAGTATATAAGGGTTCCATGAATTGATTCCGAAAAACTAATTCTTGATATTTTGTTTTTTTTTTTTTTTTCGTAGCTCTACAGCCCCTTTTGGGTCTTCACTTAGAAATAGTTAGCGTATCTCATTGTCATGATCGAACGTATCGGCACTCCACAAGGTGATATGATCATTATCACGCTTTGGCCGTGTGTCCGTTCACCCAGCTGCGATACGTTCTGATTTTAAGCCAGCACGTGTCATAACTGAACAGGCTTATAGGCCGTCCGAAGAATCACTCGAACTAAATCTTGTTGGTGGCAACGAAACTTGAACCAGAGGCCTTCGGCTTAGGGGCTTAGTGCTCTAACTACTAGACTACGTGGACTATATCTTGATAATTATGTCTTTAAATTTGCCACCATTTTATTTCAAGTGTTCTAATTACATTGCATGAATATTCATAATAATATATCAATATTGCAAAGCATTCTTAAAATGTTTATCAAAATTCCTATATATTTATAACGTCCGTTGCATACGAGTACATTCAATCGGCTGTAAATTGTTTGTTCATGCCTCGATTATTGCGATGTTTCCAGGACACGTCCAACTACTACCAATAAACTTCAGCTTTTGCTAAATTTAAGTGGGACCTTTTGATAGTACTGGCAATAAAGCAAAATTTATAAAATATACTATTATTGACAAAGTTCATCGAACTTTAACTTCTGAAGTACTTGTATGTCTTGTTCTTCTACAGACTTACTCACATGATTTTTTTCAGATTTGTCAATTCGAAGATCTCCAGTCCTGCGGGGCGGGGGACACAAAATATTTGTACATTTCTTCTCTACCTGTACCTCTTAGAGCTAAACATGAAGTTCAAGACCTGTTTGGGAAAGTTCTTGTTAAGACCTTTCATTTAATACCTGTCTGGACACCTCTCCTATATGAGGAGCTCCCCCCTCAAACATCCTATCAAACTTTTTTATAATGCAATTTTGAAGAGGGCACCACTTAACATTTAATTACAAAATTTTATATTTCTAGCTTATATGGCTTGCGAGAAAAATTTCTTCAATTCAAAACTCTTCTTGCTGGAGGATTCTCCTGCCTATTCAGCTTGTAAGGGTTTTGTACTAAAATACAAAACCCTATTGCAATCACGACCTGTGTCCGTCTGTCCGTCTGTCCGTCCGTCCGTCCGTCCGTCCGTCCGTCCGTCCGTCTGTATGTCACAGCACTTTTTCTCCGAAACTATAGAGGCTACAGCCATGAAACTCTGTAAAAAGGTCAGAAGTGGTGACCTCTTCAAAGTTCAAGGGTGGAAAAATTTTTCAAAGGCGTTTAAGGGGGGTCTCCCCATATAGGGAGGTGACCCCTCAAAAAAAAAATTTCACCATTGGTAGTCGAGTAGGGTGTCGCTGGAAAGGCCTCAATGAGATCTTTTCTAAACAAGTTTTAAAATTGCCTTATAAGTACCGAGGGGGGCAGGGGAAGGGGAAATGTACGAACTTTTCGCGTACCCCCCCCTCGCGATTGGACACCTTCCATCCGAAAAATCTGAAAAAAATCATGAATGTAGGCCTTCATGAGTACAACAACAACAAATACATGAGAAGTCGAAATTCACTCAACTTTGTTAGTAATAGTATGATTTATCGATTTTATGTTTTTTTCAATAAAATCTAAACGGTACCATTGAACTCAATAAAATTTAGCAAAGAGATGATTATTTATAAGATTGATCTTTTCTGAAAGTTTCATAAAGATCGAATGATATTTACCGAAGTTATAGCGATTTGAATTTTCCTGTATTACTATGGAGCAATATGCCCTGTATTGCTATGGAAACATATAGCAATGGAGCCATATGCGCTTTTTACCGACTTAGACACTACAGCTTTGCTAGAATTTGCATGAAAATTTCAGGAGTGATAGATATCATGAAGATGAGTACATACAATTAAAACAAGTCGAAGAGGCAGGAGAGAGCTCCTAGCAAAAGGGCTTTGTAACCATTCTAGGATTCGAAAAAATAGGCCATGAATCGATGATTACAGTACAGAAGAGTGGCCCCTGAAAAAAAATTTCATGAAAGGTAGTCGGTAAGAGTATCAACTGAAAGTTCTCTATGAGAGCTTTTCAAAACAGTTCTTAAACTGACAGTTTTTGCTTCAGTTGGGGCACAGGGGGGGAAATACATGAAAAATGTGTTTCCTCCCTCGCGAATGGACACCCGTGATCTAAAAAATCTGAAAAAATTATCGAAGGAGTTATTTATGGGTATAACTATAACAAATACCTCAGAAGTCAAAATGCGTTGAACTTTGTTAATAAAAGTATGAACCTCGAATTTCACATTTTCTCGAATAAAATCGTCTTTGACATGTTTCATGATTTGATTCGTTGCTGGTTACTGCATTTTGTAAGTTAAGTACAAAACCCTTCTGACATGAGCATAGGTCTGTCTACCCAACTTGTTTTTAATTTAATGAGCCATAAAATTTGAGTTATTAAACACCTGTATGGGTCATCACTAAATAATTAAGTTCAAAATTCATCAAAAGCCACTCAGTTTGCAAAACTTATACGACTGTAATTCACATAATTCATTTTTTGTATATTTATTAATACGAGTATTATAAACGAAATCTAATTTTTTCCGGGGTTAAACACTTGAAATACAGGAAAACCTTTTTCGAAGAACTTTGTGTGGACTTGCATGAAGAACAATCTGCGTCCAAATTGTTTCTAAGTGAGAATCTCACGTTTCAAAAGTGTACGTAGTATTCCTTATGGATTGTTCAGATTTCGTCCGTTTTGTAGTCATTTAACGCCCACAACATAGCCTCATAGTGTTTCTTGATTATTGAATCATCTGATTCTAAAGAGCGTTACAGATTTTGGAAAAGATTCCTTTGTATGTGAAATGCATTATTCATGAATTCTCCAGAAGAAAATATAGAAAACGTTATCCTTATTGTTTTATTTCGGGAAAAGCTCTTGGTCCATTTGGTTTGCCGGAAAATAATGTTTGTTAACAAGAACATCAACTCAATTGAAAATGTTTATGATGAAAATGTTGTGTAGAGCTGACTGCCTAATGATATAAAGTATACTTAAATAAAAAGTTATGTTCTTACAATCATGCAATTTGAATGCAAGGGAATACACTTTTGTACAATTTCAATTTAGAAAGCTTTATTTATATTTTTATGGAATGCTTGCTGTCAAAAAATAGAGGTTATATTATTTTCTAGTATAATTCAACTATAATTTTATTTTAGCAATACCGCTGTGAATCACTAAGAAGATATGACAACATGTTGATATTTGTCAATTATACTATACGAAAGACCTTTTGTTTCTTCTATTATCTTAGGAATTTTCGAAGATTACTTCATGACAAACATAGCCTTGTATTATATAGGACAAAACAAGGTGATTAGAAGGAAAATGCTCGCAGAAGATGTTTTTCATTTTATGGGTGCTATCCTCAATACAATACATCGCAATTTTAAATCAATTGTTCACAACCCGTGCGCATTATTTTTTCAAAATTTTCACCAAATATATGGATCTGATCTAATTGAGGAAAAAATTAAAAGCAAAAAAAAAATAGAATTTACTTCAATGTTAATACATATTATATTTTGCATACCAGTCAGAAAAGTATACTGTTCCAAATTGGGTATTTTACCATTATCATATTTTGATGCTTAAAAGACCTACATAAAACCAGAGGAGGGAGTAATACCCGCCGGCAACCCAATGAAAGTGCGTCTTACACTGCTTTTTTGTGCTAATGCTAATGCCTCTACTTGTTCCTCATTTGGAGAAATCACATGCCTCCGAAAAGCATCATATACAGTGGCTCACAGCTTATTTGATGCAGTAACATTTTCAAAGCTAAAAGCACTATAACTTCTGTATTAGAAAAGGTATTGAAAAATTTAAACTGCAATAAATTAAATAAAAGCCCTTGTTTAAAAATAACAATTTAATTTATTTCAACAATTGATTCTTAAATAACTAAATAACAAAAACAAAATTAAAGGCAAAATTTTATGTCACAGCTTAATTGATGCAGTCCACGTTTTCCTTAAATTTATCCATGTAGAGGATTTCCAGTTCAACACTAATATTTCGTATGGTTTCCTTTTTGGCTCAAGACAGCTTTGAGTCTATTTGGAACAGATTCAACCAGCTTTCCTGTCATTTCTGGCGTTATTTTACTCCATTCTTCTAAAAGAGCTTTCTTTAAATCAATTTTGTTGTAAATTGCGTGGTTACGAATTTTTTTCTCCAGAAAAGCCCATAAATTCTCAATTACATTTAAGTCGGGTGACTGTGCCGGGGGGAGCCATCAAATGAGGACAATTCCAAATAAGCCAAGATTGCACGATTTCTGACTTATGTTTAGGGTCATTATCTTGGTAGAATCTGAATTCACGCCGGATTCCGAGTTCGTCAGCACTTTGCAGGAGATTTTCCTTTAGGATATTACTGTACATGATCTTGTCCATGTTTCCTTCAATAAAGGCTAGCTTCCCAACTCCGGCTGCTGACATACAGGCCCAAACCATTACGCTGCCACCGCCGTGCTTAACAGTCTCATGTAAATTTGCTTTTTTGAGCTCTGTATTTGGCTTTCTCCAAACGTACGCCATTCCATCTGAGCCAAATATGTTGAATTTGGACTCATCAGCGAAAATCACGGTTTTCCAAAAGTCCAAATCCTTTGAAATATGCTCCGTAGCAAAGTTCAGGCGGCTTTGTCGATTTTTGATACTGATGAACGGCTTCTTTCGTGCAACTCGGCCATTAAAATTATGCTTTCTTAGCACACGACGTATGGTTTCAGCACTGCATTCTTTACCAATTCCAGTAAACACTTCGTTTGCCAATTTAGGAGCTGATAACTTAGGGTTTTGCATTATTTTCCGGACGATCCACCGTTCATCAGACTCATTCAAAATTTTATTTGGTGCATTTCTACCCTTGTTTTCCAACCTTTTTTCATTGGTAAACCTTTCAATTATATGCTGAACTGTTGATGTGCTTAAATTGACAATTCCCGCTGTTCAAGTGTTGTCCTATGGCCCATTTTAAATATTACACAATTTATCCACTTTTAAACTATCAAGGTCAAATAACTTTTTTTAAAATAAAATAAGAAACGCACTAAGTACAATATATCCAAAAAAATCCGGTGAAAATCGTGCACTTTTAATGCTAGGATACAAAGAACTAACTGCATCAAATAAGCTGTGAGCTATCCTATGCAAATGATTTTGCTTCATTACTGCTAACGGGACATTTGAAACATTTTTTAGGGTTTTGTAAAATAATTTTACAAAACCCTACTAGTTTCGCGACCAGTCTGTCCGTCTGTCCGTCTGTCCGTCCGTCCGTCCGTCCGTCCGTCCGTCCGTCCGTCCGTCCGTCCGTGTGTCACAGCAGTTTTTCTCGGAAACTACTTAAGCTAGAAACATCAAATTTTGTGTGTAGGTGTAAAGTGGTGATCTCTTCAAAGTTCAGCTACAAAAAAATTTTATAAGGTATTTAAGGGGGGTCTCCCCATATAGGAGAGTGACCCCCCGAAAAAAAAATTTCATTGAAGGTAGCCGATATGGGTATCAAATGAAAGGTCTTGATAGGAGTTTTTCAAAACAGGTCTTAGTTTGCCAAAATTTGCTTCGAGGGGCGCACAGGGAGGGGAAATAGACGAAAAATTTGTGTCCCCCCCCCTCGCGATTGGACACCTGTGATCCGAAAAATCTGAAAAAAATCAGGAATGTAGGCCTTGGTGAGTACAACAACAACAAATACGTGAGAAGTCGCAATTCACTCAACTTTGTTAGTAATAGTATGATTTATCGATTTTATGTTTTCTTGAATAAAATCTTAACGGTACCCTTAAATTCAATGAAATTCAGTACACAGATGACTATTAATAAGATTAATTTACCCTGCAAGTTTCATAAAGATTGAATCATATTTAGCGAAGTTATAGCGGTTTGAATTTTCCTGTATTACTATGGAACAATATGCGCTGCATGTATTACTATGGCAACATATGGCTATGGAACAACATGCGCTTTTTACCGACTCAGACACTACAGTTTTGCTAGGATTTGCATGAAAATTTCAGGAATGATAGGTGTCATGTATATCTTTGAGAATCGGTTCAGCTAGTAGTATCAGTGATCGTAAAACAAGATAATGTCTGTTTTAAATGCGAAGATTGAATAATTTGGAGCTATTTTTTCCCAACTTCAACGTTTAAGCTGCATGCTTTGAACACTTGATTCAATTGAATGAATGACTGAAGATGAGTCCCTACAATTAATGCTCATAAGTGAAATAAGTCAAGGAGGTGGGAGAGAGCTCCTAGCAAAAGGGTTTTGTAACCATTCTAGGATTCGAAAAAATTGGCCATTAATCGATGATTTCAGCACAGGAGAGTGGCCCCTGAAAAAAAATTCATCAAACGTAGCCGATTTGAGTATGAAATGAAAGTTTTCATGGGAGCTTTTCAAAACAGTTGTTAAACTGTCAGTTTTTGCTTCAGTGGGGGCACAGGGGGGAAATACATGAAAAATGTGTTTCCTCCGTCACGGATGGACATCTGAAATAATTATCAAGGGAGATATTTATGAGTATAACAATACCAAAAACCTCAAAAGTCGAAATTCATTGAACTTTGTTAAAAATAGTGTGATCTTCGCATTTCATAATTTCTCCAATAAAATCGTCTTTGACATGTTTCTTGATTTGATTCGATCTGGTGACTGCATTTTGTAAATTGAATACAAAACCCTTCTGACATGAGCGTAGGTCTGTTTACCCAACTTGTTCTTACTTTCTTTTGTGCTTCGAATTTCAGTTATACTAACTGTAAAATCTGCATCAAAATATTTGTAAATTTTTATTTATCTGCATAAGGACAACAGTTTGTTTAATATTTATTGAAGTGCATCAAATAAGCTGTGAGCCACTGTACATAACAGCAAAGTGAATATCTTGTGAAGATTCAATAGTAAAGCTCGAGTAACACGTGACCTATTTACCGATTGAAAGCTTTGCCAAATGGGAAATTGAAGTACGAACACAAACACCTGTTGATAAAATTATATGTTTCGCAAGTCAGATGGGGCTCAAAGGCAATAATTATAGACATCGATGAGCTTGTAGCAGAGCACAGTGAGGCACTTATGACTGAAGAACTCAAAAAAACTACAATTGGCTGTAGAAAAAGATTCATTATGTGAAGAAGAAGTAAGCGAAAAGAGCAACTGTCGAGTGCTATAAAAGAGATGCTCATAGCGGGGGTGTCTGTGTTGCTATCTGTCCAAAAATATCACCCCGATCAGTCTGTAGTTAAGGGGACAACCAACTTGTTCAAGGAGAATATCGTGTCTCACTTTCAACAAATTTTGAAGTGCCGTCAAAACAAACAACTTCAGATAGTATCTTTTCAAAACAAACCTAGGTATAAACTTAAGAATTTAATTTCTTTTTCACTTTAGATTTCCTTCTTCACTCCGATTTTGAATTTTTGAAAACATTAGTTATGTTTATATTATGTATTCTTATAACGTTCACTAATAAAAATGCATACAAATAAAATTATGTAGACACTATGTACTTGTTTTAGCCTCAAATCACTTTGGGAAGTATGGTTTCGCTTAACGAACGTGTTGCAGAACGAGCGTGACCCGGAACGGATTGTGATCGTTAACTGAGGGTCCATTATATTTATATACATATATGTATATATATATATATATATATATATATATATATATATATATATATATATATATATATATCTAATATATACATATATATATATATATATATATATATATATATATATATATATATACGTATATATCTATATATATATATATATATATATATATATATATATATATATATATATATATATATAATATATAAATTTAGTATATATGTATATAAAAGTATATATATATATATATATATATATATATATATATATATATATATATATATATATATATATATAAAAGTATATATGTATATAAAAGTATATATATATATATATATATATATATATATATATATATTATAAAAGTATCTATATATATACATATATATGTATATATATATATATGTATATATATATATATATATATATATATATATATATATATAGATATATATATATATATATATATATATATATATATATTATATAAAAGTATCTATATATATACATATATATATATATATATATATATATATATATATATATACATATATATATATATATATATATACATATATATAACATATATATATACATATATATATATATATATATATATATATATATATATATATATATATATATAAATATACATATATATATGTGTGTGTATATATATATATATATATATATATATATATATGTGTATATATATATATATATATATATATATATATATATATATATATATATATATATGTATATGTATGTATATACATATATACAAATACATACGAGTATACGAGTATATATATATATATATATATATATATATATATATATATATATATATATATAATATATAAATCTATATATGATATTGTCCCGTGTTATGGCTCGCGGCCAATAATTTTAATGTTCCCGGAAAGTGAAAACGCACTTTCTGTTAAAAAAATTTAAATGAATCTATTTAATTAAAAATTGCACAATCATTAACTTTAACAATTTCACCGATTTTTTTGTACTTTGTCTATCAATTTTTAATTCAACTGTCTATCACTTCACAATCAATATCGCTTATAATTCGCACTCCTCACTATCGCAAAACTACTATATTGCGGTTGTAATGATCCCCACATTCATTCAGCTCACCTTTATATAGGCTCTCTAGTTATTCAATGCATACGTACATTGGCAAATTAACTGGAATTTTCGAGCAGCTTAATGAGTGAGCAGTGACATCACTTTCAGATTTTGATAATGCTTGGCGGCTTTTCGAGTACATTCGTTTGTTGATGTTCTTAATGGTTGAGAAAACAATTGTGACAGTAGCTCGCAGAATTATTTGTACATGTAACACTGCCACCACCTCAGTTCTTTTGGCCCCGAAAAGATGTGTGGCCAGTTGTAGTCAATTCTCCCTGGGTGTAATATGGGGCAAGACGGTCCAGATGCACGATTTTCATTTTGGCTCTCGGCTTACGATGTTCCTGTATTCGGTATACGACGTCGTTGATTCGGTTTGTAACTCAGTATGGTCCCTCCCAATTATGCTGCAACTTTGGAGACCTACCCTTTCGCCGTTGCGGGTTATATAGTCATCTTGCTGAAAGCCAGTAGAATTTGCCTTTAGATCATACCTGGTCTTCATGCGGTCAATAGCCGATTCGAGGTGTTTTCGCACTGTCCGATGTATCTGGTTCAACCGTTGCCTTAGCTCAATTGCGTACTCCGAGATTGTTTGGGGTTTCACAGGAGGTATTCCGAACTTTACAGGTATATCAGCCGGCAGACGAATAGTCTTTCCAAAAATGACTTTGGCCGGGGCTTGGCCCGTTGGTGCATGTTCCGCAGCTCTATACGCCATCAAAAATAGTGGGATATGTCGGTCCCATTCCCTTTGGTTCTCGTCAACCATCTTGGCGAGGTGTTTATTGAGCGTGCCGTTGAAACGTTCGAACATTCCATCGGATTGGGGATGCAGCGGTGTTGTCCTCGTTTTTCGTATTCCCAGTAGCTCGCACATTTTGCCAAAAACTAGTAACTCAAAGTTTCGACCTTGATCCGAATGTAGTTCGCAAGGTGCGCAGTACCTACTGACTCAATTTAATACTAGCTGTTCGGCCACAGTAGTTGCTTCCTGGTTGGTAATGAGGTAGACCTCGGGCTACTTGCTGAAATAATCGACCACAACTAGCGTGTATTGGTTTTCCCATTCAGATTCAGGAAGGGGTCCTGTGATCTCAACAGCAATCCTCTCCAAAGGCACGCCCATTTTATAGGTTTGCACTTGTCCTCTCAGTTGTCGCTTTGGACCTTTGACGGAAGCGCAAATGGTGCATCTATGGCACCAGTCCTCTACGTCTTCTCGAGCGTGGAGCCAGTAAAACCTTTCCCGCGATTTCGCTAAGGTTTTGTTATCACCAAGTTGGCCTCCCGAGGATGCTTCATGCATTTCCTCAACCACATCGTGGATTCGGCTTTTGGGTAGTATAGTTTGCTTCCCATAGGAGCTGCCATCTGCCGTTTCCCATTTCCGCTTGAGTATGCCACCCTCCACTTGTAGGGAGTTCCATTGTGCCCAATAGCTTTTCAGGATTGCGCTACGCATTGAAATGCCTTCCACTCCCGTCGCCCAGTTGTCTCCTTCCATGCGAGCAATGGTCCGATGTCTTCATCGGCTAACTGGGCATTTCAAATCTCCTCCATGGTCAACTTTCATCGAATTCGGCTGTTATCAATAGCAGGTCAACGGGCGGTTCCTTTTCTTCAATCCGTTAGTAATGCTTGCAGTTAGCTGGACATGGACGACGAGATAGGGCGTCAGCATTTCCATGAACTCCGCCCTTCCGATGAACAATTTCTTAGTCGTATGACTGCAATCTTTCGATCCATCTCGCAACTTGTCCCTCGGGATTTTTGAAGTTAAGTAACCATCTCAGCGATGCATAGTCCGTTCGAAGAACAAATTTCTGGCCATATAGGTACTTGTGAAACTGCTTGGTGGCCTCTATTATAGCGAATAGCTCCTTCCCGGTCACGCAGTAGTTCCTCTCACTTTTGGAGAGAACTCGCCTCTAATACGAGAGGACTCTTTCTTCGCCATCGATCTGCTGGGAGAGCACAGCTCCAATACCGCCATTGCTCGCATCGGTGTCAACTACAAACATTTTTCCGGGTTTTGGAGATGCAAGCACGTGTGATTCACACAGCTTCTCCTTCAAAAATTCAAAGGCTATCTGGCAGTGTTCATTCCAGACATACAGACGATGTTCTTCAGTTTACTGATGGAGACACTTAGCTATTTCGGCAAATTCTTTGACAAATCTTCGATAGTAGTTCGCCAGACCCAGAAAACTTTGTAGTTGGCGCTTGTGGTTTGGCGTTGGGCAGGTTTTCAGGGCCTGAATTTTCTCAGGGTCTGTTTAGACTCCCTCCTCCCGCTGATACGACGTGTCCCAGGTATTTTACTTCAGCTGCAAAAAGGGTACACTTGTCGGGACTATGTTTCAGATTCGCCAGTCACAATCGGGAGAAAAGCTTTTCTAAGCTCCACACATGCTCTTTGAACGTTCTCCCAATAACAATGATGTCATCTAGATACACCAAGCAGGTCTTCCTGGTCAGGCCTCGTAGCACGTATTCTATCAGGCGTTCGAAGGTGGTTATCCATAATGTTTGCGACCAGAAAATTATGTCGGAACGCAAGGTCTCCCAACTGTACTTGGAGGTTGACCTCTCCATGGACAGGTGCAGTTTCTTCCGTAGCTGTCCATAGTGAGAAAATTCTGCCCTTGTGAAGTAGTTGTTGCCTCACTAGGTCTGGTCGGATAATCGATTGGGTTGCACCAGTGTCGATTGTTATGGTGCAATGTTCTCCGTCAACTAGACCCGGAAGGCATAAGTCTGCTTCTCCACGATGTAGTTTTGACACGGTGATGGTGGTGCTGTGGACCTCGATCCTCCTAACCAACCTCTGCCCCACAAAGTTGGCTCTTATATGTTTCCCGACCCCTCAGCTTGGAGGGCTTCCATTCTGGGGTCCTGACTCGGTCTAGGTCTTCTCCTAGCTGCACACCCTGAACAATAGCTCGGTTCGATTTGCGGGTGATAAAGGTGCCAATGACAGAATCAACCTGCCGATCACAAAGAAATAACGCAACGTCGAATAACCAATTAGCCACTCGCGATACTTGTGACGATTTTGTCCTTGCTACATACGATCACGGCGCATAAATAAGAAAGGGGCACCCAGGTGGTGGTGGTACCCCACGCACCCTTCACAAGCGGATCGAAATTAAAAAAATACTGCCTTGGCCCATATTGGATATGGAAGGCCGAGTAGCCCTGCACGAGCACAAGTAACATCGAAAAAAGGGGGGAACTCAGCCAATGGCTAGCTCATGAGTGGAGTGGCCAGCCAACGTGGCAAGTTCGAAATAGAAACAGCGAATTTGTTTATTTAGTTTTAAGTATGCCGTTTTGTAATTCGGTCTTAAATGTAAGTGCAGAAAACAACAAATATTTGAATTATTTAACTACGTAGCGAAATCTTCGTATTAAGTAAATAGCAGGTACATTGTAAATGAGCTTTTAGGAACCAAACGGAATTTTAAATGATATAGTCCTTGGTTTTAGCTTAATTATATTAATCCAAGTTTTGTCAAAACTGCAAAAGAAAATAATCATCTTTAGATCTTTAAAAAATTTTTTTTCAAAATCCTGCTGGTTTCTTGACCTGCCTGCCCATCTGACAGTCTATCTGTCAGTCTGTCCGTGCGTCACAGCAAGTTTTCTCAGAAACTATAAAAGCTAGAAAACTGAAACTTTGATAAAAGTTCAGAAATGATAGTTTCTCAAAAATTGAAGTCTTTTTGGGGTTTTTCATCAACTGATGGAGGAATAAGACGGAGAATAATATGGCGAGAGCATTTTTTGAATTGGTAAATCTGGAATTTGAAGAAGGAATTAGTACGAGACGACTGAGATCCGGCGGTGGCTACATCAAGGTGTGGAAGTAAAAGGCGCCTTGCTGAAGTAGGAAACAAACGTATGTATGTTCAGTGGCTTGAATTTTTGTCAGAAGAAATTTTGTGTTGGAAGAGAAAACAAAGAAATATAATAGATTAAACTGAATTCAAGTAACGTTAAAATTAGATTTTCTTTTCTTGCTATCATATATATTTAATTCATTTTAAGCGTGTGAAAAGTGTGGCTCGGGAATTCTTTTCCAGGACGGTAACCAAGCAAATCTAGGGAGCTAATTAAGGTGAGAGTGTTCGGCGAGTGGAGGAAACGATAGTGTGGTTTTAACATTTTCTTGTGTCGTCGGTCGTAAGAGATAAGGGGGACGTTAATTTTGGTTTTTCCGGTGTGGGAACTGCGAGTTTTGTATCCTGCTGGAAGTATTTTAAATTGTACTGCGTGGCAGGGTGTTTGGAAGGTGACCTCCGCGGCTAAGTGACGCCGAGCACCAAAACGTTTTCAGGTCATAATTGGTGTGAGAAACTGCAAGATTGTGTGGTGGTGGTAATATTTTGACTCGTACTGCGTAGTAGGGTGCTAGGTAGGTGACCTTTGCGGCTAGCTCCAAAGCATTTTCAGGTGATAGTTTCGCTCCACATGTTTGTTTTATCATTCGGACGACCTTTTGGAGGCTCAGCGAATGAAACGAGTGGCATCCACGCCCGTATTCAAGTGAGTTAGTTGGGTCGGTGGAGCCTCCACCGGAGTAGCCCGAATACATTGGTGGGGCGGCAAAGGAACTGTTTACACAACTTGTTCTTTTCGTTGTCTGAATGACCGTCGTCGTTCGTGGCCGGCCAATGACCCTCATTGTCAGCAACCGCTAAGCTGCTCATCTGCAATGAAACCCAACTCGCACCTCTCGTTCTTGTGGCGGAACGGGATTACTTCCAAGTCAAATTCGCAAGTTTGCACAAGACGAGTTATCTCTCCGCATGATATCATGTTTGCTAGATTTGTTGCCGTGGTGGTAACGGTAATTGGAATATTGGGACTACTTCGCTTATTTGCGTAGCACTGTTGTTGCTATAGTTGTTTGAACATCTCATCGTTCTGCGTTTGCATGTTTTGATAGGAGGGATATGAAGATGTAGCAGTGTTAAGTGCGATTTTGATTAAGCTTTAATAATATTCTACTAGCCAAGAATGTCAATTTGTTAGCATATAGTAATGAAATGATAGCGTTTTCCTTTTAAATTTTATTTTTAATCTGGCTGTAATTTCCATAATAAAGGCATATTTTGATTATACTTTCGCCGTTTCTTTTCCCGATGAGCATTTGTGTACCTTATCGCACTTGAATTTTTATTATTTTCAGTATAACGTTTAGTTTTGGTGCTGTTGACTTAGGCAGTGATGTATTATTTACAATAATTACGCTGCTTTCTGTTTTAAAGTTTAACGCCGAGCTCATTCGATGCTGGCGCTCTTCGTTTTGCACATCACATGCAGCTTTTACCCTTTTCTTGAAGAACCCTCCAACAGTTTGTCCAGAGGGACTGCTCGATTACTACAATATACAAGTTGGGTAAACAGACCTACGCTCATGTCAGAAGGGTTTTGTATTCAATTTACAAAATGCAGTCACCAGATCGAATCAAATCAAGAAACATGTCAAAGACGATTTTATTGGAGAAATTATGAAATGCGAAGATCACACTATTTTTAACAAAGTTCAATGAATTTCGACTTTTGAGGTTTTTGGTATTGTTATACTCATAAATATCTCCCTTGATAATTATTTCAGATGTCCATCCGCGACGGAGGAAACACATTTTTCATGTATTTCCCCCCTGTGCCCCCACTGAAGCAAAAACTGACAGTTTAACAACTGTTTTGAAAAGCTCCCATGAAAACTTTCATTTCATACTCAAATCGGCTACGTTTGATGAATTTTTTTTTCAGGGGCCACTCTCCTGTGCTGAAATCATCGATTAATGGCCAATTTTTTCGAATCCTAGAATGGTTACAAAACCCTTTTGCTAGGAGCTCTCTCCCACCTCCTTGACTTATTTCACTTATGAGCATTAATTGTAGGGACTCATCTTCAGTCATTCATTCAATTGAATCAAGTGTTCAAAGCATGCAGCTTAAACGTTGAAGTTGGGAAAAAATAGCTCCAAATTATTCAATCTTCGCATTTAAAACAGACATTATCTTGTTTTACGATTACTGATACTACTAGCTGAACCGATTCTCAAAGATATACATGACACCTATCATTCCTGAAATTTTCATGCAAATCCTAGCAAAACTGTAGTGTCTGAGTCGGTAAAAAGCGCATGTTGTTCCATAGCCATATGTTGCCATAGTAATACATGCAGCGCATATTGTTCCATAGTAATACAGGAAAATTCAAACCGCTATAACTTCGCTAAATATGATTCAATCTTTATGAAACTTGCAGGGTAAATTAATCTTATTAATAGTCATCTGTGTTTCATTGAATTTAAGGGTACCGTTAAGATTTTATTCAAGAAAACATAAAATCGATAAATCATACTATTACTAACAAAGTTGAGTGAATTGCGACTTCTCACGTATTTGTTGTTGTTGTACTCACCAAGGCCTACATTCCTGATTTTTTTCAGATTTTTCGGATCACAGGTGTCCAATCGCGAGGGGGGGGGACACAAATTTTTCGTCTATTTCCCCTCCCTGTGCGCCCCTCGAAGCAAATTTTGGCAAACTAAGACCTGTTTTGAAAAACTCCCATCAAGACCTTTCATTTGATACCCATATCGGCTACCTTCAATGAAATTTTTTTTTCGGGGGGTCACTCTCCTATATGGGGAGACCCCCCTTAAATACCTTATAAAATTTTTTTGTAGCTGAACTTTGAAGAGATCACCACTTTACACCTACACACAAAATTTGATGTTTCTAGCTTAAGTAGTTTCCGAGAAAAACTGCTGTGACACACGGACGGACGGACGGACGGACGGACGGACGGACGGACAGACGGACAGACGGACAGACTGGTCGCGAAACTAGTAGGGTTTTGTAAAATTATTTTACAAAACCCTAATAAAGTACTCTCCGCAATAGGTAAATTTCCCTTGCGAAATTTACATAAAATGCAGTAAGAAAACAAGTTGGGTACGCTCATGTCAGCAGTGTTTTGTACTCAACTTACAAAAACAATCACCAGCAATGAATAAAATCAGCACACATGTCAAAAAAATTTGCTTGTACAAAAGAAGATCTTATCTGAAAATTTTTAAAAGATCAAATCAAAATTGCAGTATCTTGTTCGATGGAAAATTCATAAAATACCAAAATAGTGTGTTATTGTTGCTGTATTGGAGAAATTTCAAATGGATATAACTTCCGTGAATATGATACGAATTTCATCAATCTTACAGAGTTCTAGGACCTACCGCAAGGTTGGATTTAAAGGCATCCATACGATTTTATTAGAGAAAATATCAAATGCGAAGATCATACTATAATTCACAAAGTTGAAAAAATTTTGACTTCTGAGGTATTTGTTATTGTCTCCCTTGATAATTTTTTCCAGGCTTTTTAGATCACAGATGTCCAATCGCGAGGGGGGAAACATATTTTCCGTGTTTATGCCATATTTTAATATAAATGAATCAAATGTTTATTTCATCATAAAAAAAGGTATGCCGTTAATAGTGAAAAATAACATCAGGCAAATGACCACTCGCTTACACTTACAGGACTATATCCTTTTCATGACATTTTTCATAACCAAATCGCAAAGTCGCTGCCCTATGTCCTCGATAGCCTCACGAATTCCATCTTTGAGGTCTTGAATCGACGCTGGGCTATTGGTATGGACCTTCTCTTTCACGTGGCCTCAAAGGCAGAAGTTGCAAGGTGTTAAATCACAAGATCTATTCGTAATTACACTTCTTATTGGAAAACCCTATATGTTTTCATGGTAATACAGTGCATATTGTTCCATAGTAATACAGGAAAATTCAAACCGCTATAACTTCGTTAAATACTATTTGATCGTTATGAAACTTGTAAGGTAGGTCTATTTTTTTAAATAAACACTTGTATTTTTTTTTCTTTAAAAGCCGTCGGGCCTTGTTGTGTGAGCAGACGCGTTTCGACTACTTTGAGTAATCTTCAGTGTCTAAAGGATGTGTTGAAGGGAGCGAATTTATATATCCCTACGATGGGTAATTAGCGAATGGGTAGTTAGCAGATGGATAATCAGCGGATGGGTAATTAGTGGATGGGTAATGAGTGGATGGGTAATGAGGTCAGGAAGTAAATTACTCAAGTGCTAAATTATACCAGGTAGGGGGATATCATGTTTTTGTTTTTTTGTTTGTTGGCTGTCCGTTTGTTCTGTTTCATCTCGTTTCCGTTTTCGTCTGAGAGTGTGGTCTAGGACTGAGAAAATTGCGTCGGGAACGGTAACAAGTTGTTCGTTGATAATGTCACCGTCTGTCTTTCTATGTTTATAAATTTCAAGCCTTTCTAGGATGTCAAGTCTCGGTCGTTTGCTTTGTTTGTGTAGCAATTTCATAGAGTTTGTCATAGGGTCAGGTCCATGTGCGTGGTTTTCTAGGTGCGTCGCATAATTGGAGTCTGCCTTGTTGTATAAGAAAGATCGTAGGTGCTCTTTGTATCTTGTCGTTAGTTTTCGTGTTGTCCTTCCTATATATACCATGTCGCAGTCCTTGCATGTCAGTTTGTATATGCCGCTGCTTTCGTGTATCGATGTGTCATTCAGTTTTGGTTTCAGTTTGTTTCCAATGTTGTTGTTCGTTTTGAATGCACTTTGCAATTTGTATTTCCTAAGGAAGTTTGATAGTTTGTATGTCTCTTTGCCTGCGTATGTTAACGAACCGCACTGTTGGTCGTTCTTATGAGTTTCAGTCGGTTGGCGTTCCTGTTTTTGTTTGTACTGTGTGACAAGTTTGTCAATGTCGTATTGTTTGTATCCGTTATTATTAGCTATTCTGTAAATGTTATTTAGTTCGTTGGAGTAGTTAGTAGGAGTCATGGGGATGAAGTGAAGCCTCTGCACTATTGATCTGTGCGCTACTAGCTTATGTTGTGCGGCGTGGTTAGATGTTTCATGTACGGTGTGATTAGTTGTGGTTGGTTTTCTGTATATTTTGTAGTCCAATCATGTTTGTTCACGTGTCACAGTTAGGTTCATATAGTTGAGTTGTCCGTTTGTTTTTTTTTCCATAGTGAACTTTATATTCGGGTGAATTTCATTCACATAGGTAAGTAGTTCGTCTTGTTTATTTTCTTGTGAGTCAATAACGATGAAACAGTCATCCACATATCGTCTGTAAAATATTACATTGAATCTTTTGACAACTTTGGGTATAAAGACTTCTTCCAAAGATTGTAAGAATATTTCTGACATTATTGAGGACATTGGATGTCCCTTATCCAGACCGTCTTTGGAAACGTATGTGTTGCTATTGAATTAAAAGTAGTTCTGTTTGATTGTGGTCTTTATGAGATTGAGTATTTGATCTGTGAATCATCGGCTGTTGTTGAATGAAAGTTTTTCTTTTAGTATGGCCAGTGTATCATCGACGGGTGTAGACGTATAGAGGTTGGTGATGTCTAGTGATAAAAGTCGACAATTTTCAGTCAATTTTAAAGAAGTGGTAGAATTTGCTAGCTCGCGGCTGTTCTTTTATGCGTCTTTATCAAATAAACAAAATTATTGACCATAACCACTTGTGCCTTGAATTTTATTGAATTCATTCAAAAATTTTATTCAAGAAAATCTAAAATCGATAAATCATACCATAACTAACAAAGTTGAGTAAATTTCGCCTTCTCACGTATTTGTTGTTGTTGTACTCATTAAGGATTATGTTCATAATTTTTTTCAGACTTTTTTGCATGAAAGGTATACAATCGGGGGTGTACGCGAAAAGTTTTCGCTTCCCCTTCCCCTGTCCCCGCCGCGGTACTGCCAAGACCTTCAAATAGTCCTCAAACAGATAAATTTAGTTTTCTTGGACGGAAAGTACGCGGCGTCGAAAGGAAGATACCTCGACGGCACCTATCTAATAAAACTATATTTACTTGTTTGAGGACGGCAGCAAGCTGTATGAACTTGCTCAGTGAACGATTGTGTGCGATCTGTATATTGTAAAAGTGAAATTTTTCATAATTTGGCTGATCAACGTACACGTCGTGGCAGAAGAAAAGGGCGAAAAAACGAAGAAAATGCTCTACAACCACTTGGAAAGACTAGTCGAATCATTGGCTATTAACGACACAAAAAAAAAGTTCTAAGCGATTTAAACGCTAACGTTAGCAGTGAAATATCTGGAAGATATGGCCTCTCCAATGAAACAAATGACAACGATTAGCACCTAATTTGCTTTGAATGCAGCAGAAGTCTAGTTATACGTCTGACTTGCTACCCACATCGACGGATATACTATATATAATGAGCTAGGTATCACCAGGTAGCAGCACACAAAATTGGGCTGACCATGATCTGATCCAACAAAGATCAGACTCGTGCATACTTGACGTCCAAGGGACCAGTTGCAACTCCGATCATTACTTGATCAAATTAGTCTATCGATGCGTATGTCAAAGACCTATTCAGTGAAGATCATTCCTCAGCAGAAATTCTGTACTGACAGGCCCCTGTGGTAAAAAAAAACTCACAACTATTTGGCTCCTATCCTATCGGACACATCGCTGAAAACAAGCGACGAGCTCTGGTTGGAAGTGAAATCGACAATTAAGATCATGGTAGAACAGACAATCGGACATAAAGTCCGGCGCAAAACAAATGATTGGTTTGATGATGAGTATCAGAACGCGATGGACTAAAACAATCAAGCGTACAAACAATATTTACGAAGAAAAACCACAACGAAGAGAGAATACTATGAAAATCTCAAAAGAATGGTGAATTCTTATTCGCTATGATGACTAATTGAGAAGGATCGATGCAAATCTAACGAGTAACAACACATGACAAGCATACAAATTAGTGAAAAGCCTGAAACAAGGTTATCAGCCCAAGACTTCATTCTGCCTTGATAACATTGACCATATTCTCGCTGATGCAAGCAGGATGACGGAAAGGTAGGCATCATATCTCAGCAACCTTCCATAGATGAAGTATTTCCATTAGCCTCACTAGCACTGGATGAACTTTATACCACTGTCAGGGTCCAAAAGAATTTAAAAACAAGTTGGGTAGACAGACCTATGCTCATGTCAGAATGGTTTTGTACTCAACTTACAAAATGCAGTAACCAGCAACGAATAAAATCAAGAAACATGTCAAAGACGATTTAATTGGAGAAAATGTGAAATTCGAGGATCATGCTATTATTAACAAAGTTGAACGAATTTTGACTTCTGAGGTATTTGTTATAGTTATACCCATAAATATCTCCTTTGATATTTTTTTCAGATTTTTTAGATCACTGGTGTCCATTCACGAGGGAGCAAACACATTTTTCATGTATTTCCCCCCCCCCCCCCCCCTGTGCTCCCACTGAAGCAAAAACTGTCAGTTTAAGAACTGTTTTGAAAAGCTCTCATGCAGAACTTTCAGTTGATACTCATATCGGCTACCTTTCATGAAATGTTTTTTCAGGGCCCACTCCTCTGTACTGTAATCATCGATTCATGGCCTATTTTTTCGAATCCTAGAATGGTTACAAAGCCCTTTTGCTAGGAGCTCTCTCCTGCCTCTTCGACTTGTTTCAATTGTATGTACTCTACTTCATGATACCTCTCACTCCTAAAATTTTCATGCCAATTCTAGCAAAGCTGTAGTGTCTAAGTCGGTAAAAAGCGCATATGGCTCCATAGCAATATGTTTCCATAGTAATACAGGGCATATTACTCCATAGAAATACACGAAAATTCAAATCGCTATAACTTCGGTAAATACTATTCGATCTTTATGAAACTTTCCGAAAAGATCAATCTTATAAATAGTCATCTCGTTTTATTGAATTTAAGGGGACCATTTAGATTTTATTCAAGAAAACTCAAAATCGATGAATCATACTATTACTAACAACGTTGAGTGAATTTCGACTTCTCATGTATTTGTTGTTGTTGTACTCATGAAGGCCTACATTCATGATTTTTTTCAGATTTTTCGGATGGAAGGTGTCCAATCGCGAGAGGGGGGGGGGGGGGGTACGCGAAAAGTTCGTACATTTCCCCTTCCCCTGCCCCCTCGGTCCTTATAAGACAATTTTAAGACTTGTTTTGAAAAGATCTCATTGAGACCTTTCCAATGACACCCTACTCGACTTATAATGGTGAAAATTTTTTTTTGAGGGGTCACCCCCTTATATGGGGAGACCCCCCTTAAACGCCTATGAAAAATTTTTCCACCCTTGAACTTTCAAGAGGTCACCACTTCTGACCTTCCTACAAAGTTTCATGGCTGTAGCCTCTATAGTTTCGGAGAAAAAGTGCTGTGACATACAGACGGACGGACGGACGGACGGACAGACGGACAGATGGACACAGGTCGTGATTGCAATAGGGTTTTGTATTTTAGTATAAGACCCTAAAATAGCGCCAGTGGAGACCATTAGGTATAGTGGCAGCGGTCTTCAGAAAGCCATCTACAGAGTTGTCCAGTACATTTGGCAACAAGATAATTTTAGAAAAGATCTCGTCGAGATCTTTCTAATAACCCCCTACTCGACTACCAATCGTAAAAATAAATTTTGAAGGGTTACTTCCCTATATGGAGAGACCCCCTTAAATCCCTTCGAAAAATTTTTCCTCCCAAAACCAAGAAACCACGGTTTCTGACCTTTCCACAAAGTTTCATGTCTATAGCTCCTATAGTTTTGGAGAAAAAGGGCTGTGACATACAGACGGACGGACACAGGTCGTAATTACAGCAGGGTTTTGTATTTTAGTACAAAACCCCTTAAAAATATACGAGAAGCTGGTGAGCTTCTCTCCCCTAGAAGTTGATACAAAGTTGAATGATTCGTGTTTTTATTCAAAAAGAAAGATCTCAAACATAATCTTATGTATATATACTTCCATTCGCTAATAAATCTTTCACTAATCTTATTCTTTTCTCGGATAACATCGCACCAATTCTCCGGCACATAGAAATTGTTTCAGCATACAATCTCCTTTCGTGCCATTTATAGTCGTAAAACAAATGGATGCTACCATTGTTCTCGGGATGCAATGTATAATTGAAAATTTCGATTTGTAATACCAGTTCACCCATTCTCAAACCCGCAACTTGTATTGTGCACCTGTTACAAATCAATACTTCATCATGGGAATACTGTGTCATGTGTTGGCAGAAATCGTTGAAATTCCAGTCACATCGAGATTCAAGCATAGAGCATAGAAAAAATTCCAAGTTCAGACCTGCAATCGTAATTTAATTCCCAATCACGACTATTCTCTGCGTACGGACCGAAAGGATTCAATGTGTGCTTAAAAAATGAAAAGTGAGGTTGAAAGAATATTGATGTATCCGCCAGCTGGAGAGCACTGTAGCCTTGTCCATGGTCCAGCGTAACTGGAAATGCTATTATGTATTCTGTTCTCGTGTTACATCTATCGTATCTAGCAACGGATGGTATAGTTAAGTAGTGATAGATCAGTCTTATGTCACGACAACGGAATCGTTTGGTGTGAAAGGATTTATTTTGAAGTCGAGCGTAATATATGAGGCTAGGTAAATACAATCCAATCAATACATATACGTTGAATTTTTATGGATAAGCTTTTATCCTATGAAGTTTCCAAATTGAAAATAAGTTCCACAGCACCTTTTTGTTTCATTCACTTTGTGAAATAGTACAGAATTAAACAGTTTAAGCTCCATTCTCCGTATGGTAATTAACAAAACATCCAATAAACAGCATTCATTGTTAATTACACTCATCTGAAGAGCTTCAGTACAATAATCATTTGTGCTCACAACAAACTATTCCACTTACAATTATTGCATTAGAAACGTTCAACTGGTTCAGCTTCAAAGGTATTTCATTCTGTAATTAGCGTCATTTAGGAATCTGATTTTGCAGCACAGTAATAGCTCTTCTCTCCTTACAGATGGGTAAGGAGCCCAGCCACGTTCTTCTCCACGACTATAATTTAATAATCTTCAATAAGAACTCTGTAATTACGAGAAAACCACGCGAATCTTCACAGATTAAATTTTCTTAACAATTTTCTTAACAAGTTTGTAATCATAAGTGCTGGAGGTGGGAATATCATGCCGTTCTCAGCCAATTTGTTAATTGAAGTGTAACGAGAGTAGAAAAGTTTCCATGATGAGTTTTAACGTAGATTGGCCTGGTTGCGTTCTGTGTAGTAATTGGGTGGATGTTAAAAGAAGAACAAGCAAAAGTAAACTATTTGATGGAAATTGAAAAGTATTCAAGGATATTTTTCAGGGAATATGATGAAAATATATCAGGCGTTCATGAGAAAATGTGCAAAATTCATTTGGAACGAACAATTTTCATTACTTGTTGTCGTGAAGATAAATTGATGGTATTCACTTTAAATGAAAATTTTATAAGAATAAAACATCTTCGTGGGTAATGCTTCCTGGATTTTACAAACTCTTACTTTTTTTTGTTCGTATATAAGTCCATCATAATTTTCAATCTATTTTTCAACCACTTGCTTATGTCTGATTGATCTGAAGTTTTGCATACATAAGATACTCCCGCGACAATGCAACAGCGTAATACCGCTAACTGCTTACAAGCTTTCACAGGATTGAGACACACCTATTCAATTTCCATGTTATCATGGAACCATTGGTATTTTGTGAGCTTTTGAACAAGCTTTGATACATTTAACTACTTGCGGAATTTAGATTGAGCTTAAATCTGGTATACATGGATATTACAGTACTATGATAGCACAAAAATGCCACGCCTTTTTAACCAAAACTATATTTTTCCATTAAAAAGAGTTGTTTTCTGGAGGTTACTGCCTCTTGATCCAAACAGTTTTTAGGGTTTTGTGAAATAACTTTACAAAACCCTTCTAAAATTGCGTCCTGTCTGTCCGTCTGTCTGTCCGTCCGTCCGTCCAGTTTTTCTCGGAAACCACTTAAGCTAGAAACATCAAATTTTGTATGTAGGTGTAAAGTGGTGCTCTCTTCAAAATCCAATTGCAAAAAAATTTTATAAGATATTTAAGGGGGGCCTCCCCATATAGGGGAGTGACCCCCCCGAAAAAAAAATTTCATTGAAGGTAGCCGGTATGGGTATCAAATGAAAGGTCTTGATGAGAACTTTTCAAAACAGGTCTTTATTTGGCAAAGTTTGCTTCAAGGGGTGCACAGAGAGGGGAAATACACGAAAAATTTGTGTCCCCCTCCCTCGCGATTGGACACCTGTGATCTGAAAAATCTGAAAAAATCAAGAATGTAGGCCTTGATGAGTACAACAAGAACAAATACGTGAGAAGTCGCAATTCACTCAACTTTGTTAGTAATAGTATGATTTATTGATTTTATGTTTTCTTGAATAAAATCTTAACGGTGCTCTTAAAGTTAATGAAATTCAGTACGTGGATGACTATTTATAGGATTGATTAACCCTGCAAGTTTCATAAAGATTTAATCAAATTTAGTGAAGTTATAGCGGTTTGAATTTTCCTGTATTACTATGGAACAATATGCGCTGCATGTATTACTATGGCAACATATGGCTATGGAACAACATGCGCTTTTTACCGACTCAGACACTACAGTCTTGCTAGGATTTGCATGAAAATTTCAGGAATGATAGGTTTCACCTTTGAGAATCGGTTCAGCTAGTGGTATCAGTAATCGTAAAATAAAATAGTGGAATAATTTTGAGTTATTTTTCCCAACTTCAACGTTTAAGGTGCATGCTTTGAACACTTGATTCAATTTAATGAATGACTGAAGATGAGTACCTACAATTAATACTCATAAGTGAAACAAGTCAAGGAGGCGGGAGAGAGCTCCTACCAAAAGGGATTTGTAACAACTCTAGGATTCGAAAAAATTGGCTATTAATCGATGATAACAGTACAGGAGAGTGGCCCCCGAAAAACAATTCATCAAACGTAGCCGATATGAGTATGAAATGAAAGTTTTCATGGGAGCTTTTCAAAACAGTTGTTAAACTGTCAGTTTTTGCCTTAGTGGGGCACAGGGGGGAAACACATGAAAAATGTGTTTCCTCCCTCGCGAATGGACATCTGAAATAATTATCAAGGGAGATATTTATGAGTGTAACAATAACAAAAACCTTAGAAGTCTAAGTTCATCTAACTTTGTTAATAATGGTATGATCTTTGAATTTCACAGTTTCTCCAATAAAATCGTCATTGTCATGCTTCTTGACTTTATTCAATCTGGTGACTGCGTTTTGAAAATTGAATACAAAACCCTTCTGACATAAGCGTAGGTCTGTTTACCCAACTTGTTCTTTCTAATTCAGGAAGTTCATACAAACCGTATACAAAGTACTAGAAAAATGCCGAGGACAAAAAATTGGAAAACTGTTTTTGTTTTTAACCAAAATCCGCCATTCCTACCTAGGAAGCAATAATAACCACAAATACCAGCGCAAAATGCTTTCAATGGTTGGTCAGTTTTAAGTATTGGTTTTATTATATTTCGTTTTGACGCAGATGACCAGAAGCGGCACAAAGCCAAAAATTTGTGTAGGCGAGACAAACTCCGCGAGGCCCTACAATGACACAAATCAAAGAACATCATGGAAATCAAATAATTTCAACAGATTTTTTTCTTCGTACAAAAGGACGCATTTTATTTTTAACACAAATAAATCAGAATCTCGCCAGCAAGTGTTTTTTCAATGTGCGTTAAAATTGAAAAATCATTAGTTAGCCAATGTATACTATCTTTATAAATCGGTGTACGAAATTCTATTATCTGACTATTCTATTCTTGCTCTTTCAAGATGATACCATTTGCTCACTAGACTTTAGCAGTGATAATTCACTACAGCCCCCCTCGGGCCTTCACTTCCAGCAAACAGCACCGCCAACTGTCTCGGTTCGTTGACCGCGTCATCCAATTACGAAATCCGAGCAGCAATGAACTGTCTTCGTCGACCGAGCCAGACCAGCATTTCCTCGGTTTCCCCGCTGGCCGCCGGTCTTCAGTTCTCTCAACGAATACCTTCTTGGGCATCCGTTGTTCGTCCATACGATTCATGTGTGAAGCCCATTGCAGCTCCCACAGTCTTACAATCCTTGAGACTTCCGGCTCGTCAAAAATTTCATACAGCTCATGGTTGTATCGAATTTGCCATTGGTCCCCGTTTAGCTTCGCTCCGATCATTCGCCTCAGGACCCTTCGCTCCAAGTCGTTCAATATATTTGCGGATGCTTGAATTTGGGTCCATGTTTCACACCCATAGCATAACACAGGTCTTATCACAGATTTGTATACTTGGAACTTTGTTTTCCTGTGGATGCGGCTGGTCCTCAAAATCGTCAATACTGAATAAAATATTTTATTTGCAAGCTGTATTCTTCGGCGTATATCGTCTCTTTCATTGCCCGTTTTCGTTATTTTGGCGCCTAAATACACAAATTTGCTAACATTTTCGATACTGTATTCGCCAAGTGTGATATTTTGTGTATTTGGGGTATTTTTCCTAGACTGCATCCTAAGCTTCGTTTTATTTTCGTTTGTTTGGAGCCCAACTAGTTTTGCTTCGTTGTCGAGTTTCAGGAAGAATTCTTCGGCAGTTGTTAATGACCGTGACAGGATGTTGATGTCGTCCGCATAGGCCACTACTTGGCTCATTTTGTAAAGTAATGTACCTCGCGTATCGACAGGTAGCTCCCGTATGACGTACTCCAGAGCCAAATTAAATAGCAATGGGGCCAGCCCGTCTCCCTGCTTTAGTCTGATATTTGTGTCGAAGGCATCGGTGAGTTGGTTATTGATGCAAACTTGGGAGGTCGTCGACGTCATTGTCATTATGGACGGACTAATTTGGCTGGGATGCCAAAACCAAGCATTATTTGGTACAGTACGTTACGATCAATACTGTCGTATGCTTGCTTGAAGTCAACGAAAGTTTGGGGTTCGTCTATGTTGAATTCCAAGCATTTTTCAAATACCTGCTTAACTGCGAACAGTTGGTCTGTTGTTGATCAACCTACCCTAAAACCACCTTGATACTCCCCAATAATACTGTTTGCGTATGATCCGATTTTATTTTCTAAGATTTTAGAAAATATATTGTATGCCGTACAAAGTAGTGATATGCCTCTCTAATTTTCGCACTGTAGCTTGTCACCGTTTTTTTGGATATGGAATATAATTGATTGGCTCCACTCTTCTGGCATATGTTCTTGTTGCCAAATGTACTGGATGACTTTTTGAATAGCTTGGTGAACACTACTGCCACCATATTTGATGAGCTCCACTGGAATCTCATCGATGCCCGGCGCTTTATTATTCTTTTGGGCTATGAAGATGCAGTAAACTTCATCCAGACTTGGTGGAGCCAATGGAAATTCTCCACAGACATCTATAGGCTCCGATGTTCTGGAGCTGTGCGGAGGATTAAAGAGGTTCTTGAAATATGATGCCCATCTTTCCTTAATCTTGATTTCATCAGCGGTTATATTGCCGATGTCATCACGACAGAGCGTGGTTTTGGGCTGATAACCTCATTTCAGGCTTTTCACTACTTTGTATGCTTGTCTTGTGTTGTTGCTCGCTAAACTTACATCTATACTTCTCAATTGGTCTTCATAGTATTTTCTTTTCTTAATCCTAATTATCTTATTCGCTACTCTTCTGAGATATTCATAGTGTTCTCTCTGCGTCCTGGTTTTTCTACCTACGTATTCTTTGTACGCCTGATTCTTTTTACCTAACACATTCTGGCACTCATCATCGAACCAATCATTCCTCTTGCGTTTTTAAAAAGCTTTAACTTAGAAAAGCTCCTTTCAGTGGAAGCTGTACTTAAATGTATTGTTAATAAAATTCGAATTTTGAATGTGCTTAAATCATAAAGGAAACCGAAATCTGAAAAATGTTTGTTCAAAGATGTAAATGTTTAACCCATACTGCTCATTATGGAATCAATCATGGTATTAAAGAACTCTGTTTCAAAGTGAATTTTGGGAGACTGCATGAGTTCATGGATACTTTCATAAGCGACCATTCTTTTCTTTTTGGCTGACCTTTTTTTAAGTTCTTTAGACAAATCATAATGAATTTTTTCAATAAATTCGATGAGCGTCAGATAAGCATTGTTCGAATCAAAATTGACGATATTCTTTGATCCAGTCACAGAACGTATGCAAATGATGGACTTCTACGGATAGCCATAATTTGCTTATGATATTTACCCGCGATCATATTGCATTCCATAAATGTAACGATATAATAAACTCTAGTCTGAGAATTTTATTTAGAACCAAATCACAATCACTGAGTGTATCGGATTCTTCTGTATGATTTTTTTAGCTCTCGATACATTCAACTACATCATCAAATTGGAATGATAGGGCCTTAACTGATTCGATCCTGCTTTTCCATCTTGTTTCTGATAAAGGTTTTAAATTTAATTTTATTTTATCTTTGATAAACTCTCAGCGTTTGCTTGACCTTGCAAATAACAAATAATTTTTTGAATAAAACCATAAAAATTGTTTGCTGCCACGAAAGAATTAGCTGCATCTACCAACAGCAGGTTCCAACTATGCCAACCGCAAGCTGTTTTAAAAAATGCCCGCTGATTAATATTCGAAATTCGAGTTTTAACCCCGTTTTTAGGGTATTGTAAAATCATTTTACAATACCCTACTAAAATCGCGTCCTGTCTGTCCGTCCGTCCGTGTGTCACACCACTTTTTCTCGCAAACTACATAAGGTAGGAACATAAGATTTTGTAAGTAGGTATGAAGTGACGCCCTCTTCAAAATTTCAACACGAAAAAAAAAAATTTATAAGGTCTTTAAGGGGGGTCTCTCCGTATAGGGGAGTTGCCCCTGAAAATGTAGACAATATAGGTATCAAATGAAAGGTCTTCATGAGAACTTTTCAAAATAGGTCTTAAAATGACAAATTTTGCTTTGAAGAGTGCAGGGGAAGAGGAAATGTATGAACATTTTGTGTCCCCCCTGAACTACGAACTTTTCGCGTACCCCCCTCGCGATTGGACACCTTTGACCCGAAAAATCTGAAAAAAATCATGGATGTAGGCCTTCATGAGTACAAGAACAACAAATACGTGAGAAGTCGCAATTCACTCAACTTTGCTAGTAATAGTATGATTTATCGATATTATGTTTTCTTAAATAAAACCTAAAAAGTGCCATTAAATTTAATGAAATTCAGTACACAGCTGACTATTTATAAGATTAGTTCCATAAAGATCAAATGGTATTTAACGAAGTTATAGCGAATTTTCCTTTGTTACTATGGAACAATATGCGCTGTATTACTATGGAAACATATGGCTATGGAACAATATGCGCTTTTTACCGACTCAGATACTACAGATTTGCTAGGATTTGCATGAAAATTTCAGGATGATAGGTATCATGAATTTCTTTGAGAATTGGCTCAGTTAGCGATATTAGCAATCGTAAAGCAAAAAAGTGGCTGTTTTAAATGCGAAGATTGAATAATTTTGATGTATTTTGCCCCAACTTCAACGTGTAAGGTGCATGCTTTTAACACTTGATTCAATTTAATGAATGACTGAAGATGAGTACCTACAATTAATGGTCATAAGTGAAACAAGTCGAGGAGGCAGGAGAGAGCTCCTAGCAAATAGGCTTTGTAATCATTCTAGGATTCGAAAAAATAGGCCATGAATCGATGATAACAGTAAAGGGGAGTGGCCGCTGAACAAAAAATTTCACCAAATGTAGCCGATATTTTTTTTTTTTGTGGTAGGGAGGTGAAGGCATTTATGCCCGCCGAGTCTGGCAGTGTGGGACTCCCATGGAGGATACCTTTGGACTACCCACTAAACACCTCCCCTGTCAATCTGAGAACCTAGCCTGGAACCGTTTGACACATTACTTCGGGCCAGGTCTCATTTTGTTACGCCGTGGGGCGCCTTCAAGCTGGGGAGTCCCTTTCCTAGCGGGAGGGGAGAGGGGAAGAGGAATTGCCAGAAGAGCGATCCCCCAGCCCCAGTGCCTCTGGCTGCTGTGAGTCCCTTTTATATTTTAGGATTACCCGAGCATAATGTGCCACCTGGTTCCATTTGTCAATCGATTCGAGCATCACCGCAACTATATTATCCGGGGTGAGCTCTCCCGTCTCCCTGTAGAGTTCCCTTCGCAGCCTGGCCCATTTGGTACACGCAAAAAATGTGTGACAGGCATTGTCCTTCTCTCCTGGGCAAAACCGACGATCGGGAGACCGTGACTTGCCGATCTTGTGCAGGTAAGACTGAAAACACCCGTGCCCGCTCAAAAGCTGGGTCAGATAGAAGTCAGTCTCACCATGCCTTCGATTTAGCCACGGTCTCACATCCGGGATGAGGCGCGCAGTCCACCTTCCCTTCGTGCAATTCCTCCAAGACTGCTGCCAATCGTTGAGCGAGCGTTGTCTCTCCTCGCGAACAACGATCTCCCTCGCATCCTCGTTTCGGTGCAGGTAAATAGCGCGGCGCTCTCTAGCAAGGAGGGCGACAGGTATCACGCCTGCAATCACTCTCACCGCCGAGTCAGAGACTGTTGGATACGAAGATGCAATTCTCAGTGCTCCTCTTCTCTGTACCTGTGCCAATCGTTTTCGGTATACCTCCTTGCTGAGAGCGTCGCCCCATACCTCTGCTCCGTACATTAGCACTGACCCTACACCACTCATCAAGAGGCGTCTTCTTGATGGGCTGGGTCCCCCTACGTTGGCCATAAGTCGACTCAGGGCCGATATTCCCGAAGCAGCCTTCTCAGCCGTTGCCCTGATTTGCTCAGGGAAACTCATCTTCGAGTCGATCAGTAGCCCCAGGTACTTCACCGCTGGCTTCGATTCGATCTGTATATCTCCAATACTGATCATCCTTACTCTAGGGATTCTCTTTTTTGTCAAGATGACCACTTCGGTTTTCTCCAGTGCTAAAGTGAGCCCGCGAGCAGTCATCCAGTCCCTCACTCGGCGCATTAGCATACCTAGCCTAAATTGCGCTTGTTCAACGGTGCGTCCGGCGACCAGAGCCGCAACATCATCCGCATAGCCGACCAAGCGCGACTCATCTGGCATCTCAAGTCTCAGTAGCCCGTCGTAAGACACGTTCCACAGGTCCGGACCAAGGATAGATCCCTGGGCAACACCCGATGTAATTTCCATCCTTCGTTGGCCCTGTGTCGTGTCGTAGAGCAGGCCTCGGTCCTTTAGGTAGTTCCTCAAAAGCCGCATCAGATATTCTGGAACTTGAAAAGAGTTTTCCAGTGTGTCCAGAATATCCACCCATCTAGCGGAGTTGAAGGCATTCCTGACGTCGAGTGTCACCAACAGGACGATCCGTCGCTTGGTGCGACTATATGCCTCTGCCTTTTGGACCGCGTTCACCACCTCTGCAATCGCATCAATGGTAGAACGTCCTGCTCTAAAGGCGTACTGCCGAGGAGATAGGTCCCCAGCAGCACGAATCGCGTCGGTGAGTCTTCCCTTGATGAGTTTCTCTAGCACTTTCCCAGCCGTGTCTAGCATGCATAACGGGCGGTATGCAGACGGCGATTCGGGATTTCCCTTCCCCTTGCTGACCAGCACGAGCCTCGCCACCTTCCATCGTACCGGGAAAACCCCGTCCCGTAGGCAAGCGTTGAATGTGCTGAGCAGCAAGTCAGGACAATGGTGATAGACGAGCTGCAAAACCTCAGCTGGAACACCATCTGGACCTGAAGCCTTCCTCGCTTTCAGGGAGAGGACTGCCTCCTCCAGTTCCAGCTGTGTGAAGAGTGGGCACTCGACTGCTGTTTCACCATGGACAGCGTCAACACGGACGGGATGGGCGGGGAAGAGTCCCCGCACTATCGCGTCCATCTTTTCCGCGTCATGTATACAAGGCTTCCGTAGGGCACCAAGTTTCCCCATGACCAGCTTGTAGCCAAGGCCCCATGGATCCCTATTTACATCGTCCACGAGGTCTTGCCAGCATCGGGCCTTGCTCTTGTTAATAAGCCTGCGAAGATATTTCCTGCCAGACCTGTATGCTGCTAGCCTAGTGTCTGCCTCCTCCCGTGTTCGCGCCCGCTGGGCCTCTCGCCGAAGTTTGTGACACTCGCTTCTTTGTTCGGCGATCTCGTTTGACCACCAGTATACTAGAGGCTTACCATGTCGGGGTCTCCGACGGGGCATGGAAGACTCGCAAGCAGCTATGATAGTACTCATAGTTGAGTTCACCAAGTCCTTGGCTGTAGGCCCTCCACTCCCTGGCGGAGCTCCCAGCAACGGTGCGCCTGCCGTAAGCGCGTCAGTGAACCTCTCGACGTCCATCCTCCCAGTCCTCCATCCGAGGATTGAAGTTTGGGCATATGCACGCAGAGTGGCACCGTCGTGAATCTCAACAGCTATATACTGGTGATCACTAGCCGAGTAGTCCTCTAGTACTCGCCAGTTGTGTACTCTAGGTACCAGGGACTCCGAAGCGAGTGTCACATCGGGTATGGTTCCTACGCAACCCCAGCGGCGGAAAGTAGGGGTGTTACCAGTATTTAGGACAAAAAGCGCTGTTCTGGCCGCCATGTCCAAGATTTGCTTTCCCCTTGGGTCGGATTGTGGCATACCCCATTCGATGGCTCAAGCGTTGAAGTCTCCCCCGACCAGCATGTGGCCCTCTGTGTTCGAGACAGCGTCCTCCAGGGCATCGAGTTTGGTTCGAAAGGATCGCATTGCCTCGTTAGGCGTCAGATAAACACTGAAATATGTTATCCCTGAACACCGCACCCACACAAAAAATGTAGCCGATATGAATATCAAATGAAAGTTCATTATAAGAGCTTTTCGAAACAGTACTTAAACTGACATTTTTTCCTTCACAATGGCAACAAATACCTTAGAAGCCAAAATTCGATTAACTTTGTTAATAATAGTAAATTTTATAAATTTGTCTTTTTTGTCTATAAAATCAAGATAGGACCCTTAAATTTCCCAAAATCTATAATTTAAGTTTGTTGAACAATGAATAGCTAATTTACAGCTGATTGAATATCGAACAATTGCAACAACATTAACACGTGATACTAAGGAGATACACGCTTGCAACGGATGTAGACACTACAAATATATAGAATTTTGATAAAAATTATAGAAATGGTTTGTAATATTCATGTTTTATCATGGCTAATCAAGCGACGGGGTCAAAATACTTAAAATAAAATAGTGGCGAGTTTAAAATCATAATAACCATAATAATTTTTCGAACTCAATTTATGGAATCTGTATATTAGTCAAGTTCTGATATGCCGGATATATTGTTTGATTTACTAATTGTTTTACAATACCCTTCTGGCAGGAGCATCCTCCTGCTACTTTAACTTGTTCTTGCCTACCATATTTGCCCCATTGTCCTAATCTTGGCCGCCACAGTTATGTATATCTAATATATATGTACGAGGGTCATTCAACAAGTACTTAGCCTCACCGCCCGATGGCGATGGTACTACAAAAGAGTTTTACCATTGTGCATACATTCTTTTAGTAGCCCACTGTTATAGTTTCAGTCAATGCCTTTCATTAGTTTTGTTTTGATAGCCTTTAGAAGCGAACGTGTCGGTCGGTTGTACAAAAATGGAAAAAGAACAATATCGTTCAGTGATTAGATTCTTGTTTTTGGAAGGGAAAACGCGCAGCGAAATCAAAGATCGCTTGGATGCTGTGTACGGTGACTCTTCTTCTTTGATGGCGACCGTCAAGAATTGATTCAACGAGTTTGTTCGTGACCGCACGTCGGTTTTTGATGAGCCACGCCCAGGTGCCCCGAAAACGGCTGCTACGGAGAAAAACGTTAAAGAATCTACGATCTCGTGTTGGCAGACCATCCATTGAAGGTTCGCAAGATAGCTGAGACTGTGGACGTTGCAGAAAAAACGGTGCATCATATTCTACACGAAGAACTAGGAATGAGAAAGCTGTCGACGCGATGGGTGCCGCGTTTGCTCACACCGGAAAACAAACGCAAACGTGAGAACACATCGGCGACGTGTTTGGCGCTGTTTCAGTGCAATCCGGCGGAGTTTTTGCGTCGTTTTGTGACCATCGACGAAACATGGATTCATTGGTACACACCAGAGACCAAGGAACAGGCGAAACAGTGGACTTTACCCGGCGAACGTGCTTCAAAGAAGGCGAAGATTGTTCGATTGGCCACCGTTTTCTAGGATTCACAAGGTGTGATCCACATTGATTACCTCGAGAAGGGTAAAACAATCACGGGGCGCTGCTTATTGGGCCAATTTGACGTCGGATTTAAGAAAAAGCGGCCCCACTTGGCGAAGAAAAAAATGCTGTTCCACCACGACAACGCACCGGCTCACACCTCCGCCGTCGCCATGGCTGAATTGTTCGAATTGCGCTACGAAAAACTGCCCCATCCACCGTACTCTCCACATTTGGCCCCCTGTGACTACTTTTTGTTTCCAAACCTGAAAAAATCACTCGCCGGGAAAAGATTCGGGTCGAATGAGGAGGTCATCGCCGCCACGGAGGCCTATTTTGAAGCCCTCGAGAAAATGTATTTTTTGGACGGGTTGAAAAGGTAAGAGCATCGCTAGGCCAGGAGATTATGTGGAAAAATAAATTACCACCTTTCCAAAATTTTCGTTTTTCTTCTGTAGGCTAAGTACTTGTTGAATGACCCTCGTATTAGATGACATATGTATGTTCTCTCGTATTTTCGTGTCTTTGTTAAACATTTGTTTAGTGTTTCCCATCACAGCATCCTCTCTGAACCATCTGAGCTTAAGAATTGCTAAAAAGTCTACATGGAAAACCATAAACTTTGTTTTGATTACTAGAATGAACCAACCAGCGACGATTTGAGTTTCACCATTACTGAGTCTTCTTAAAAAATAAAAATGTGAAAAGGGCCTATGATCATCATCTTTGGGATGACCATTATTGTTGTTATTTAATGGCTGCACTGGACCACTTTGAACAATATCTTGACGCTGAGAATCGACCACATTCCTGGATTCGAACTTATAAACGTTTCTTTGATAATTTCACGTTCATCACCGAGACCTTATTTGTTGTTCAGGAATTCTGCTCTCCACCTCAAATTCTGATTGGGTAGAGTTTGATGCTATTTCAACTTCCGACTGTAGCTTATTACTCAATATATCTGAAGTGCTTTCCAAATTGAATGAATTATTGGCTGTTGCAATATCCAACGTCAAAGAAATCAATTCATCTTATTTTGTCATGCTATGGGATGTCTTTCTGAGGTAATTTATCAATTTCGAACCGAAAGCCTGATCTGATAAGACCTTTTCAGCTATCTTTTGCCTTTCTGCGGACCCAGATTTCAATTTTCTCTCGATATCTCTATCTCTATTGGGACCTGGGTGTGACATGACGAACGTCGTTTAACGTAACATATATTGTACCTATTAACAATAATAATAATTTTGTTTTTACATACATACCTACAGTCACTCCACATGTCTACAGTTAGTTTATGAAAAATTTTCTGAAGTAGCTCACTGAAATTCTATTTGAATTAATCGAGTTGATCAACAATCACTATGTATTAATTCAAAAGTTATTATTTGCAAACCTTCAACACAGTATTACTCATTCTCACTCACAACAAAATAATAGATCAAATGAAAGGTCTTGATGAGAACTTTTCAATACAGGACTTAGTTTGACACTTTTTGTTTCAAGAAGCGCACCCGGAAGGGTAATACACGAAAAATGTGTGTCCCCCCCTCGCGATTGGACACCTGTGATCCAAAAAATCGGAAAAAAATTATGGGGTTAGATGTTTAGTATAGGGTTATCTATTTTACGCTTGGGAATGTACAGCTGAAGAAAACACATAAAACATTCAGATGGAAACAACATTTTTTATTCAATATAAAGATTGCCATCATACGTGAAACATAAAATCATTCAAATGTCCTCCACGGGACCTCTTACAGGCCTCAATCCTTTTGAGGTCATTTTTAATGACTTTTCGGCACATTTCCGGCAATATCTCGGCCATAACTTCACGAATATTGGTTTTCAATTGCTCAAGATTTTGAGGATTGTTTGCGTAAACACGATATTTCGCATAGCCCCATGACAAGACCTCCAAAGGTGTTACGTTGCAGGATCTTGCGGGCCAATTGACATCACTCAATCTCGAAATTACGCGTCCTGGGAATTTCTCTTGCAAAAGTGCTCGATTAGCCTGTGTTGTGTGGCTTGTGGCTCCATCCTAATGGAACCACATGCTCTCCAGATCATAATCTTCAATTTCTCTCCAAAAATAATCGGTTAACATCCGTCCATAGCGGTCAGAATTGACTGTAATGGCTCTTTCTTGATCGTTTTCAAAAAAATATGGGCTAATAACACCACCAGACCATAATGCCCACCAAATGGTCACTTTTCCGGATGCAAAGGCCTTTGTGCGATCACCTGAGGATTTTGAGAGCCCCATATGCAGCAATTCTGTTTATTTACGTAACCACTGAGCGAAAAATGAGCCTCATCACTATAGAACATTTTGTTCGAAAAACCGTTATCAATGGCTTGTTGTTCAATCACCCAATTCGCATGCATTCTGCGTTGTGTGTGGTCTTGAGGCTTAAGTTCTTGAGTGAGTTGGATCTTGTATGGATGGTGATGCAAATCCAAATGCTTAATCCACCACAATGAGCCGTAAGACAAGTCCAAATTTTGAGCACGTCGAGGAATCGACAAATTCGGGTCTTCCTTCACACTTTGAGCAATGCCAGCGATATTTTCAGCAGAACCAATGTTGCGATGATGCACGGGCCTTCCAATATCAATAACGGATCCAGTCCTTTTCAAATTTTCTCACTGTGTTCGAAATTGTATGCTGTGTAGGTCGATTATATCGACCGTAATCAGTTTATAAAGCCCTAAATGTTGATACAGCAGAATCAACATCACCTTCGACTGTTAAACGATCCATATTTCTAAATGGCAACCTTTCAGCTAAAAAACGCGCTTTAGATAACATCTTTCCTTAACAGGCGTCAAATGGCAAGGTTATGCTTTCTCAATCAAAATGTATAACACATTCATTCACATTTTCCTCAATAAGTGCGTATAGGTACCCTTAAACTGAACGAAATTCGATATTTAAGAAGTCCTACAAAAGATCCATAAGTTTGTAACGTTGATGAAAATCGCATGATATACACGGAAGTTATATCCATTTTAAATTCCTGCAATTACAACAACAATGACATATGATTTCATTATATTATGAACTTTCCATCGAGCCAATCACAGGAGGTTTGATTTTATCTTCTTGAAATTTTTCGATAAGGTCAATAACATTAGTACTTTTGGAAATTTATGATTTGAGTGGTTTTTGTTGGTTCGCAACAAAATGGCGACCGTTGAAAATAGAAAAACAATGGATTTCCTTTTGAACGTGCACACCCGTTGACATATTTCTTGACTTTATTCGTTGCTGGTGACTGCATTTCTGAGAAGTTGGGTACAAACCCCTTCAGACACAAGCGTAGGTCTGTCTACCCAATTCGTTTTGTTGTGGAAAACGGTTTGCGTAGTGTAATAGTTAGAGCACTCATCCTGTAAACCAAAGATCCCTGGTTTGAGTCTCGTTGGCGACAGCGGGATTCCGTTCTAGCGATTCTGCCGACGGACTATAAACCCGTTCAGTTATGATACGTTCTGGTTTAAATAATAAAAGACGCTGCTGGGTGGAAAGATACACGCCCAAAGCGTGGTACTGACCATATCACCTTCTCGAGTTGCCGATACATTCAATCAAGATAATGAGACACTCTAACCATTTCTAAGAGACGGTCCGAACCTGCCCTGTTCAAACAAAGGTAGCAAGGTTTGAACAACCTTTTTTTAAGGAAAACTATCATTCATTAAAATGATGTACAAAATTTACTTTTCCAATTACGCAAATTAAAAACAACAAAACAAACAAAAAGCGTTTTGTAGTTATAAAGCATACATATATATTTCAAAAGTAAGTGTTCTTTCTTCATCAGTGTCCTAGTCGATGGTCTGATAAAAATACTACCTCACTTAAATACCTAAACATTTTAACTCATGTAATGAGTATACCTAGCTTAATATACTTAATTAACATTCTACTTATTTAAACTTAATCATTTTATCTAAGAGCATTTGATTCTCTTTTTTAATCACGTAAACAAATTACATAACTTGACCCTTTTTCTCAGAATTTATCCTAATGAAAGTTACTAAAATTATTATTACCCTTAACAAATATTACTTATTCTTAATTACCTCTAACATCTTGAAGTAGCCGTTTCCTAAATAATCGTTCAGCCGTAGACTTTCTGGTTGTCTCAATACCCATAGACTTTCGTAAGCGTCTAATTTGCTGACACTATACGACTTGCAAATCTTCCTATACGACTTGCAAATCTTCTCAATCGATCATATGATTATTCGATACGATGTGCCTCGCCACTGATGATTTGATTGCTTCAATACGTCCTTGTTCAGAAATGAAATTCTTCACTCCCTTCATGTGCTCATTAAATCTCATTTTAACTGAGCACCTTGTTTGTCCTATGTAGTTTTTTAGCATACTTGACACGTGATCTTATAAATTCCGCATTTTTTCTCCTTGAGCCTCTTGCCCTTCGTTGCGCCTAATCTTGTTCCAAGTTTTGAGTTTTTACTGGTAAATATTGCCGCGATGTTCATCATCTTCAACATCTTTTTCATCCGCCCAAAAAGGTTAGAGTATCTTATTGCTGCTCTCTGAGTGTTTTCCAATTTTTTGTTCTGTGCGAATAACGAAGAGAAAGATTCCGCTTTTAATCTCCTTTCCATTTTGCTCATGATAGAGGTCACCAATCCCGTTTCGTATCCATTGATTTTCGCTGTATCAAGTATGAACTTACGCTCCTGATCATACCGTTCCTTAGTTACAGAGATAGTCAACATCCTGTGTATCCAGGTGTGGTAGGTTGCCATTTTAGTTGCGTGAGAGTGGTATTATGTGGCTGCATTGGTTGATTTTCGATAGATGTCAAATTCTACACCATTCATCTCTTTGATGAGAGGGATGAATGGTGGGTCCAAAGAAAGCGATATGATTCTCCTTTTTTTGTAGACTTCGTTGATCTTATTGAATATGCTTTCCAGTTCATTCTTCTTTACGATTGCAAACATGTCATCAACATACCAGATCCATACTCTTGGAAGCAAATCTTCCTCCGTAATCCTTCGCTCTATCCAGCTCATAAAAATCCCGCTCATGAGGGGGGGGGGGGGGGTAAAGAGGGTTTCTCATCGCCACTACCGGTTTCTGCTTATAAAATCACCCACTGAAAGTAAAGCAAAATTTCGACATGCACAAAACGGGCAGTTTATATAGAAGCCTTGCTTTTTTCTTTCGGATGCCATCTTTGCTGTTAGATATTACTCAATCCTCAAATAAAGCTAGTGCTTACTTAGCTGACACCCTTGGAAATAGTGCTTTCACATCAAAAGACACCAGAATTTTATCCTGATCAATGTGGTTGATATCTTCAAGCTTCTCAATCAATTCCCTCCTATCCTTCCCTGAATGACTGCTCCAAAGGTTTCCTCATTTGTTACATTCCTCTACAAGCCACTTTGCAATTCGGCTTGCCAGCGGATTTGTAGCGGTGATGATCTCTTGCATCTCATTCCCAGGCTTATGGATCTTCGGTAGACATTTTATCCGTGGAAGCACTGGGTTCGTGACAGGAAGCATGATCTTGTTGGGTATGACGTCCCTGTAGTTGGTGAGAGCTTTTTTTCACTCTTCTAACAGAATCTCGTAGAGGATTGTGTCGCAACTCGTAGTATTCTCCATTGTTCAATTTCTCGAGCACCAATTCATGGCATTTTTCCTTGTCCATGATGACTACCTTATTACCTTTATCAGCTTTAAGGTAAAATGCCGGTTTCGCCTTAAGCTGCTTAACTAGCTGATGTTCATTCTTTTGCCGATTGACCTACACTGCTTTGATGTTCCGTATAGTTTCCTCCCCTATCGCTTGCTTCTCCTCTTGACGTAGGAATTTAACGGCTCCTTCTACGTGCATCACTATACCTCCCTTCGTAGGTTCCTATTGTGGACAGCGAAGTTTCAGCCGTTATTCTGTAGAACAAGCTGTTCCTTAGTGCGTAATTTCGTTAATAAATTCACCACAAAGTCACTTATTAGTTCGACTCCTTTTGAGGGTTTTGTACTAAAATACGAGACCCTATTGCAAGAATGACCTATGCCCGTCCGTCTTTCTGTATGTCACAGAACTTTTTCTCCGAAACTATAAAAGCTACAGTCATGAACCTTTGTGGAAAGGTCAGAAGTAGTGACTTTTTGAAATTGAGGGTTGGAAAATTTTTTCAAAAGGGTGTAAGGGGGGGTCTCCCCATATAGGGAGGTGACCCTTAAAAAAAAAATTTACCATTGGTAGTTAAATAGGGTGTCGTTGAAAAGATCTCAATGAGATCTTTACAAAGCAAGTCTTAAAATTGTCTTATCAGTACCGTAGGGGCAGCAGAAGGGGAAATGTATGAACTTTCCGCGTACCAACCCTCGTGATTGGATACCTTTCATCCGAAAAATCTGAAAAAAATCATAGATGTAGGCCTTTATGAGTACAACAACAAAAAATACGTGAGAAGTCGAAATTCACTCAACTTTGTTAGTAATAGTATGATTTATTGATTTTTAATTTTCTGGAATAACATCTTAACAAATGATTATTTATAAGAAGTTATAGCGGTTTGAATTTTCCTGTGTTACTATGGAGCAAAATGCGCTGTATTTTACTGAATCAGATACTACAGGTTTGCTAAGTATCATGAATATTTTTGAGAAGTACTTATAATTAATACTCATAGTTGAAACAAGCCAAGGAGGCAGGAGAGAGCTCCTAACAGAACAGCCTTGTGAACACCCTAGGGTTCGAAAAAAATTCGGATGCCATGAATCGATGATTACAGTACAGGGGAGTGTCCCCTGAAAAAACATTTCATCAAAGGTAGCCGATATGAGTATCAAATGAAAGGTCTTTATAGCATAAAATGACCTGGGTAACACCGGCTGGCAACACATCAAATCAGATCGACCATTTTCTTATCCAACACCGTTAGGCTCCGAGCAAACTTGAGGTCCGTACATAACGAAGAGTCATGTAGCTCGGATCATTACTTGATCAAATTAACCTATCGACAACTCGTGTCAAAGGCGTATTTATCAAAGAACAGCCCGCTACAAAAGTTTGCCATCGAAAGGCTCGAAACGGCGTCTGTGGCTAAAAGTTTCACGGGGCCCTCGACAAAAAGCTGGTTCCTATCTCATCACACACATTGCTGAAAACAAGTGACGAGCTTTGGATGGTTAAATTTGTAAATAAGATTAATAAAAGGTTAATAAAATTTATGAAATGTGTTTTCCTGATCACTATCTTCAGTATAGGTAGAACTTGGTGGTGTAGCTATGGTATTTTGTGATTCTCTAGCTAGTTTTCAATCAAGTGGAAAATCTGGCTCTTCATAATGCCAAAGAGTTCATTCATAAACAGAATCAACTGTGAGTGAGTCCTGAAAAAGCGTACAGAACGAAAAAGCGAACGTAATTAAGACGAACGTGGTGCGCTTTATATACATTTCAATGAGCGAGAGGGGTGAGCCCAGAAAAAATGTACAGACTGAAAAAAATAATTCTTCCGCCGCAATAAAGTTTCCACCCTCCGCTCAATATCAAGACTGATATGAAAAGCTAGCGGTATTTCATGCTACCCCAACCAGCAGGGATGCAAAGCCCAAAACTCATTGATTTCACATTGTACAGAAAATGGTTTGCTCACGGTGATGGATTGCTGCTTCATAATTGTTGCCGCACAACTCGCCCTGTGGCAAGTGGAGTCTCTTGCAGGTTGTCACGATCGAGCGCGAGTACTCTTGCCTGCAATGGAGGCTCTGGGCAGCCACTCACATTATACCCTATACTAATCGCGGTTTTCTCATAGTTTTAATAGAATGATGGTGACCTGAGAGGATCAAAAGATGCGCAAATTCAGGTTCTGTCTTTATCAGCGCTTAATTTCACAGATGCGTATCTTCTTCAAACGGCCTTTTGCATAACGGCTGTCCTGCATTTCTTTTTTATTTAACACTTTACAGTGTGGCGGCTGCCTCGCTACCTAATTAAATAAGACTATATAAGATTTAGTTGCAAAAATTTCGGAAAATCGTCTCGTATACTTTACACATTGCCACAATAAGCAAACACGCCACCAACATCTTTCCTTCTCGCCGACGTCCCAATGCAGTCGCCGCGAGCTGTCAGTTTTCTTTTTAATTGTCTCACGATCCAGCGACGTCAGTGGTGTTCAGTCACAGAGATTTGTTCGTTTTCGTTTAGTTCACTCAACATCCGTTGACATCAGTGGCGTAGGGTATAGTAATCTGTCACACAATCTTATCAGCTGGTTGGGACATTTAAATATAGGGATCACAAATCGATCCGCGGGATCGAGGTTATCACATATTCATGGAGAACAGTGCGGAAAACTTCATGCGAGGAGACAGCAAAACTTACCAATTCAATGCCTAACCATCTGCCACAAGTTATTCAGAACTAAGGATACCTTACACACCATTAATTGACTGTTTATTTATAATCAGCAGTAATTTTAAAACTGTTATTGAATGTTGACACAGACTATCTCTACGCTAATTTTGTACGTTTGTGGTAAAATATAACAGTTCCTTAAAAGCTGTTCGAGATAAATCAATAAAATTCTGCCTATAGATGTAATTTAAGTAAGGAATTAATGTATTTAACAAAATCTGGAGATATTTTACTTCATTTTAATTTTTTGACAGTCCGAATTTTTTGATAGCAGTTGAACGCAGACTTTTTCTGTTGAGTACACATCGAGCAAATGGAAAGACTAGCATCAGTGTTATTTAGCGAACACGTAAAAGAAGCGGAAGCTGAAAAACAACAAGTTGGGTAGACAGTCCTACGCTCATGTCAGAAGGGATTTGTACTCAACTTACAAAATCCAGTCACCAGCAACAAATAAAATCAAGAAACATGTCAAAGAGATTTGCTCGTTTAAAAGAAAATCAATTGTTTCTCCATTTTCAACTAATAAAAATCACTCAAGTCATGAAATCCCAAAAGCATTTATGTCATCAATCTTATCTGCAAATTTTAAGAAGATCAAATTAAAACTGCAGTGTCTGATTTGATGGAAGTCCATAAAATACCAAAAACATTTGTTATTGTTGTTGTAATTTGAGAAATTTCAAATGGATGTAACTCCTGTGTATTAAATATGAATTTCATTTACGCGAAAAGTTCGTACGTACATTTCCAATTCACTGCGCCCCACGGTACTGATAAGCCAATTTTAAGACTTGCTTTGAAAATATTTCCATGAGACCTTTTTATAACACCCGACATGACTACCTATGGTGAAAAAAATTTTTTAAAGTGTCACCTCCTATACGAAGAGACGCCCCTTTAACCCCTTTGAAAAATTTTTCCACCCCAAAACTTTCATGAAGTCACCACTTCTGACATTTCCACAAAGTTTCATGGTTGTGGCTTCCATAGTTTCAGAGAAAACGTGCTGTGACATACAGACGGACGGACAGATGGACACCTGTCGTGATTTCAATAAAACAAAAATATTAATTCAGCGGTTGAAGAACCTATCATTGAGGAGGCCAAACTATAAAAATTTTTGATTTACAGGTAATCAAAGAAGTAATAAAATTAAGTAAACTAGACATGTTTGAGAGCAAGGAGATAGGAAAAGTTCCTGTAGAATAATAATTTCCCAAAACTAGTAAAATTAATGTTGTAGTAATAAAATAATTAAAAACAAAATTATAAATAGTATTTAATAGAAATAAAAATTGTTAAATATTGTAGTTGGTGTACTGATGAAGGCCGTATGTAGCAGCCAAAATATGTTTATACCAAATGAAATAAATACAAGGCGCCTTCCATATAAACGAGACTGAGCTAAAATAGAATCGACAGGAGCTTTGTTCTGATAAATTCGAGTTTATTTATTCAAAATAGTCTCCTGCGGCCTCGATAGACTGTTTTGCGCGATCCAAAAGCTTTTCGAAAGAGTGTTTCAAGTCATTGGCAGGAATGTTTTTCAGGATATCAGTCGGTACAAGCCTTTCAGATGCCCTTTGGGGACGCAAAGCGTTTTTCTTTCATGCTCAAATGCAATTTTCCGAATGGGTAGAAGTCACAGGGAGCCTAATCAGGCGAATACGGTGAGTGATTGATGGTTAAAATGTGATTTCTAGTCAAAAAATCAGTCACAAGAGTGGATTTTTATGACAAAAGTCTAATTTATTTTAGAATAAAACGTGCACAGTCCTTTTGTAAGACCAAAATAATCAGTTAAAATGCGATAAATCGATGTTTTGGAGATATTCAACTCCGATTTCATGAATTTTAACGATGGTTCCAGCTCATTTTTGATAAATTCTCCGACATTTTCGACAGAGTTTTCGGTAATCACTGATGCCCGTATGTTCTTCTTCATTTACAAGTGAGTCCTCATGACCATCTCTGGCACGTGTAGACCACTCCTAAACTCTGGCACGAGGTAGACAATCATCGCCATTAACTTTTTTCATCAAATCAGATTTGATATTAACTCTTTGTTGAAAATTCATTTTTGTACCAATGGCAGAAACATACTGTCACTTTAGATGCAATAACTTCGCTTGCACTGAACCGCATGTCACCAAGCTTTTACTGGAAGTCAGTGAGGGATGTAATTGTTTATAACATTCTCTCATTCACAGATAGCGCCACCAAAACAATATTTATGACAAACGTCTCGTTTATTTTCGAATGCTCCTTGTATATGGTCGAAAAGGAAACTTTACGACTTATTATGTTGGATTGAATTTTTCTCTTCGCACTCACTTTAAAATTCGCCAAATGGTTGGGTTTCAGCTTCGTGCCATTTTCAGGTCGTTGCAAAAACAAAAATTCTTACAAAGACATACTAGTTTCACCACTTGTCTGTCCGTCTATCCGTGTGTCTCAGCAATTTTCCTCAGAAACTATAGATGCTTATAGGAGCACCGGTTAATTCGTGCGGTTTTCTACCAAATAGCGTAACTTGATTTTCATTCCAGTGATTCACCTTTCCAAATATGTGTTGGAAAGCTACTGTCATATAGTTTCAGAATCACTATGTGTCATTTAGCTGAAGCGTAAACAACAATACTTTTTATTACTCTGAATATGTCGAATTTTGTTCCAAATAAAGTATTTTGCGGGGAGTACTTCTTCATTGAAGAAAAAGGCTGCTAAAAGTCATCGTATTTTGAAGGAAGCGTATGACGTGCATGTTTTAGCTGAGCGTATGTGCCAGAAGTAATTTGCACGGTTTAAAAGTGGCAATATTGACTTGGAGGACGATGCACGGCCCGGACAGCCAAAAAAATTTTAAGATCACGAATTGGAGACATTGCTCGACCAAGATCCATCTCAAACTTGCAAAATCACTTAGCGTCGCTCAACAAACCATTTCCGATCATCTAAAAGCAATTTTTCACATTAAATATTCAATTTCCGAAAAAAACAGCACCCCTATTGGAAAGCTCAAACTTTTTGAAAAGGTCAGAAGTGGTGTTCTCTCACAAGCTTAGATCTTGCCAAATATTTCAGCATTTTTTTAAGGGAAGTCTCCCCAAATAACGACGTGGCCCTTAAAAATAGTCGAGTAGGAAATCAAATGAAAGGTTTTGATTAGAATTTTTAGAATCTGAATTTAAAAAATTATTTTGCGCATCAGGGGTCAAGGGGGCGGCAAAATGTACCATAATTTAGTTTCTGCATCTTGCGATTGGACACCTTTGAGCCGAAAAATCTGAAAAAAAAATTACGAAGGTGTGTCTTTATGAGTGCAAGGGCAGCAAATACCTCAGAAATCGAAACTCACTCAACTTTGTCAATAATAGTATGATTTGTAAATTTTTAGATTTTCGCCCATAAAATAAAAACGGAATCTTTAAATTTCTTGGAAATTATTGTTAAAATTAAATTATAATTATTATTAAAACTAAATAATCAAGTGAGTTATAGCCATTTGAATTGTATGGTATTACAACAATAACACGTGTTGATGGGTGAAACGTATTTCAAATTGACCCAGGCACTTTCATTTTCTTCCAACTTTTATGAAAATTTAAGAAAAACTTTTTAATTTGCATATCTTGAATTGGCCGAGCAAAAAAAAATTATTTAAGCTGAAACAAACTTGCGGTCGCTACGTGCTTATAAAGAAAACTCTGTATCTTTTACATAAATTTGAACGATTTTTTACCCAAGTATTGTATGAATAATTCAAGTCACAGATTCACGCTTTAAGAAAACTTGCGCCGAGCCCTTGAGTAGTTACAAAGACCTTCTGGTAAGAGCACTCTCGTACTTACTCAACTTGTTATTTGTTGATTAAGTTTAGTCTCTTCGATTGTTGGAAATATACAAACTTGCAAAGGATTTTTTCCTATGAACCATTAATTCATAGATGGGTCCGCCTATCCGTCAGTCGGTCTATATGTCACAGCTTCTTAAAGGGGTCCCCGTATAAAGGATGAGTACCCATGAAATAATTAAGGCAGAAGTAGTCATGTGGATTATCGAATGAAAGATCTTCATCTGAATTTTTCTATACATGTCCTAAAACGGCAGTGGTACCATCAAGAGGAAGAGAAAAGTATTGACAGCTAGTGTACACCCTCCTCACTATGGGGCACTTGCAGTCCGAAAGATTTTAAAATATCATGGAAGTAGTCATTTCTGAGTACAACAATAATAAGTAGGCAACAATAAGTAGCATGCAAAATTCAATCAACTTTGAAAATAATAGTTTAATTTGTAAATTTAATATTTTCTCAAATAAAATTGTATGTATACTCTTCAATAAAATTTAATTTATAAGTAGCTCAATATAAAATTATTATGTTCTGTAAGGTTCAAAAGAATTTATCTAAATTTACCAACGCTACAGCTATTCAAATGTTTTTCGTATTAAAACATCACCTTCATGCAAATTTTATATATGTTATATATAGAATTTCGACCGAATCAGACTCAATATTTTTGATTGCCAATGACTGTTAATGTTTGCAATTTTGTACATAATAGGCACCACTTAAATTGGAATAAAACATTAAATCATCAAATCATTTCTTGACTTTGCTCATTATCGGTATATGCGAATTGTAAGTTGAGTACAAAATCATTTTGGCAGGATTATATTTCTTTTTATCCAAAATATTTTTTTCAATCTAAATAATTAGTGCTGTTCTAAGAAATTCATTCATCAACGCACCTGTTTTTCACGTTAAATGAGACCAAGCTAAGTAATTCCACGTATAAAAACTTAATCATAAATTAAGATAAATTTTTTGCGTAAAAAATAGTGTTGCAACCACGGAAGTCACCGCTAGCGCTTAGTCGTGTCGTGGGACTTCCAGGACACCCTCTGCTCGTGCTGAGCCACCTTACATATAAATACTAACACGGCGGGAAAAGACGGGGAAGGGGGAGGCCGTTTTGAGAAATGAAAGGTAATGGGTTTAATCTGACATGGCCGTTTTTTATTTACAAATTATAATTCAAATCCAAAGTATAAGAAGAAAATCAATTTAAAAAAACAAAATTAACTACTAAAAACCCCTTTTGAAATTTAAAACAACAGAAAAAAACTAGAATATACCAACATAAAATAATTCAGGATTATACAGAATATATTAATCAAACTACTGAACAATGTGATGCTATACTTCATAAAATATTTAAAAAAAGAAAAAAATCAAAATTGTACTCCATTCTTTCCCTGTAGAACTCCGAGCGGCCGGTGCATTACAACAAAAGAAGCGTGGGTTCGCTGAAAGCAAAATTGTTATTTAAAATCACTAAAATAAAGTAAAAAGTAACGGCCACTTTTATCCGCACATATTGATTCCTTCATTCTGTCTACTATCGGCAAATTTTCCTTTTTCTTTCAATTTATAGTTAGTAACGTTTTTTCGAAATTCATTCCTTTCACTTCGGATTTTTTTTGTTTTTTTTCCCGCTGAATTTCAAACTTAAACTTCTGACAACAATTTTTGTCTCCCTGCACTTCAAATTAATAAAATCTTTTTTTCTTTTTTTTTCACGCCGCACAAAATCAACTACCTTCTCTTCCGTAATTCAATATTCACCTCACTTTCTCAATCCTTCCACTCTCCTCCTTCGTCACTAAAACTTCAAAAAAATCTACTTAATTCACCATCACATTCTCAACCCAAAACTCGCTTTTCCCAATTTTAAAACCCCCAAAAAGAAATCACTTTTATCCCGCACAGAAAAACTCCTTTATCTTTACCAGCCCAATACTAACTGCCCCTATCCCAACAACTTAATCCCGCATTTTTTTTCTCCCATCCAATCCGATTCCGTAATCTCTCTTTCATTTTCAATTACCGCTGTGGCCTTTGGGTAACGTAATCAAAGTTCATTACACTTCGATTACGCTACCCACACATCTTTTTTCCCATATCGACAAACACAATAGTATCCATTGATTTGCATATGTGGCAATTTACATCATCCAAGAATCGCTTGATTGAATGCAAAGTGTCACATATACATTACGGAAACTATTGATTTTGCCGATACTCCAAAAAGAGTGCTTCCCTGCCCCGGGGGAACTTGAACCCAGGGTTCCAGCAGACCCCTAGTCGAGAACTCGCGACGCAGCCAATGGTGCCGTGAATTGTCGATCTCCCATTCATCTCATAACCAACTTCAACGATGCATTTGGGCATGAGATTGAATTTTGTTAGTAGGGGAACGTGAAATAATTTTTGTTTGCATAAAAAATAAAATTTGTTAGTGGGAACTAATGAATAGAATTAGTTAGTATTAAGGAAGGAATAAAGTTTTTGTTAGTGAGAATTAATGAATGGAATGTTGTTAGTGGGAAAATTGAAATTATTAGTATATATTATATTATTTTAGTTGGAAATAAAGGAAAAGGGTAGTATTGTGATGATAGGGAGGTAAAAATCATAGGCAAATCGGAAAATTTTTAATAAAATTAAATAAAGACCAGGGAAAAAGGTATAAATTCCCAAATCAAGATGGAGATGTTACGGCAGCAATTTGAAGTTGCGAATGGGAGGAAGTTGGTATGCCGCGATTCGCAACAATAGTGCCACATAAATCAAGGAGTAGGTGTAGATATATTCAGTATTTTGAAATGATTTTTATTCATATACATAGGTATGCTACTAAAAGTCATAACATATGTACGCCAATTTGACAGTTACCATGGAATGAGCTATTTTGATCCTAGGTGTATTATGAATACATAATTTCATTTAATTTTTTTTTCTTGTTAGGTTAGTTTGTCAAATAAAAGCTTGATTTTAATTTTTTTAATTCAGTTCTGTCCAAATTTTAAGTATTTACATCATCATTGACTTTTCAAATAATATTTCGACGAAATCCCAATAAAATGCTTTGAAAATTTGAAGTTAAGCTTCAGAAAAAATTTTGTATCTTTGTTTATATACTCTTTAGTGAATACATTCTATTTTGTGTCCATAGCTGACAAATATCCATATATTGATTCTATCCTTCCAAAGTAGTTTCTCTAGCCACAAGATACCTTTGGCCATGCACTTCATAGTGTATCCAATTTACTCTGTACACACTTTTCATTGCTTCATATCACTCAAAGCGGTTTCAATTCATGTCGTTGTAACAAATTTCATGCTTATTTAAGCAGAAATCGTTTTAGAATGATCCGATGTATGCTAGTTTAATTACTTTTTACAAGTAAAACTAACTACTGTGGTTAAATTTTGAAACATGCTGAATATATCGGCAAGAAAGACTTTTTAAACAAATTAAGATATCAAAATTATTATCCAGAAATCACCAGCTCTTTCACTTTAATTAGAAAAATAAAAAGGAATTATCATGTACAAAGGTTAACTAAGGGTTCACTTTACAATTTGGTAGCCTTGCAAAGTCCTATCAAAACTATAATCCAGCAGTCCGTTTGTTCATTATCATTAGACGATCAAAGGCTCATTTACATCCTTTCCCTAGTAAGAAATTCGGTAAAATTTGTCCCCATTTTTTAAAAACAAAAAGTTAACTTCAACGTATCTATTCATTGCCAACCTGAATTTGAGTAAACTCTACCCATAACAATATCAAAAGCGTTTAAAAGACAAAGCAATTTTCATGCCATTTTCACCCCTCGGCGTAAGCCATTAATAATAAAAACAAAACAAGTCCAACGTCACATTTCGCTTTTATTAGGCTTTGATGCTTAAACCAGGAATCGATCATAACCGCTGGCAAAATATTAGCATAAATATCTTTGGCAGTCATAAATCTACCAACCAAGTCTAATTTATATACTTTTGAAACTGCTGCTGTACCAAGTTTTGTATAATGAGGAGAATTTTACAGCTCTGACTTTGATCCCGTTTCTTCTTGTATTTCGCACTAAATCCCTTCTTGCTGAAGCTTTTGCCATTTACTGCTTCAACTTATAGGTTCTTAAATTTATCAAGGAGATGTTGTTTACTAGAGAAATACAGTCTAGGTGAATAAGAAGGATATAATTATTTCCTTACAGGATGTAATTTTACTTTATTTTTGCTTATTAATTGTTATTGGCTTTAATTTAGTTTTGAAATAACTCTTAAGATTAGCATATTTATAATTCTGTATGTTGATTTAACTTCTTAAAATGGCAACTATAATTTAGTCTCACCCTAAAATATACTTTGCTCTCGATACACACTGTTTGTCGGAAGTAGCACACATTTCATGACTCCTGCTTTTGATATCGACATTCTTGATATGCTCTACTCATCCTTTGGTTTGAAAGTCGAATATTTGAAGAAAAATGTGATCCAATTTTTTATAACAGATTTGAAGGATTTTCTTGAGAATTCATTGTATTGCATATATTTCAGGATCATTTCACGGCAACTTTCAACACCTCATTTTTCAAAGGTATCAACGATTTCAGGAGTAACTTTTATAACGTAAAATTTAAATTTTTGTGCACTCATAAAAATGAAGTAAATGAAGAAAATACGATGATACGTATGAAGCTTTCCCGCCGTATCAACAGACGATTATATTTTTCTGAACGATGATGTGGTCATCACTTGAAATTTAAGTGTTTCATCCTAATGCGATACTAAAAGATCGTTTAAACTGATTTTAAATATTTGCATCAGAGATTATTTACATTTAATGCTCTGAAGTACTGAGTAAAGCGTTCGTTTGAATACGAGTATATCCCTTGCAAAATAAAATTACCTATTCTAACGATTCCAAAAAATTAAAATTTTTACATCTCTTGAGTTCTGCGGCACCGTTAATGCATGTTCATCAATAATGTCTGAGCTTAAAATGACATGTATTCCAGCGGAAGTATTAATTCATTTTTAATGAAACAAGGACTAAAAAGGGTATATACAACCAATGGCGAACCGCCATACTTGGGGGCAGGGGGGCAACACCTGATGAAGGGTCTATAAATATTGGTGCAGATAAATGAATATATATGTAAAGAAATTACTAACAGTAATAATAATAGAAAAATGTAAAAGTTTTATGATAGAGTACTTTATTGCAAATCACATAAATCAGTCTTGTACAGCAAAGCAAAATAAAAGAAACGCAAATTATACCATTACAAAAAACAGGTGAGTTGATTCAATAGACTCAAGCCTTGTTATTTAAATGAAATTTCGATGCTTGAAAATGTTTTTTACTAGCCTTGACTTGTGAAAATCGTTGGGTCAAATTATCAAAGCGCACCTCCTTTGCAACCTCATTTTCAATTGATAATGTAGCCAAGCTTGTCAAATGAGACTGGCTCATTTTCAATCGCACATAATTTTTAATTAATTTTAGTTTTCACTCAATTTTAGTCCCACAAGAAGAAACGGACACACATACGGTAAGAAACAATTTAAGTGCCTCAGTTATGTTTGGTAGCGATCCAAGAAAGTCCATTTCAATAATAAACTCATGCATTAGCAATTATGTCCATGAGACTGCATTACCAATTTTGATTGCTGAAGCTTTTACAGGGTGCGGCAGCATAACTTCCTTTTTTGAAATGCCCGCCCTTAAAGTGCTAACTGTTATAGCGCGGCGCTAGTAGTCTCATTCGAGAGAGGTGATTTTAAAGTTTTGCTCATCCCTTGGTTAGTCGCTATCCTGCGTTGGAACAGTGCGGAGCGTGCATTTACCGTTGAAAAATTGAAAATTTGTTTTGTTGAATTTTGAAAAAAGGAAGTTATGCTGCCGCACCCTGTAGATGTTTTCTTAGCCTCTTCACTCCTGGTAGCATCCGTTCGGCCTCTAAGTCATTGAAAGTTTCTGTAAATTGATGTTTTTAAGTTGCTATATTTTCATCACATGCATTTAAGAGGTTTTTTGAGTGCAGAGCAGCAAACAGACCATATACGTTGTTCATTGGTGTTAGTCTTTTTTCTAGGACCACATGAAAGTTGTAAATACACTCTAACAAATCACGCTACACTTCTTCCTGCGGACTCAAACCTGCATCTTTCGCTTTTTCCCCTGGCATCAGTTTTTTAACTTGCCTGCAATTTCGGCTTTAGATATCAATGTCTTGATTAGTGCAAGTTGTGGCTGCACATTGTAAGGCTTTATGGACCAGTTCTTCCCGACTCTCCTTTAAAAATGGTTTTAAGCTTCTCAGCTACAATACGCACTTTTCCAAACTAATAACTTCGATTTGCAGATATTTTTGGGGATGGTTTATTTCAGAGAAATAAGTTAAAATATGAAAATTGCAAATGTTTGTCATCAAAACCTGCGCAGCTCCTTTCATGTCTAGATTTTCAGAAACAACACATCACTTTTCTACAGCATCAACCAATTTTATGAAATTTTTAAAAATTGGCTTAACTGCATCATGATGAGCACTCCATCTCGTATCGCTAAGTCTTATCATAGTCACTCCTACGATTTCTTTTAAAATGTTCCATCTATGAGTTGAACATGAAAAAAATTTGTACACACATTCCAAAGTGCTAAAAGTGTAATACAAATAGAAACATCTCCAAAAGCGTGAACCTCACACAAATTTAGAGAGTGGTTGGCATAGGGAACAAAAATCACTTTTGAATTTAATTCTTTAACCCTCGTTTTCACTCCGGTGTGAATGTCTGCCATGTTTGTAGCATTGCCATAGCCTTGACTTCGACAGAGCCTTAAATCCAATTCGTCCTTCTCTTGTAAATGAAGAATTTATTTCCGGTTGTCAATTTTAACAAATCGCATGACTTGTTCATTTGTTCGATGTGAGATATGTCAGGTGTGCTGTTGAACAATATTCCATAGTACTTTACTTTCCTGATTTCAGAAATTATTTCTTTCTTTACCGCGTTACCCAAGAGCGAAATAAATTCATTTTGCACTGACAAGTACGTAACTGGAATAATTCCTGTTTGCAAAGATTGTTGAAGCCTGATGCTGTGCTCTTTTAAAATAGGGTCATAACGTTACAGAAGATTCACTAGTTTTAATAAATTACCACGATTTCAAGAGTCGATGTCTTCTCTGTGACCTCTAAAAGGCAAATTTCTCTCAGCCATAAAAAGTGCAATATCCAAGAGGCAATGTAAAATGTCCCTCCATTTCCTGTTTTCCATTTCCATGGTGACTTGATGAGCAGCATCGATGGTTTTGTTTTAAATAAGCCTTGCTTCAAGCCTTTTCCATTTTTTTAAGTTGGTAATATGGATATCTAAGCTTTCGTGATCAGCCACCTTAGGATTCAGTTTCCACCAACTGTTAAAGCCTGGGATGAAGTTGGATGTAATTGCGTGCTTATCATTGACATCGAAGAGATTGCAACAAAAGCAAAATAGGGATTTCTTTTTATGAGAATAAACCATCCATTTCCTCAGAATCTTTTCTCCACTAGAGAGTTGCCTATAAAACCAATTTTTTAAGTCAACTACCGAATTAGACCTTCTGAGTTTTCTCCAGGCTTTTGAACTGACTCAAATGGTCTAACCGAATTTTGGTAATTTTCACTGCTTCATATGATAATTTTCGTCATAAAACCATCTGGCACTGGAATCGACCAATTTCCAACATCGAAATTTAATGAGGAATCTTCCAATTTTTCTGACGGACTCAACTCTCCTTCAGAGTGTAGCAAAGCAATTTTGTCTTCTATTGTTTTACCACTTTAAACTGTTCATCTCTGTTTTCATCTGATTCCAATGCTGGGTTCTGCTTCCAAATTTTGTTTTCCTGGAGCGTAGTTGATTGTAAAGTCATATTGAGATAAATAATATGTAAAATCTTTGTCCGTTCTATATTACATGTTCATATTTTTTAGGTGTTTATGATCTGAATTACCTGTAAACAATTTACCTATTAACTAGTGTTGCCAGCACCTGACTGCTTCCTTAATAGCCAAACATTCCAATTATATAGCTTCTTTCTTTTCAGTGATACATTTAATTTTTTTGAAAAGTATGCAACTGGTTTTTCTTTTCCGTCGGGCTGTATCTGTTTCAAAATAGCCCCAACACCTTCAAGGGAAGCATCTGTATATATATTGTCGTGTGTTATGGTTTGCGGCCAACAATTTTATTTTCTCAAAATGCACGATCATTAATTTAACAATTTCACCAATTTTACTTTTCACTTTGTCTATAAATTTTCAATCCAACTTCTTAATTAAAAATCACTTCACAATCAATCAACATCGCCTTTACATCGCACTCCACTCTATCGCAGTTTTACTATCGCCGTTTAACTATCGCAGTTCTACTATCGTGATTTTATCATCGCAGTTTTACTATTGCGATTGTAATGATCCTCCATTCATTCAGCTCACCTTTATATAGGGTCTCTAGCCATTCAATCCATTTCTCGTACATTGGCGAATATTTTGACGAGAGCTACCTGGAATATTCGAGCACTTTCAGATATTGATCATGAAAATGCGGTCTTCTCTCGGTCCTTCTTGTCGATTTCTACCTGCCAGTAGCCACTCTTGAGATCGAGTGTAGAAAACCATTTTGCGTCGGCTAAAGTGTCCATGATGTCATCGATGCGTGGGAGCGGGTAACTATCTTTCTTAGTGACATCGTTAAGCTACATATAGTCGACACAAAATCGAGTGCTACCATCCTTTTTCTTTACTAGAACTACGGGCGTGGCCCATGGACTGACAGAAGGTTTGATAACACCTTGTTTTTCCATGTCTGAGATCAGTGCGCTCACTTCTCCTTGTTTGGCTATAGGAAGACATCTTGGTGCTTGTTGGATTGGCTTGGCTCCCTGTGTATCTATGACATGAGTTACCATACTCGCTCGGCATTGATCATCCGGGCTTGTTGAGAAGATGTCACAGTACTCAGTGACTAGATCAGAGGCTCGCTTGAATAGCTGCACTGGCAATTTGACCTGCTTCAATATTGCAGACGTTGATTCTCGGGCTTTGTCTGTGTCTTGCCTCCTTTTCCAATGATGGTCGTGAGTAGCTTCCAAAGAGGTGATGGTGGAAACAGGCTGGCAGCTGCCGATGACTTCTCCCGCTTTGATGCTCGTGGTTGAATCTGCGGTGTTAAGGACTCTAACCGGCACATATCCGTTCCTCAAAGATCTTACAAGGCTCCGTCTTACAATCAAACTGTGCAATGCGGACGTCTTCGTTGGCTCTTTCAGATAAGATTGGTGGTATCCAGAATCACCATTGAGCTGGGCCCATACAATGCTTTCGGAAGAAATTGGTGTCGGTACATACTACTACATTCAACTTGGGAATTTGGACACGCGGATCCTTCATCAGTGCTTCGACATTCTGCCATTTCAATACCCATTTGCCAAAATCCAAAGTGGTTCCATGTGGTCGCAAAAAATCCATTCCGAGAATGCAGTCATCCATAATGTTCGCGACCAGAAAATTATGTTAGAACGCAAGGTCTCCCAACTGTATCTAGAGGTTGACCTCTCCATGGACAGGTGCAGTTTCTCCCGTGGCTGTCCGTAGTGAGAAAATCCTGCCCTATTGAAGTAGTTGTTGCCTCAAATGGTCTGGTTGGATAATCGATCGGGCTGCACCAGTGTCGATTGTTATGGTGCAATGTTCTCCGTCCACTTGACCTGGAAGGCATAAGTCCGCTTCTCCACGATGTAGTCTTGACCCGGTGATGGCGGTGCTGGGGACGTTGATTTTCCTAGCCAACCTCTGCCCCACGAAGTTAGCTCTTACATGTTTCCCGACCCCTCTGTTTGAAGGGCTTCCATTCTGGGCTCCTGACTTGGTCTGGATCTCCTCCTAGCTGCACAACCTGGACAATAGCTCGGTTTTCTTCGCTTCTTGCAGTTTCTTTGCAGGTGCTCCTTCTCTCCGCAATTCAAGCATCTAGGCGCACCATTTACATGCGGGTCTTGCTCAATTTCGACGCACTCACACCTGCACTCATCTGTCACTACCTCGCGGAACCGGGCAGTGGTATGGCTCACATTTTTCGCTTCCTCAAAGTTCAGTCTATAAGTCAATGCATCGTTAACCATTTGCTTTTGAGCTAATCGCACGGCTTGTTGCAATTTTTGGTCCTTTAATGCACTGATGAATGCTTCTGTTGCTGCGTCATCTTGATGTTCTGGGTCAAAAGCTGGGTAAGCCGAAAGTGCCAGTCGCTCAATGTCTAGGACTAGCTGCTGTAAATTTTCGTCAGACTTCTGCAGCCGATGCCGTAGCTGTTACCTATAAATCTGCTTCAGATGATCGTCTGCACAATGCATGTCAAGCGTATTCATTATAGCTTGGCAGCTGGGCCTCTTAGGGCTAAAATTAGTGCAGTTGCTTGTTTCTGCTCATTCTAGTGATTTATCCGAGCGGCGGAACTTTTGCTCGTCAAATATTGGTGCTTGCACATTTCTGGATGTGCTTTGTGCTGCGGTTATAAGCGGGGCTGGTGAGGTGGTTACTGCTGCCTTCGCTGCTTCCAATTCCTTTTTCATGTTTTCCATCTCATGGTTGATTCTCTCCTTGACCTGGTCAACTTTTTCCTCGACGCATTTATTTTTATTTGTTCAGACTACCGAGCTCCGCTTTTATTTCAGTTGACTGTTTTTGCAAATCTGCTTTCAAATCGGTTGATTGTTTTTGTAAATCTGCCCTAGTTTCGATCGCTTGTTGTGGCTGCTCTTGCTGCATCAGCATTAACATTTGCATCAGCGCATTTTCTGGTTTGGTTGATTTTGGCGTTTCTACTTCTCCGCTTTCTGCACCTGTTTCTGCATCTGAGGGCTCCCCTGAATCCAGATACGCACCTTTTAACTCGATCGCGTCACGCAAGCGTGCACTCAGTATGGCCTTTGTATCTTGTGTAGCCAGATTTCGCTATTCCAACTCCTCCTTAAGCTCCGATATGGTCAATTCATTAATTTTCAGTTGTATGCTTCCTGGCGTTTTCATTTCTTCAACTATTTTTTCACCAGTCCCCACGTTAAGTTTCACTGCTTTTCACTTTAAAAATGTTTAAGAGTTTTCACTCTCAAAACTTCCTTTCTCACTTCTCAACACCACTGTTTCCTGTCACGATTCGCGGCTAATCATTTTAATGTTCCGGGAAAGTGAAAACACACTGTCTTTTAAATTAAGTTAGAAGAGTTTTTTTTACTGAAAATGCACAATCATTAATTTAACAATTCCAACAATTTTACTTTTCGCTTCGTCTATAAATTTTTAATTCAAATGTCTTAACTAAAAATCACTTCATTATCAATCAATCAATCAAAATCGCCTTTACTTGGCGCTCCACTCTATCACAGTCTTACTATCACGGTTACACTATCGTAGTTTTACTATCGCGGTTGTAATGATTTCCCCATTCATTTAGATCACCTTTGTATAGAGTCTCTAGCCATTTAATCCATTTCTCGTACATTGGCGAATGTTCTGACGAGAGCTACCTGGAATATTCGAGCAATCATGAATTTCCCAGTGACGTCACTTTCAGATATTGATCATGCTTGGTGGGTTCTTTGCTTTCGAGTACATTCCTTTGTTGATCATGACGTTCTTAATGGTTGTGAAAACAATTGCGACAGTAGCTCGCGGAATTATATTATTTTATATTTTGATAAATTTTGGTCTGATCAAAAGATTTCGAGGACACGAGGATGTCATCAATAAAATTAACAGTGAAATCAGTAAGTTTATTCTTTCTCAACAGCCCAAATGGCAAAGAGGTGCAGTGAAAGTGTCTTTCCTGTGTAACGAATCCAATCAGAATTTATATCGAGTATTAGGAAAAATTACAAATATTAGTTTTAATCATTAAGCCTTTAATTAAAGGGAAATGTTGAGCCTGAGGCACTAATATTTTATTCAGGTCTCTAAAGACTACACATAACTTGGGTTTTCTGTTTTCCTCTTTTTTGAATGCCAATGTAACGAGTGCAGCAAATGGACTGTAGGATTCTTCTATAGGGTATTCCAAAAATAGGTGTTATTTTAATGTTAAAAGGAATATGCAATTTTTTAATACAAATGATCGGATGTTTATTTCATTATAAAGAAAAAAGTATGTCGTTAGTAATAAAAAATAACATCAGGCAAATGACCACCACAACCACGCTTACAGGACCATATCTTTTTCATGAAATTTACCGTAACCAAATCGCAAAGTCGCTGCCCTATGCCCTCGATCGCCTCACGGATTCCATCTTTGAGGTCTCAAATTGACGCTGAGCTGTGGGCGTAGAACTTTTCTTTCACGTGGCCTAAAAGGAAGAAGTCGCAAGGTGTTCAATCACAAGATCTCGGTGGCCAATTGTGATCACCTCTTCGAGAGATAACTGTCTCCCTCGCGTCCTCGTTTCGATGCAGGTAAATAGTGTGGGACTCTGTAGCAAGGGGGGGGGGGGGGGGGAACAGGTACTATACCTGCAATAACTCTCATCGCTGAACCAGAGACTATTGGATACGAAGAGGCAATCCTCAGTGCTCCTCTTCTCTATACCTGTGCCGAGCATTTTCTGTATGCCTCCTTATTGAGAGCGTTACCCCATATTTCTGCTCCATACAATAGCACTGACCTTACAGCACTCATCAAAATGCATCCTCTTGATGGGCTGGGTTCACCTATGTTGACTATGAGTTCACTCAGAGCCAATAGTCCTGGAGCAGCCTTCTCAGCCATTGCCCTGATTTGCTCAGAGAAACTCGTCTGCAAGTCGATCAGTAGCCCTAAGTACTTCACCGCTGACTTCGATGTCTCTTATACTGATCATCCTTATGCTAAGGATTCTCGTTTTTGTAAAGATGACTACTTTGGTTTTCTCCAGTTCTAAATTGAGCCCGTAAGCAGTCAACCAATCTCTCACTTGGTGCGTTAGTATATTGGCCTAAGTTACGCTTGTTTAATGGTGCTCTTAGTGACAAGAGCCACAACATCATCAACATAACTAATCATGCGCGACTCATCTGCCATCTTCAGTCTCAGTAGCCCATCCTAAGGCACGTTCCATAAGTCTGCACTAAGGATAGATCCTTGGGTTAACATTTGATGTGGGTGCCATCCTTTGTTGGCCCTGTGTCGTCTAGTAAAGCAGGCCCAGTCCTTCAGGGAGTCCCTCAAAAGCCGCATTAGATATTCTGGAACTTGAAAAGGGATATCCATCGTATTCAGAATATCCACACATCCACGACAAGATAGTCTGTGGCTTGGTGTGGCCAAATGCCTCTGCCTTTTGTACCGCCCTCACCAATTCTGCAATCATATCAATAGTGAAGCGCCCTGCTTTAAGGCTTTACTGTTGAGAAAGTAGGTCTCCAGTAGAACGAATCATGTCAGTGAGTCCTCCCTTGGTGAGTTTCTCTAGCACTTTCCCCGCAGTGTCTAGCATGCATAATGGGATTTCCCTTCCCCTTGCTGATCAGTACGAGCCTGATCACCTTCCATCATATCGAGAAAACTCCGTCCCGTAGGCAATCGTTGAATGTGCTGAGTGCTGAGTGAGGACAATGGTGATAGGCAAGTTGCAACACCGGTTGCGTGCCTCGTTATAGTTCCGTGCACGTAGAGCCTCATGCCGGAGCTAGTGACATCCGGTTGACCACCAGTATCTTGGGGGCTTGCCGTAAGGGGGTTTTTGAGGGGGGCATAGAAGCGTTGCAAGCAGTCGTGTTGATGCTCATAGTTGAGTTTGCCACGTGATGAGCTGCTAGTTCTTCAATTCCCTAAGAACCTCCCTGCTGCAGAGCACTTGCTGTGAGCACCTCGACGAACCTCTCGACGCTATCCTTCCAATGTTAGACCAATTGTAGAAAGCTGAGAGCACAAATATTTGGAGACAACATCCCGGGTCTCAAGCAGTATGCACTGGTGATTACTGGCTAAGTAGTCCTCTAATACTCTCCGATTGTGTATCCTTCGAAATAAGCACCTTGAGGTGAAAGTCGCGTCTGGTGTGGTTCCTTTACAGCTAATATGACAGGAAACAGTATTTCCTGTGTTGAGTACATGGAGCGCCATGCTGGGCGTTATTTCTAGGATTGGTTTTCCCGCGAATCTGTTTGAGGCATTCCCTATCCGATTGCTTAAGGATTGAAGTCTCCTCCAACGAGCACGTTGCCGTCTGTGGTTCCAAAGTATTAAACTTGGCTTGGAAAGATGATATCAATTCAGTCGGCGTTAGTGGCATACTAAAGAAAGTGGTCCCTGAACCCAAATGACCACAGCACCAGTTTCATCAGGATACCATGATAGCAAACTTTCACCATGGTGTTGCTCACTCAGCAGCATAAAGTCAGCTTCCATCTCCCTTGCAACGTGCTCAAGTAGATTTTGGGTGGTTGAAGTACGGTGTAGGTTTAGCTACAGGATGCAGGTCATCGGAGTTCTGATTTTGCCTTGGCTAGGGCTTTATGGAAAACCCGACCTTTTCCTGATCCCAAGACATGCCCAAGATCCAGGAATATAGCGTGTGTACACTCTTCCCTTTAAGTCCCATTTCACAACATTTGTAACCTAGGTAACTCTTATTACGTACTTTGCATACTTGTGCAGTGTAACCATAGCTAAAGCATTTGATCCATTGAAGAGGGACTGCTCTTCACCGTCCTTTGTCCCCACATAACGCTATTGAAATCGAATTATAATCAAATCAGATGTAACTATTTCAATTGTATAGAATGACAACAACAAAAAAAATGCATGATGATGATTAAAATTTCAAAAAGGCCTAGATACTACAGTTTTCTTCAGATTTTCAGGGAAATTTCAGGAACTATTCGGAGCTCTATGGTGGTTAAAATTCCCATCTGGTGGGAGCACTCTCTTGTCTACTTGGCTTATCTTATTTCAAATGACCAAAGTTTTGAAAATCAAGGAAATATAATAGATTTTTGTTTTAATATGAATAACTTAGAAGGGGACTTATTTCTCTCCTCGAATTTTTAAACATTTTGTTGAAACAAACTGTCCAATTTTAAGTCCACTAAATTGTCTTTAGCCGAATGGTCGGGCTTGGATGGAATAATTTGTTAAAATTAAGTTTTGATACCATATTTGCCCAGAATGTAAGGAAAAACTAGCTAGTCTTTATTCGGACCCTGATTATTTAACTATGGCTATGTACTCGTACAGATGTTTGGCTTAACCATTTTTTTTTCTTTCAAAGATATTTAAGATAAACATTAAACGAAATTTATCAAGAGAACTTCACAAATCAGTGCCTTAAGTCATTCAATGAAATTCAAAGTACAAAGCTAGGGAAAAATTTTGAAAAGGAAAAATATTAACCATAGCTAGTACAAGATAAATTTGGGTGTCCAATCATTACTTTAAATATGATTCGTGTAAAATGAATACAAAATATAAAAAAATCCAAATTAACAATTTTTGTCCCTTAGCCGTTTTTATTTACATATTCAGCATGTAATACAAGCATAAACGAAACGCTATCTGACGCATCCTGTGCTAGCAATCAATGTTTGCTCACCAATGTAAGCATGTTAAATATTTTAAATGCAAAATACAATATTTGCATATTATATTTTCTCAATTTGCCATTCGTTGAAGAGGATGTTCAAATAATGAAAAAAGTGATAGTATCAGCTACAGAGCCTGATTATACAACAAATTCATAAATTCACCCTTCATGCAAATATTTGGTTCAATATATAAAATACAAGCATGAGTAAATCTCACTCAAAAATAGTTGATATGACAACAATCCCAAAAATGTACAAAGTATGTGTTTAATTAAAATTTCATTGAATTTGGGAAAATGCTCAAACGAATCGCTAGTTTTGGATGACATAATGATGTGATGATAATAATAGTATGCCGAAAGCTTGTGATTAACTCGTTATAAATGGTATTTGGGCAATTAGTAAGATTTTTATCAAAGATAAAGTTAATATTGGATGTCGTATTTCAAGCTGGTGTTTGCTTTTTGAAACGTTGTAATTATACACCATTTGATGAATAAAATTCATGTTTCTTCCTGAATAATAAATTAAATTGTTAAACTACATGTTGTGGGTACTGTTAACATTTGTTGAACCATAGCAACCAATGACCATTATGAAAAAATGTATAACTCCGAAGAATATCTAAAGAGTATTCTCTTAGAGGCGGAGAACTTAAAAATGGCAGCATTATTTCGGGTGACCGCCGATGTAAAGGTTCTTGGTTGTTTTAAGATAAGTAACCGTGAATAGGACGAAGGAAGAATTGCCATTGATCCACAATTTCATTCGAAAATTCTGCTTAGTTATGAAGCATATTTTTTGTTAAATAGCTACAAAAACAAACAGTTTTGACACATTTGGAGTAATGACAATATACAAGTGATCTTAGAAACACCATTATATCCAGAAAAACTCACCGTGTTGTGCGCTGGTGGAATAATATGTCCATATTTCTTCAAAAATAATGGTGGTCACATGTTAGAGGTAATGATGAGTGGAACAGAGCCATGATTATTACCTTTTTCGGATTTCAATTGGAAGGTATTAATGTTGCTGGCATGTGGTTTCAGTAGGATGGCACTACATTCCACACAGCAGGTGATACAATTAGTTTGCTTAAGGACACATTTGACAAACGATTGATTTCGCAAAACGGCCCTATTAATTGGCCACCGCTTTCATGCAATTCGACTCCATGAGTTTACTTTCTTAGGGATGTGTAAAGTGGGATGTGTAAAGTTGAATGTCTACACGGATAAACTAAGAATAAGTCAGCACTTGGAAGCCAACGTTCATCACTACGGTGCTGAAAGTTTGTCTCTGAATGTTAGTTTTTAAATAATCCAAATATGTTTGCAATCATTCATTCAACCCCACATTTGTTCATTCAATTCATTTTTAAAATTTTAATTGTTTTAGATCCACCGAATTTGTAGCAGTTAGTTGTCTGTGGATGATCGATGATTATTTTATAATTTTTATATAATTTGCATGTTATTCTTAGTTTTTTATATCATTTGCCTTTGTCTTCAACCGATTTTCTTTTTTCAGGGTCTTGTAAAAGAATTGTTCTGATACCTTATTAATATCGGTACCTGTCCATTCGTCTGTCAGTGTGTTCCAGCAAGTTTTCTCAGGAACTAGAAAAGCTAGAGTCATCAAATTTTGTGAGCAGCTCAGAAACTTCTAATTGATGAAAGTCTAATAGTCGAAAAAAATTTTTGAATGTCGATCCCAAAAAAATATTTCATCAAGTTAGTCAAGTATGGTATCAAATACAAGGAGTTTATGAGATCTCCCAACACACATTTTGAAAATTGAAATATCGATAAAAAAATGGGTGAGGCAAGCAGAAAAATCACAAAAAAATTATGGAGCAGAAAATCTGAAAAAACTATGGAGGCAATTTGTTGAGGATTTCAGCCGTTGCCTGCATTCTCTTGTTCATTAGAATAAACTTTATGCAAATCAAGCCCAAAATTTTTAGGCAGTATTTTTTTAAAAATATTTTGACTATTTTTCCTTCGCTAATCCCTTGTTATCACCACTAGTAATTTTCATTATTATTCCTATTAGCGAAAATTATTCCTTTTTCTATTTGTTTCTTTAACAAACTGAACTCAGTTTTTCTCTTTTAAGTAGTAAATTTAATTTTTTTTTTCATTGTACTTGTCGTTTCCGTTCATGCATTGCAATGAGAGAGCGATTGTAAAGCAAATATATTTCCTAATCGCTTTATATAGGCATGAAAAATTTTTCCATTACAATGAAGTTGATGCAAGCATTTTATCGCTTACTACCTATTGGAATGTAACCGTTCAACCTCTGATAGGCAAAGAAAATGTCAGTAAATGCTACGAATATTCACCTTCTAAACAAAGTGTGGGCGGTAGCATGTTGGGCTCCAAATCTGTGGTTCTACTGGGACCATAGGCTCATATTCTGCCAGAGGAAATATTTTTGGTTTCGGCAAATGCAGATACTTCTGAAAGGACGAATATTTGAATATCTTCTTCACTTCCTGCAAATAGCGCCTCCAACTGTTTCAGTTCATTGACCACGTCCTCCAATTGCGAAATCCGAGCAGCGATGAACTCTCTTCGTCGACCAAGTCAGACCAGCGTTTCCTTGGTTTCCCCACTGGTCTCCGGCCTTCAGTTGTACCAGCAAATACCTTTTTGTGTATCTGTTATTCGTCCATACGATTCATGTGTCCAGCGCAACGCAGCCTCCACAGTTTGACAATCGTTGAGACCTCCAGTTCGTCAAAAATTTCATACAGCTCATGGTTGTATCGAATCGCCATTGGTGCGAGTCTACCTTCGCTTCGCTTACCCATCGCTCAAAGGCGTACAATATATATGCAGATGCTTGGGTTAGGGTCAGTGTTTCACACTCAAAGCAAAGCACCGGCATTATCTCAGGTTTCGACACTTGGAGCTTTATTTTCCCGTTTATGCAGCTGGTCTTCAAGACCGTCAAAACTGAATCGAATATTTTATTTGTGAGCTGTATTCCTCGGCGTATTTTGCATCTTTCATTAATGTTTTTCGATATTTTGACGCTTAAGTATACAAATTTGCCCATATTTTCAATATTGTATTTGCCAAGTATGATATTTTGTGTACTTGAGGTATATCTTCTCGACTGTGTCATGAGCTTTGCTTTATTCTCATTGATTTGCAGCCCTACTAGTTTTGCTTTGCTGTTGGGTTTCAGGAAGAATTCTTTGGCAGTTTTCAACTAACGTAAAAAAATATTAATGTCGTCCACATAGGCTACCATTTGGCCTAAATTGTATGGTAACGTACCTCTTGTATCGACAGAGAGCTTTCTGATGACGTTTTCAAGAGCAAAATTGAATATCAATGGGACCAGCCCATCTCCCTGCTTTAGTCCAATGTCTGTGTCAAAGGCGTTAGTGAGTTGCTTAATGATGCGAAGGACATTTTCATTTTGGTAAGATGGACTTATTTGGCTGAGATACCAAAGCAAAGCGTTATTTGGCACAGTATGTTATGATCAATGCTGTCGTACGCTGGCTTAAAGTCAACGAAAATTTAGTGTACGTATATAGTGAACTCTCAGCATTTCTCAAGTACCCGCTTGACTCTGAACAATTGGTCTATCGTCGATCTATCTGCTCTAAACCCACCTTGATACTTCCAATAAAACAGCTGGCGTATGGTCTGATTTTATTTTCTCAGATCTTTGTAAATATTTTGTACGCCGTACAAAGCAGTGATATACCTGTACAGTTTTCGCACTATAACTTGTCGCCTTTTTAATGGAAAGGGAATATAATTGGTTGGCTCCACTATTTTGGCATATGTTCTTGTTGCCAAATGTGGTGGATTATTTTATGGATGGCTTTATGAACACTGCTGCCATCATATTTGATGAGCGCTACTGGAATCTCGTCGATGCGCGACTCTTTATTAGTCTTGTTTACTTCACCTAGAGTAGGTGGGGCAATGGAAGTTCTCCGGGGATAACTAAAAGTTTCGATGTTCTGGAGTTATGCGAAAGATTAAGGAGTTTATTGAAATAAGACGTCCATCTCTCGTTAATCCTAGTTTCATGAACGGTGATATTGCTGATGTCATCACGGCAAAGCATTATCTTGGGCTAATCTCCAAGTTTCATGCTTTTCACTACTTTGTATGCTTGTCTTGTGTCGTTGTTCGCTAGACTTACATCGATGCTTCTCAATTGGTCGTCACAGTATTTTCTTTTCTTGATTCAAATGATCTTATTTGCTACTCTTCTGAGATTTTCACAGTGTTCTCTCTTCGTCCTAGTGTTCCTACCTATGCATTATTTGTAAGCCTGATTCTTTTTGTCTAACGTTTTCTGAAACTCAGCATCGAACCGATCATTTCTTTTGCGCCGGGCTTGATGTTCGATTGTCTGTTCTGCCATGGCCTTGATAGCCGCTTTCACTTCCATTCATAGCTTATTGCTTGTTTTCAGTGATGTATCTGATACGATAGGAGCTAACTGTTTGTCGAGGATCTGCGTGAAATGTTTGGCCACAGATGCCGGTTGGAGTCTTTCGATGTCACATTATTGTAGCGAGCTGATCTTCGTTTAATGCATCTTTGAAATCTGACATCGATACTCGTAGATTCGTTTGAGCAAGTAATGATCTGAGATACAATTGGCTCCTCGGTATGTACGGACGTTAACTATGCTCAAGGCCTAACGTTGTTAGATCAGAACATTGTCGATCTGCTTTTATGTGTTGCCATCCGGTGATACCCAGGTCATTTTATGAATGCGTTGATGTTGGATACAAGTCAAAAGTATGACTAAATTTCTGCCACATCCAAAGTCACTATGGTACAGCTGTTTTCATTTAACTTGTAATAATCGAGCAGGCACACATGCAAACTGCTCGAAAACCTTCGTATCTCCTTTTTAAAATTTTAATGGTAGATTTAGGAAACTAATTAATTATTTCCATTCATAATCGTAATTTGTTAAAATAGTTTTCTTTCTTATTATTTTTATTAAATGTAACTTTATATCAATTATCCTCTATATTAAATTTAAACGTTTTCCTGTAATTATATTCTTCATGAGATTTAATTTTTATTACTATAGGATTTTGTATTAGGGACATAACAATTTTGTATCTTTATGTGAACGCACCCTTAGACTATAGTAAATTGTCAATATTAAAACGCTAGATAATGTCAACTTTTTCATCATAGTAAATTTTGCGAACCATTAACGTTTGGCAACTATTGAAAATTACTATTTACTACTATGTTATTATCAAAAAATCATCTTCAGCGATGAAGTTCATTTCAGGCTCAATGGCTTTGTTTATAAGCAAAATATGTGTATTCATCAGCAACTACATGTGCTTATTGAAACACCATTGTATCTGAAAAAATTACTGTTTGGTGCGGTTTTCATGCCGGAGGCGTGATATTTCGTGGAGGAACATAACCATCATGATACCGTCAATGAAGAGCGCTATCGTGTAATGCTGGAAGATAATTTGTGGCCAAAATTGGATGAACTTGACATCAACAATATGTGGTTTTAACAACACGGTGCCACACAGCACGCATCACAATCGATTTATTGAAATTTATTTATTTATTGTAATATCCTTAATGGAAAACCCTATATTTAGAATTTTTTCCTTTTTCTTTAATTCAGTTAATTTTTCCTGAAAAAATTTTAATCTGCCAATCAAAATTTTGCATATGGGAACACTGTTTTAGTGCACCCCAATGTTACATTACCGAAGGCAAGCTGACTAGGCGAGCTCAGCTGAGGCGATTTACCGTAAAGACGGGAATGAAAAGAAGAATTGCAGACGGAGAGTTGACTTATGACCGCGACACGGCGAGCACGCGGAGAATCACGCTAGCAACGAATGAAGATAAAATATAATTTGTCAGGAGTTTTTTGTTCGTTCCAAAATAATCCAATTCGTATCAAAAATGGAATTTTGCAAATTTTGTAGTTCAGAAAAAAAGAAGAAGAGAAATTGCTCACGACGAGTGTACTAGCATTAGCTAGCACTATTGAGTGATAGAGCAATCGCTCAAATATATATAAGATTGAAGTGATCCAGATAGTGAAAAGCGAAGGAAAACATACGGGAAGATTTATGGCAGTGTCATTTATACTAAAAAAATTCTCCCCATAGAAGCTATATCCAACGAATAACGGAAAAACCAGCTGAAGGCAATCAACCAGCCAGAAAAATACCACGCAACTTTGATTGCACAACGGCTTCGTTTTTTTTGTGTGTACGGTTCACTATCCAAAAAAGAAAGCGGCAATAAATGTGTGTTGCATCTTCAATGGCAACAAGATAAAAGTGGTTGAAGCGGTTTGTGGTGATGTGCTCGGATGTTTATACAATTATTTACAATTTAGCTTCTAACTACAATCATTTAAGCAAGGAATCTGTAGATTTTACGCAATACGTAGTAGCTTACAGTTTTAGGTGTTTTTACATAATGGTAGAATGTTAGTGTAGTAAACATTTTATCTACCAGTGCGAGTCGCTGAAATTTTTTAAAAGGAACATTCTCAAATTTATTTAAACAGTCAAATGTTCGTGAGGAAACTCTTGCTCCGATGAGGTTATATAGCAAACCGGCTGTCTTGAATTTTTTTTTGTTGTAGCGCTAAGACGGAATATCAGGAAACCGGGCTGAATTGCCAGTGAAATACTTGGCCGACAAATTCGGCCAAAAACCGTTGGTCCACGTATCACCTTACAAATAATTATGTGCAAAACCTATTGCATAAAACTACAGTGTGGTTGTAATTTGGAACCAACATCAACAGAGAACGTTAGAAAAGGAGAGGATGGAACTATAGAAGCAGTTTTCTTTTGTTCCGAAACGCAGGTCTAGTCAGCTTAGCTACGAATCCTAGTCTGACAATAAAAGTATGAAGAGTATTGCTGAAAGTCCACTATCTTGGTTTTGACCTATTGGATAAACCCTGTTTATTTTTTTCAAAGTATCAAACCCGACTACGAAAATCTAAACATTTTCGTGCCAAACATCAAAAAGTTGAACTTTTTCGTAAATATGAATCATATACGGTATTAATCACACAATTAACGAAATTGGTCACTTTAATATTAATTTAATGTTATTGCCAAATTAACTTCCGAGCAGGATTAAATGTTAAAGTTTCAGGCATCACAGCGAACGCCCGACAAGGATGTTGGTGAGTACCCTTTTGGTTGTCTTTTATTTTTGCATGATAGTTTATAAGAGAATTCTATTATGGTAGTCCAAAAATGATATATGTGCCTTCCAAGATAATTATCCCTATTTGAATGAACCAACACTAAATGAATAGAGAAATTGTAACGAACGAAGTAAAACTCAATCTTGCCTTTTGTATTGAACCGAATTAAAGTTAATGTTACCTTTTGTATTGAACCGAAGTAAAATTACGGTTCCTTTTGTATTGAACCAAAAAGAACGTGTCTATTTCATAATTATAAGCACAAGGAAGGATTGAGGGGAAGCTTATCTTCACTATTTATCTATTTAAAAATATTGGTCAAAAACGTAAAATTACCAGAATACTTGCACAGAACCGAAAGATAAAGAAATATTGAACTAAACTTGAACCGTCGGTCATCAGACCTGACCGTGGATAGGACCCGCATCGATGGCAGGCTTCTCCTGTATCATGAGCTACTCATCGCGCGCACTCCTCCATTTTTTTTTGTTTAACAGAAGCTCTTGCCGGGTAGAGTGGCCTTCCGCTCGCGTGCCCATTTATGGTATAGAATTATGTGATTCCATCACATAAATCAATAACAAAAATTGGCCACGTCTATATTGCTCATTTGATGGGAAAATTCAGGCAAATTATGTTTGTATAAGTTTTCCACTCAAATAGGAAATATATAGCCACGTCTACGTTTGGATCTTGATCTGGTTGGGAGGGTGCGAGGAGGCACCATCTCCATCTGAATGCCCTACTCTTATTTGTGGGTCATAAGAATCGTCAGTAATGATGAAGTCCCCGTAGGTCCATCTGTCTTCCCCCGGTCCAGTTTGTCCTTTGCGCCTGCGATTTCCGATCATGAGTTGGCTACCTCTTTGTTCGACTTCGGTCAACATTTATTTTACCTCAGAAATTCGTGGATGCGAAATTCTTTTGTAGTGGGTCCTTGCGCTGAGGGAAAGAACCCGCCCCAAGACACCGCAACGCTCGCCTGCCAGTGCATTCACGCATGCCCAGAGGCCAATTTCGGCGGATCTTAACATTATCTTCCATTGAGGCAGCAGACTATCGCTGCAGTCCTGAACGGACATTTCTATATCTTCTTTTACTACAATTTCATCGTGGAGGCTATATCCTCCAGTCGTTCCCCGATGAAATATTTTATTGGTAACCTAGCGTTGAAATCACCTATAATTATTTTTGTGTCATTTGCAGGCAATAATCGACCAGTCTTTCCAGGTGGGTGTAGAAAATTTCCTTCATTTCTTTGTCCTTGGTTTTAGTCAAGGCTTTTGCGTTAATGAGCCAGATTTAGAAGAGTTTTACAATGATTCGGATCGCTCACAACCATTCATTATCTACCTTGAAATCAATAGCGCGCGATTTAAACTCCCTATCTACAATAGAAGCTACATAGAATTCCCGTATTCCAGTAGGCTCTCCACTTTTGAATATTGTGTACGATCTCATGTCTTGAATATCATCACCAGTCTAGTTTGTTTCCTGGATTGCCAGTATTTTTAAATTATATTGACCGGCTTGTTGTGGAAGGTCTTTAAAAGCATCAGGCAAATAGATTGATGTGAAAGTCTAGGATCAAATGCCATAGTCGTTTTCCCGTTTGTGAGGTCATTGTTGGTGGTTCAATCCATTCAGCAGGTTTCAAAATATTCTATGGTTTTCCAAGGATGGAGAGCAGTCCCGTCGCCTAACACCAATTCCGGTGGCATAGTTATTACGTTGATTACGCAATCAAGTCCGGAAGACTCACCCCCCACTATCTTACCTACCCAGAAAGGAGGTGTATGTATGACTGATTAGAAGAGCTGTAGATTAATTTACAGCTATTGGTATTTTTCGACGTATAATGTTCCATTATTGAAGAACCAGTAAACCGAATGTGGAAAACCGATTCACTGCCATTTAGTTGTGGTGTTTAGGATAAAGAAAACCGATTTACTGCCATTTAGTTGTGGTGTTTAGGATAAAGAATCATGGAAGCTGTGGGTCGGGGAAACAAGGAGCTTCTTCTACCTTTCTCAAACGTGCCTGGGACCGTCTATGGCGTAATCGTAGTTAGGGTTCTCTTCCCTAAATTTGAAACAAGCATCTACAATATAAAACCTGTTTACCACCTTACGTGCATCATAGAGGTATCTCGTATGGCAAGGACGCTAAGCTAGCACCCGGCGACCTCAAACATGAGCCGGGGACAGGGAGATGCCGGGTTTTCAAGGAGGCCCTAACTAAAGCCAAATCGATACTCAAATGATCCGTATCCTGCAGGTCAATTTGCACCGAAGCACAAACGCCCAGGACCTACTTGAGCAGTTTGCGAGGGATAAGAAAGCTGACCTCCTGTTGCTGAGCGAGCAACATCATAACAAGGACTCGCAAGCGTGGTACCCTGACAAAACTGGTACCTCGGCCATCTGGGTTCGAGACAGCGCCCGCCTTCAGGTGCAGGGCCATGGACGCGGGGATGGTTTTGTGTGGGTGCGGTGTTCAGGGATAACATATTTCAGTGTTTATCTGACGCCTAACGAGGCAATGCGATCCTTTCGAACCAAACTCGATGCCCTGGAGGACGCTGTCTCGAACACAGAGGGCCACATGCTGGTCGGGGGAGACTTCAACGCTAGAGCCATCGAATGGGGTATGCCACAATCCGACCCAAGGGGAAAGCAAATATTGGACATGGCGGCCAGAACAGCGCTTTTTGTCCTAAATACTGGTAACACCCCTACTTTCCGCCGCTGGGGTTGCGTAGGAACCATACCCGATGTGACACTCGCTTCGGAGTCCCTGGTACCTAGAGTACACAACTGGCGAGTACTAGAGGACTACTCGGCTAGTGATCACCAGTATATAGCTGTTGAGATTCACGACGGTGCCACTCTGCGTGCATATGCCCAAACTTCAATCCTCGGATGGAGGACTGGGAGGATGGACGTTGAGAGGTTCGCTGACGCGCTTACGGCAGGCGCACCGTTGCTGGGAGCTCCGCCAGGGAGTGGAGGGCCTACAGCCAAGGACTTGGTGAACTCAACTATGAGTACCATCATAGCTGCTTGCGAGTCTTCCATGCCCCGCCGAAGACCCCGACATGGTAAGCCTCCAGTATACTGGTGGTCAAACGAGATCGCCGAACAAAGAAGCGAGTGTCACAAACTTCGGCGAGAGGCCCAGCGGGCGCGAACACGGGAGGAGGCAGACACTAGGCTAGCAGCATACAGGTCCGGCAGGAAATATCTTCGCAGGCTTATTAACAAGAGCAAGGCCCGATGCTGGCAAGACCTCGTGGACGATGTAAATAGGGATCCGTGGGGCCTAGGTTACAAGCTGGTCATGGGGAAACTTGGTGCCCTACGGAAGCCTTGTATACATGACGCGGAAAAGATGGACGCGATAGTGCGGGGACTCTTCCCCGCACATCCCGTCCGTGTTGACGCTGTCCATGGTGAAACAGCAGTCGAGTGCCCACTCTTCACACAGCTGGAACTGGAGGAGGCAGTCCTCTCCCTGAAGGCAAGGAAGGCTCCAGGTCCAGATGGTGTACCAGCTGAGGTTTTGCAGCTCGTCTATCACCATTGTCCTGACTTGCTGCTCAGCACATTCAACGCTTGCCTACGGGACGGGGTTTTCCCGGTACGATGGAAGGTGGCGAGGCTCGTGCTGGTCAGCAAGGGGAAGGGAAATCCCGAATCGCCGTCTGCATACCGCCCGTTATGCATGCTAGACACGGCTGGGAAAGTGCTAGAGAAACTCATCAAGGGAAGACTCACTGACGCGATTCGTGCTGCTGGGGACCTATCTCCTCGGCAGTACGGCTTTAGAGCAGGACGTTCTACCATTGATGCGATTGCAGAGGTGGTGAACGCGGTCCAAAAGGCAGAGGCATATAGTCGCACCAAGCGACGGATCGTGCTGTTGGTGACACTCGACGTCAGGAATGCCTTCAACTCCGCTAGATGGGTGGATATTCTGGATACGCTGGAAAACTCTTTTCAAGTTCCAGAATATCTAATGCGGCTTTTGAGGAACTACCTAAAGGACCGAAGCCTGCTCTACGACACGACACAGGGCCAACGAAGGATGGCGGTTACATCGGGTGTTGCCCAGGGATCTATCCTTGGTCCGGACCTGTGGAACGTGTCTTACGACGGGCTACTGAGACTTGAGATGCCAGATGAGTCGCGCTTGGTCGGCTATGCGGATGATGTTGCGGCTCTGGTCGCCGGACGCACCGTTGAACAAGCGCAACTTAGGCTAGGTATGCTAATGCGCCGAGTGAGGGACTGGATGACTACTCGCGGGCTCAGTCTAGCACTGGAGAAAACCGAAGTGGTCATCTTGACAAAAAAGAGAATCCCTAGAGTAAGGATGATCAGTATTGGAGATATACAGATCGAATCGAAGCCAGCGGTGAAGTACCTGGGGCTACTGATCGACTCGAAGATGAGTTTCTCTGAGCAAATCAGGGCAACGGCTGAGAAGGCTGCTTCGGGAATATCGGCCCTGAGTCGACTTATGGCCAACGTAGGGGGACCCAGCCCATCAAGAAGACGCCTCTTGATGAGTGCTGTAGGGTCAGTGCTACTGTACGGAGCAGAGGTATGGGGCGACGCTCTCAGCAAGGAGGTATACCGAAAACGATTGGCACAGGTACAGAGAAGAGGAGCACTGAGAATTGCATCTTCGTATCCAACAGTCTCCGACTCGGCGGTGAGAGTGATTGCAGGCGTGATACCTGTCGCCCTCCTTGCTAGAGAGCGCCGCGCTATTTACCTGCGCCGAAACGAGGATGCGAGGGAGATGGTTGTCCGCGAGGAGAGACAACGCTCGCTCAACGATTGGCAGCAGTCTTGGAGGAATTGCACGAAGGGAAGGTGGACTGCGCGCCTCATCCCGTATGTGAGACCGTGGCTAAATCGAAAGCATGGTGAGACTGACTTCTATCTGACCCAGCTTTTGAGCGGGCACGGGTGTTTTCAGTCTTACCTGCAACAAGATCGGCAAGTCACGGTCTCCCGATTGTCGGTTTTGCCCAGGAGAAGAGGACAATGCCTGTCACACATTTTTTGCGTGTACGAAATGGGCCAGGCTGCGAAGGGAACTCTACAGGGAGACGGGAGAGCTCACCCCGGATAATATAGTTGCGGTGATGCTCGAATCGGTTGACAAATGGAACCAGGTGGCACATTATGCTCGGGCAGTCCTAAAATATAAAAGGGACTCACAGCAGCCGGAGGCGCTGGGGCTGGGGGATCGCTCTTCTGGCAATTCCTCTTCCCCCCTCCCCTCCCGCTAGGAAAGGGACTCCCCAGCTTGAAGGCGCCCCACGGCGTAACAAAACGAGACCTGGCCCGAAGTAATGTGTCAAACGGTTCCAGGCTAGGTTCTCAGATTGACAGGGGAGGTGTTTAGTGGGTAGTCCAAAGGTATCCTCCATGGGAGTCCCACACTGCCAGACTCGGCGGGCATAAATGCCTTCACCTCCCTACCACAAAAAAAAAAAAAAAAAAAAAAAAAATGGCGTAAGATATACGCCACAATTGCTGAAAATTTGGCCGTTTTTGCAAAAAATATCATGTGTAGCATTGATGTGCAAAATGTGATTCACTTCACCATTTTTTGGACTTTTCAAACAAAATTGCAGAGAAGCCAAAATTTGTCAATTTTTGCAGAGAAAATCCAGCAAATTACGGGGGCTGTCCTATAAATTTAAAAAACGTAAGAAGACCATTCACGCAGGTTACTGCAACCCAACCTAAAAATCCAACACAAAACCAAACAACTACGACACAACCACTTCCACGCACAAAAAATCAACTTCATAATATGCGCCAAATTTTTGCCAAAATAAATGCTCAATTTCAAAACATGGTGCGAGAAATTATGGCAAAGATGATTCAAATCATGTTCGCTGCATCTCGAAATGTCACCAACACTAAACACTAATGAGTATAATGAGCCGAATTACAATTCTGACGCGAAATGTGAATTCCTTGCTATAACGTTCCAGTAAACTAAAAATTGTTACTCGATCATAATTTTGACGCCATAATGATGCAAGAAAACTTTCTGAAGCCTGGAAAATGATTACGCGTCTCTAACTGCATTATCTAGATAAATGACAGAATGACGGGTACAGAAGGCGGAGCGCTCATTCTCGTAAGATGAAACGTTAGTCATTAGCTCATTAATTTAGAGTTTTCCAGTAGGGAATAACAATAAATAAAAAAATCTCAATAAATAAATTGTGAGGCGTGCTGTTTGGCTAGTGGAACCGCTTTATTGAAACCACATATCTTTGATGTCACATTCATCCAATTTTGGCCACAAAAAATCTTCCAACATAACACAATAGTGCTCTCCATTGACGTATTATGATGGTCGTTTTTATCCACAAAAAAAATACGGCCCAATCAAACCTCCGGCATAAAAACCACAACAAACAGTATTTTTTTGGAAACGCAACGGCATCTCAAGAAGCACATGTGGGTTTGTTGCTGACGAGCAATACATACTTTGCTTATTAACAAAGCCATTGAGCTAGAAATGAGCTTCATTGCTGACGATGATTTTTCGATAATACTAATTAATAGTTACTTTTAATAATTACCAAATGTTTTTGGTTCGTTAACTTCACTATGATGAAAATGCTTACTTTATCTAACGTTTTGAAATTGACAGTTTATTAAAAATGTTTAAGAGTGCGTTAATGTAAAGATACGAAATGTTTATGTTCCTAATATAAAACCCTACACAACCACTCTTCAAAGACTAGAGGCCAGGAGATCTAAATGCCACCCACCACCTATGGAGAACTGGAAGAAGCAATAAAGCTGGGACCAAACTCAATACATTTATCATAGGCAACCACTCCAGTCTGCATATCTCCAACGATCCAACATATTCTGGATCAAGAAATGGCTTTCCACTGGATATCAGAACATCGTGAAATTTCACACAAAATAGTCAGTTAAATGTCCTCGACGAACTGTTTTTCGATCACAAACCAGTCTTATTCTCCATAGAAAATATCTTCATTAGTTTTCCCATGTAGGAAAAGAAAACTTCAAACTGGAAAGCGTTTAAAGTTGCATTGGCTAATGAAACAACTTTCAATCACCTGAACGGCTGACAACATCGCCAACATCATTGAGAACTCAACTCAGAAAATCTTACAGGCAAAAGAAGATAACTTCGAGAAAGGAAATGAGTCCCAATGAACTTCCTCAAAACATCAAATGACTGATCATAAAATCCGTGATGAGGTTAGGATATTCGAAAACTAGCAATGGGAGAGCTTTTTGTAGAGTCTGGAGCCTGGATGTGGTAGTTTCTGGAGAATGTCCAAATACCTTCAAATAAACAGCGAAATTGTGATATCACCTATTCATGGTTGGAATAGGATGCATTTCTACAATACGGGTAAGGCTGAAGCATTTGCAGATTCTCTGGAAATGCAATTCCATAAACGCTCTTGAGACGAGGAGGTCTTCAAAATTGAACATAGAATTGAATCTTCTGTCAACAGATTCCTGAAAGATAACATTCAGCATGAAGACAGGATTGAATCAACGGACTTAGACAAAATCAAGAAAATTATATAGATGCTTCAGAAACATAAAGCACTAGGACACGACACCATTACGAACACAAAGTTCTCTTGGCTAAGGGACAATATTTTACAAATACTTGCAAACATTATTAACGCAATATTTCGATTGCAAAAACATTCCAAAATAAGGGAATAAGCGGTTAATATTGTTTTTCTGATACCTCAAAAGGATCTCAAAAGGAACATCCTTGAAAATTGAGATCCATGAGTCTCCTCTCATCGCTGCCGAAAATTGTGGAAAGGTGATTCGGCATCGATTCAATGAGGTTGTATCTGACAAAGATATTATACTGGAAGAACAATATAGCTTCAAAGCTAAAAACTCGACTGCACTCCCGTTAGCTAGAGTGCCTCAGCACATGAGGACAGGCTTACATCACAGGAATTAAATAGGCCTAGTTATGTTTGATATAGTAAAGGCCTTAAATAAAGTCCGACATGCATGAGTAATGTTCAAAATGCATCAAATTAGTATGCCACTGCAGTTTACTCAAATTATCGTGTCTTTCTTGGAAGGCAGAATATTCCGTGTCAGAATTGGCAACCAACTCTTAAACTTGGGAGCAATTGATGCTGGTGTTCCTCAAGGCTCACTAATCTCACCGGTCCTATGAAATATATTTAGTACAGACCTTCCCACTCTACCTCCAAAATTGAAACTTTCACACTTCGCTGATGATACCTGTATATTTAATATTGCACTACAAGCAAGACTCATCACTTCATAGGTGCAACGATTAATAAATACTTTATTGAAATACTTTTTGTAAATGAATCCTGATGAAGCAAAGTCACTTTTCATCACAAAAAAAGGTTGGCAAGCTCCATAGAGACTTACCATTGATAACGGAACAATAGACTTGATACCAACCGCTAAATATCTTGGACTTACATTCTCACATGGTAACCACATATACAAAACAAACGAGGACACTGTTTTGGGCTTCTCTCTATTTTATACTCTCTCATTATACCCAAAAGATTTAGCCTTAAAAATCTAATGCTCATATCCAAACGAATTATGTGACTGACGCTACTAAACGCTAGTCCTGCTGACAACAAAGACTAACAAAACCACTTCATTCCTTCAAAAACAGAATTATTAGAAAGATCTTAAGAATTCTATAGTATATTAGATACACTAATATCCCCAAAGACCTTAAAGTTGAGGTAGTTGAAAAATACGTACGTGACAGATGATACAATTGATAACCATATCAATAGTAGACTGGCGTTCCTTCGAACTTTAAAAAACAGGAATAGACTCAGGTTCCCAATTATCCGCCATCTTATCAGACGCATCGTTAAAGTCGAGCAAGGAGCTCTGGATGGAAATGAAAGCAGCTATCAGGACCGTGCCAGAACAGATGATCGGACATCAAACCCGGCGCAAGAAGAATGATTGGTTCGATGATGAGTGCCAAAATGCGTTAGATAAAAACAATCAGGCATACAAAGAATACCTAGGTAGGAAAGCCAGGACGAAAGAGAACACTATAAAAATGTCAAAAGAGTAGCGAATAAGATAATTAAGATTAAGAAAAGGAAATACTATGACGAATAATGATGTAAGTTTATCGAGCAACACAAGACAAGCATACAAAGTAGTGAAAAGCCTGAAATGTGGTTACCAGCCCAAAACCACGCTCTGTCGTGATGTCATCGGCAATATCATCGCTGATGAAACCAAGATTAAGGAAAGATGGGCATCATATCTTGAGAATCTCCTTTATTTTCCGCGCAGCTCCAGAGCATCGGAGCATATAGATGTCTGCGGAGAGCGTCCATTGGCCACACCAACTCTGGATGAAGTTTGTTCCACCATCAAAGCCCAAAAAAATAATAAAGCGCCGGGCATTGATGAGATTCCAGTGAAGCTCACCAAATATGGTGGCAGTAGCGTTCATCAAGCTATTCACATCGTCATCCAGTACATTTGGCAACAAGATCATATGCCAAAAGAGTGGAGCCAATCAATTATATTCCCTAACCACAAAAAAGGTGACAAGCTACAGTGCAAAAATAATAGAGGCATATCACTACTTTGTACGGCGATCAAAATATTTACAAAGATCTTAGAAAATAAAGTCGGATCATACACCAACAGTATTATTGGGGAGTATCAAGGTGGCTCTACAGCACGCAGATCAACAATAGACCAATTGTTCACAGTCAAGCAGGTACTTGAAAAATGCTGGGAGTTCATCATAGACGTTCACCAAATTTTCGTTGACTTCAAGCAAGCATACGACAGTATTGATCGTAACGTACTGTACCAAATAATGCTTGGTTTTGGCATCCCAGTCAAATAAGTCCGTCTTACCAAAATAACAATGACGTCAACGACCTTCCAAGTCCACATCAATAACCAACTCACCGATGCCTTTGACACAAATATCGGACTAAAGCAGGGAGATGGGCGTTGCTATTCAATTTGGCTCTGGAGTACGTCATAAGGAAGCTGCCGGTCAATACGCGAGGTACATTACTATTCAAGTCGAGCTAAATAGTAGCCTATGCGGACGACATAAACATTTTGTCACGGTCGTTAACAACTGCCAAAGAACCCTTCCTAAAACTTGACAGTAAAGCAAAACTAGTAGGGCAACAAATCAATGAAAATAAAACAAAGCTCATGACGCAGTCGAGGAAAAATACCTCAAATATACAAAACATCGCACTTGGCAAATATAGTATCGAATTTGTGTATTTAGGCGCCAAAATAACAAAAACAGGCAATGAAAGAAACGAAATACGCTGAAGAATACAGCTCATAAATAAAATATTTTATTCAGTATTGACGATCTTGAAGACCAGCTGCATACACAGGAGAACAAAGCTCTAAGCATACAAATCTGTAATAAGACCTGTGTTATGCTATGGGTGTGAAACATGGACCCTAACCCAAGCATCCGCAAAAATATTGAACGCCTTTGCACGACGGGTCCTGAGGCGAGTAATCGGAGCGAAGCTAGATGGTGACCAATGGCGAATACGATACAACAATGAAATTTTTGACGAGCCGGAGGTCTCTACGATTGTAAGACTGTGGAAGCTGCAATGGGCTGGACACATGAATCGTATGGATGAACAACGGATACCCCAAAAAGTATTAGAACTGAAGACCGGAGACCAGTAGGGAAACCGAGGAAACGCTGGTCTGACTCGGTCGACGAAGACAGTTCATCGCTGCTCGGATTTCAAAATTGGAGGACGCGGTCAGTGGACCGAGACAGTTTGAGGCACTATTTGCAGGAAGTGAAAGCCCGAGAGGGGCTGTAGTGCTTAGGAGAAGAAGAAAATATTGTAAGCATTATTTTTAAAATCATATAATAACTGAAACTGCTTCAGGAATGGATACTAAAAACCTTACTGATATGAGGGAGTAAGGATGCGAAACCGTATAAATCCCATACTCGTCACATTCCAAGTAAGTAAGCAATCATTAAAAATGTATTTTATGACCAACATATGGTTATGACAATAGTTATGCTGACATTTTTTGACTATGCAATTAGGGATATGGAAGAAACTAACAGTATGAAAAAGATTTTTCGATATTTAGTTTGTAATGAATTATGCTGTATAGAACTCATGAAACGTATTCAATCCTTTTGCTCTTTTAAAAATTTCTTTTCAAAATATTAATGGCTGGTGAATTGGATAATTTCTTTCAAGCTTTCAGGCTAATAAAACGTTTTAAATTATGGGATTTTGATTTAAATTAATTTATTCTGGACTCCAATAATTATATTATGCTTGCATTCGTGTTGCAAGGAATGATAATTATCATTTGAAATTTAATATTCTCATATTTATACGGTTGAAAATAAGGATCCATTTATGTTTATGATATCTCAATTAAGCTTCTATTTAAGAGCAATTCTCTTTAACTTTATTCAAAATGAAGCAAAGTATTTGCAATTGCTATAATGATCAATGGGAGGAAAAGGATGTCTTTTCAGAAGAAAATCATATCAGATACATCTAAAATCTAAGAAACTCTATGGAATTAAGTAAAAAGCTGCTTTTATTGCATATAATATCGTATGGTCATAAGAAAAATCTTATACGTGCTGCGTCTTAAAGAATAACACAGAAAAGCCAAATAACATATTCATAACAAGAAAAAGATAAAATATATTCGTCCCACGAGATTGAATGAATTATACGCAGCAATACTTTGCGTGAAACCTTTCGTTGTATTCAAGGCCTCTAGTGAGGTTTTACGTAAAAGCTTGATATGCTAATAAGAGAGCTCCTTGAATTGCATTTGAGTGTATGATGATGTGCCTGAATCGTGTTATCCTTTGGAGGAAAACTGTAAATGACAGCCTTATGAAATCGTTTTTCATCCCATTGGGGATATTTGTAGTCGTTGGGCATGGCAACAAACAACTTGAATGGAATATGGCTGGGACAATGAGCTTAAACTTGACTTTGCTCGAAAGATAAGAATCATTTTATGAAAAGTTTACTTCCTTGGGGAAATGGTTCGAGTTTTTGGCTAATTTAAAACAAATGATACGATTCTCTAGCATGTGGCGATCAAATGTTTATTTTTGTAGTCAAGCCAATACATGTTTGTTTAATCTCTGTTTTCAAACTTTAGAGTGTTTTACAATAATTTTTTTTTTAAGTTTTAGAGCTATAATTATATCTTTTTACTTCGCAAATATTTGAACTTTGTTTTTTTTTTTTTTATAAATACCTCCATTCCTTACCACTCTCTCCATCACTCTTTCATCGTCACACAACGCTCGTGCAATCTGCACTTCACACGTCGTCGATTCCTATGTGTGCCTCCAGGCAATGCTTAAAACATCGGTACTGCGAGTCTAGTCCGATTCGTGAACAGTCCTCAGAGATAAAAAATAGATTATAATACGACGCAGTAAAAAAACCCTGAGTTTATAAAAACTAGCTTTCTTTAAGTATCTGGACGTTAGGGTCTAAAATACCCTAATATACTGCATTTTCAATCCTCCGGCCTTATCATTAGTTTGAATTTATAAGATGTTCCTTAAGACTTTTCTTAAAAACCAATAATGAGTTTTCGGTTTTCACTGTTTGTGGAAGATGGTTGTATATACGCAGAGCATCATTCGTTGCATTGTTCTTTAGTCGATCAGTTCTAGCGTAAGGTATTACAAAATTGTTGGCATTTCTTGAATTATATGGATTTATTTGTGATACTTTTATAAAAGGGCTTCGTTCCGATTCACTGGAAATTAGACATTTGAAGATAAACTTAGCTTTCTCCATAGTAATGATTTGACTGAAGGTGAGTGCATTGGTCCGTTGATACACTAGTCTTGTTGGAGTGAGAATTGGAAGGTTTAAAATATTGTTATGGGCTTTAGTTATTATTCTGGATATAATATTGGGGTTTTGCTTTGACGATTGACTCGTACACTTCCCTTTGCCCAGCACCCTTGAAGTGGAAAGTGTCGGTTTGAGACCTGTGTTGAAAAGTTCCCATCAAGATCTTTGATTTGATACCCATATTGGCTACCTTTGATAAAACTTTTGAACTACTTATTAAATTTTATGTTTTTAGCTTATGCGGTTTACGAGAAAATTTGCTGTGATACAAGGAAGGGCGGGTAGACCGGTCATGATTTTAGTAGGGTATTGTAAAAAGCTATTTTAAAATACCCTTAAAATTAGTCTTTATACTTTAATGTACATATGTCTGGCAAAAGTTGGCTCGTAGTCTACTATTAAAAGGTCTAGCCAATTTTGCAAATTATTTCATATTTCTGCCGTGCTGATTAAATCCAACCTGAAAAATGTTTTTCGTGGAAACAAATAGTCTTGGTGTATTTTCAATAACTCAGTTTATAACCGAAGATGCTTACAAACGTTTGCACTCTGTAAAAGCTTGTTATGTAAAGTCTTTATAAGTATTCTAAGGAGGAGCACTTGTTACAATTAACTCCTTGCATGTTGTTTTAAAAACAAGAGTATGAATATGCAGGTGAGATTATATAAAGGCATACATATATTACTTCCAGCAGCCTTTATCCAATTGCATGATGCCTTCACTTGTGCATGCTTTGAATTAAGCTGTAATTGAAATTGTTTTACCATTAAATCATCTCATGCTGCAAAGATTTATGGGAGGACTTCTTAAATTTTGCTTAATATTTCAGCATAAACCATACTTATCTTTACAGTTCGTAGTCCATATAAGAAGCTTTTCATCTGCTTTGAGCAGCTTTTTCTAGTAATTTAAAACTTTTTAGGGAGTTATATGCTTGACCTTTGACCTATACTTTTAACATTAATTTTCTATTGAAATCCTGAAATTCGATGTAAACTTAAAGCCTTTTAGTGTATTTTGAGCAAAAAAACTTTCACTTTCAACGAAAACTCATAAAACTGTGTACAATCCCTTTAGCACAAGTAAACAGTTCCATAATTTCTTGGTAAAAGTAAAATATTGAAGAACGTCCACTTTAAGTTTTTCCTGCCAAACTCACAAGCATAATAAAGAAACTTTCCCAGAAATCGACATTTTACAAAGCCATGTACATATTTCATGCATTTCTTTTGCATTTCCATTCAGACATTGGGTTTAGTTGTTCCAGATATATGCCAAGTAATTTTTTCAAGCTTTCAGCAACTTTTCTCTTTGGAACGTGTCCTGTGTACCAGACTACTTTAGAATTTATTAGCGAAAAAAGTTGCTCGAAGCTACTAAACTATACATATGCTGGCAATAGTCGGTGCCCGCAACTTGCATTAACGAATAGCTTTTGCTGTATGAATGAAACGTTCTGGCAAAATGTTCAACCTTTTTGCATTCGATTGGTAGAAAAAGGAAAAGCGAGAAGTCCTGGAAACGTTTTTATTGATGAGTGGACTGAAGACACAAATTTCAAGAATTTCAGTGGCAGAAGTTAAAGTTGGTTTTGGGTGTTTTACACGTGTGGGTTTTTTTGGGTTAGAGAAAGTAAAAACGATCAAAAACTTTTTAGGAGTTGAATAAAATAAAAATTTCAGAAACGAATATGTCTTTTAGTCTATTCAAATAAAGTAGAAAGCCATAATCGTATCATGTATTTCTAAATTTTTAGGTTGTGAATAAAACAGATAAAAGGGAACAGTACTTTATTGACGCTGTGGATGTACTGTTTTAGGCCATTTTTCTGGAAACAACTGTCTTAAGTTTTATCGATATGAAAACCCGAATCGCATTCTTCAATTAAAATTATATAGAGTAGAATCTTTTAATCATATGTATGCTAGCGAAATCATTTAAATTTTTACTTCTGAGTTTTTAGTTTTTGCACTCACAAAGAATCACTTCCATAATTTGTTGCAGAGTTTTTAGATCATAAATTTCTAATTGCAAGCGGAGGATGATCCAAATTTTTTCGCTGATTTTCTTCTTCTTGTGGACAATTTTTCGCCAAAATTTAACTTCACCCGAGAACCCATAAGTTTAATTGTAGGTCAGTTATTATTAAGCATGAGTCGAATCGACGAACGTAACCCAGAAGAAGTATAAACAAGTTAGGTAGACAGAACTACACTTATGTCAGAAGGGTTTTGTACTCAATTTCTCAGAAATGAAGTCACCAGCAATGAATAAAGTCAAGAAATACAGTAATTCCTTAACATTCGTGGGGGTTAGGTTCCTGAAAAGTCTGCTTTCCTATGTAATAAGCAGGGTTAACTTCCACAACGGCAGCGATTGAGATACAATTTTGGATGGAAAAATATTTATTCAAAATTATGTCTAGTGTGTAAATAAAAAATAAAAGAAAAAAAATGTGTAGGCACATGTTAGTTTTTTCCATTCTTAGTTTTCGACGTTTTGATGGAAAGAAATAGTTCCTAATTGAATGTTGCTGTGCTGATAAATCAACTTCTTTAAAGATATCCACATAAGGATTTGAAGCGGCCTCGATATCCCTTTTAAACTGTGAACTTCGATTAAGAGATGGGTACAAATACATTGGTTTTTAACAAGTTGGTCCCTCAAGGTAAGAATTTTCCAGGGTTGTTTTGAAAAATACTTTGGCCCGCATACAAAATATTAAATGAAAAAACAAATTGATAAAAACTCACCAAAACACTTACCCTTATTTTCCCGACTCTTCTCCTTGCGCTCAAAACCTTCAGATTCTTTAGCTTCCTCTCCTTTTTGTCGCAATAGATCTTCATCCGATAACTCTCCTTCAAGAGAATACAGAAATTTGTTAATTTGGTCTTGTTTCATATCGTCAAATCCTTCACCACCAATCTGATGTGCTAGGCGGACTATTTCGTCTTCCTCATCTTGGACTGCTAAGACAGAGCTTTCCTTTTCAACCACGTGTGGTCATATCTGTCTCCAGCAAGCGTTGAGCGAGCTAGATTTCATTTCCTGTCAAGATGCATCGATGTCACCAATGCAATCGGCAATGTTAAATTTCTTCCAGCAATTTGTTACTGTTTCATCTGAACAGCATTTCCGTTGAATTTAAAATTTGCTTAGGACTGTTCCTGGTGTAATAAGCCTTAAAAGTTGCGATCACCCCTTAATCAAGTGGTTGTAATAATGATGTCGTATTGGGGGGCACATTCAAATCAGTCCCAATCAAACTAGAAGGTTAGCTGGGAGCGTTGTCCGTAAGAAGGTGCATCTTGAAAGCCAGGTTTACCGAAGTAAGATTTTTTTACCCCTTCAATAAAACAAGAATGAAACCATTGCTGGAATAAGGCACCAGTGACCCATGGTTTGGTATTGGCCCCTCAAAAAACAGGTAGCTGATCTTTGTTTTTTCCCTTAAATGCTCTTGGATTTCGGGATTAATAAATTATCAAAGGTTTTATCTTACAATCTCCTGAAGCATTTGCACACAGCAGTAAAGTAACACGGTCTTTGGCAGACTTGAATCCTGAGGCAGTTCTTTGAACTTTAGAAAGATATGTACGATTCGGCATCTTCTTCCAAAGATGCCAGTTTCATCAACTTTAAAGACTTATTGTGGAAAATGCCCTATTCTCTTGATTTTTCCTGCTTCTTCGTGATCAGCAGAAGCATTTTTCTCAACTAATTTGATGTTGTGCAAGTTAAGTAGCTCCTTGAAATTCTCCAACCATGCTTTGCTTGCTTGGAAAATAAATTCAGCGTGAGAATTTTCATTAATGCTATCGTAAAGTTTGTTGGCCTTTTTTGATCAAAGCTGAACTTAAAGGCATTTTTTTTTGACCCATGCCATATTTCTAAAGCTTGTTCGGTCTCTCCTAGTACTTTATTTCTGATTTGTGACACTCTTTTTGATGACACTACTGAAGTAGGACCCACACTGTCCCGGGTTGAATTCTTTTTTGTCTTGATAGAACGAACTGTGGCTTCATTTATTTTAAACAAGCGGCCAATGGAGGCAAAACTTTCTCTCGCGCGTAACTTGTCTAAAATGTTTATTTTTTCACCAAGAACTAGGACAGTTTTTTAACATTTTGGTAGAGGATGCATTTTGCGACAGAATTTCCATGAGGGATTAAAACCAACTGAAGAGAAGAAAAAATGAATTTGGAATTTAGGTCCAATCCATGCGAAGCTAAAATTGATTTATGTACAGAAGTTTTTTGTTTCTTTCTCAGTTTTTTTATGTTTTGGTAGAGGAGGCACTACGCGACACAATTTCCACGAGAGAATAAAACGAGCTGAAAAGAAAGCAAAATGAATTTTGAATTTGGGTCCGATCCATGTGATGCCAAAATCAAATTTTTTAAACAAGTTTCTTGTTTCTTTTCCGCCAATAATGAAATCCGGTCGCGCAAATGTTAAATTTTTCCTCATTTTTTCATCCATGAATTACAAAACGCGAATTTTTTAACGCTGCAAATGTTAAGGGACTACTATGTGTCAAAGAAATGTGCACATTAATAAGAAAATCCATTGTATTTCTACTTTCAACGGTCGCTATTTTGTTGCAAGCCAACTAAAATCACTAAAATCATGAATTCCCAAAAATTTTTATTGCCCTTTTTTGAAAATTTCAAGAAGATCAAATCAAAAATGCGATGACTGATTCTAGGAAAGTCCATAAAATACCAAAATCATGTGTTATTGTTGTTGTAATTGGATAAACTTCAAACGGCTATAATTTCCGTGTTTATAATTCGATTTTCTTCAAACTCACAAGATTTAAGGGTCTTTTGTAGAACTACTTAATCGTCGATTTTCGTTCACTTTAAGGGTACCGATGCGATTTTATTGGGGAAAATGTGAAATTCGAATATCATACTATTATTAACAAAATTGAGAATTTTCATTTCTAAGGTATTTGTTGTTGGTGTGCCCATAAACACCTACCTCCATACTTTTTCAGATTTTTCGGATCACAGGTGTCCAATCGCGAGAGATTGATACAAATTTTTCGTTTTTTTCCCTCCCTGTGCGCCCCTTGAAGCAAAAATGTCAAATTGAAACCTGTTTTGAAAAGTTCTTATCAAGACCTTTCATTTAGTACCCATATCGTTACTTTTGATGAAATTTTTTTTCGGAGGCGGCTCCCCTATATGGGGAGACCTCCTTGAGTACCTTATAAATTTTTTTCTAGTTGAACTTTGGAGAGAGTACCACTTCACACCTGCATACAAAATTTGATGTTTCTAGCTTGAGTGGTTTGCGAGAAAAAGTTCTATGACTCACGTACAGACAGAGGGACAGACAGGACGCCATTTTAGTAGGGTTTTGTAATATTATTTTACAAAACGCTAAAAAGTAAATGAAAGACATTTTTGTGCAAATTTCAACGAATATTTGAATAAAAATGGGATCAACTTCTTTTTGCGTAAAACAAAAAAATCAATTGCTTCGCTTTCAAAGGATAAAACTTGCATACAAACTCATTGTAATGTTGTTTTGTAACTTTGATTCTCAAAAAATTACACATAAATAATTCTGTATTCTAATTTTCATCAAATTGGTATTGTATGGAAATTAAAAATATATTTTTTTGGCAAGGAAATCACAAATAAATTCAGTTATCTTATTTTCATAAAACAACATTATACTCGTAGCTCAATCACATAAATATAATTGCAATCAGAAATCAATTTTGTCTGTTACCAATTAGAGCACGAATGACATATTTCTTACGTATGCTTCCCACAAATTTACTCGTATGCATTTGATATGCTACCTTGTGATATTGTGTACCTCCTTTTCGAAAAATAATAAACATGATAATACTTACTTTTTTGGAATATTGATTTGAGCTCCTGGAGTTGACTTTCGTAATTTCAAAATTTGTTGTATCAAATATTTCTGGCTTGATTGAAGTGTGGGGACACTCAATCTATGCAATTGTCAAGACTGAGTTAGATCCTTCTCCAGTGCCAACATAAACCGTAGTCGTGAAACGGGTTTATTATTGCGCTTAATATGTTATATGAATAAATTATATATGCATTAATCTATGCTTCTTTTATTAGCAGCACTACAGCCCCTCTGGGGCCTTTGTTTCCTGCAAACAGTGCCTCCAACTATCTCGGTCCATTGACCACGTCTCCCTATTTTCAAATCCGAGGAGTGATGAACTGTCTTCGTTGAAAAAAACCAGACCAGCGTTTTCTCGGTTTCCCCACTGGTCTCCAGCCTTCAGTTCTCCCAACGAATACCTTTTTGGGTATCCGTTGTTCGTTCATACGATTCATGTGGCCAGCCCATCACTACTTCTGCAGTCTTACGTTCGTTGAGATCTCCGGCTTTTCAAAAATTTCATACAACTCATGGTTGTATCAAATCCGCCGATGGTCTCTGTCTAGCACCGCTCCAATTATTTGCCGCAGGACCCGTCGTTAAAACGTTTTCAATATGTTTGCAGATGCCTGGGCTAGGGATCATGTTTCACACCCATGGCAAAATGCAGGTCTTATCACAGATTTATGTACTTGGAGCTTTGTTTTCCTGTGAATGCAGCTGGTCTTCAAGATCGTCAAAACTGAATAAAATATTTTATTTGTGAGCTGTATTCTTCAGCGCATTTCGTCTCTTTCATGACTAGTTCTCGTTATTTTGGCACTTAAATACACATATTTACTCACATTTTCGATATTGTATTCAACAACTGTGGTATTTTTTGTATTTGAGGTATTTTTCCTCAATTGTGTTATGAGCTTTGTTTTATTTTCATTGATTTGTAGCCCTACAAGTTTCGTTTCACTGTCGAGTTTCAAGAAGAGGTCTTTGGCAGTTGTTTATGACCGGAACATAATGTTTATGTCATTTGCATGCGCTACTATTTAGCTCGCCTTGTATGGTAATGCATTTCATGTATCGAAGGGTAGCTTCCTTATGATATACTCCAGAGCCAAATTGAATAGCAATGGGGCCAGGCCATCTCCCGATATTTGTGTCAAAGGCATGGGTGAGTTGGTTATTGATGCGAACTTGAGAGGTGGTCGATGTCAGTGTCATTTTGGTAATGCGGAATATTTTGGCTGGGATGCCAAGGCAAAGCATTATTTGGTACAGTGCGCTACGATTAATACTGTCGGATGCTTGATTAAAGTCAACGAAAATTTGGTGTTTGTCTATTTTGAACTCCCAGCATTTTTCAAGTACCTGCTTGACTGTGGATAATTAGTCTTTCCTCGATCTGCGTGCTTTAAAACCACCTTGATACTCCCCAATAATACTGTTGGCGTATAATCCGATTTTATTTTCTAAGATCTTTTAAAATATTTTTAACGCCATAAAAAGTAGTGATATCCCTCAAAAGTTTTCACCCTATAACTTTTCACCTTTTTGTAGATAGGAAATGTAATTGATTTGTTCCACTCGTTTAGCATATTTCCATATTATGAAATGTACTTGATAACTTTATGGATGGCTTTTTGTACACTAATGCCACCATAATTGATGAGCTCCACTGGAACCTCATCGATGCCTGGCTCTTAATTATTCTCTTGAACTTTGATGATGGAACAAACTTCATCGAAAGTTGGTGGAGTCAATGGAAATTCTCTGGAAATGTTTATGAGCTCTAATGCTCTGGAGCTGTGAAGAGAATTAAGGAGGTTCTCAAAATATGATGTCCATCTTTCTTTCATCAGCCGATTTTATCACGACAGAGCGTGGTTTTGGGCTGATAATCATGACTCAGGATTTTCACTACTTTGTATGCTTGTTTTATGTTGTTGCTCACTAGAGCGATTCGCCATTCTTCTGAGATTCTAATAGTGTTCTTTCTTCGTCCTGTTTTTCCTACCTACGTATTCTTTGTACGCCTGATTTGCTTTGTCTAACGCATTCTAGCACTCATCATCAAACCATTCACTTCTCTTGCACCAGGCTTAATGCCCGATTATGCGTTCTACCGCAGTCTTAATAGCCACTTTCACTTCCATCCAGAGCTCGTTGCTTATCTTTAGCGATATATCTGATAGGATGGGAACCAGCTGGATGTCGGGGCTCTCCGTGGAATTTTTGTCCACAGACGCCGCTTGGAGCCTTTCAATGTCAAGTTTTTGTAGCGTGACGGTCGTTGCTGATTATACCTTACGTACAACCTGGATAGGTTAATTGGATCAAATAATGATCTGAGTGACAATTGGCTCCTTGGTTGGAAGTGACGGCAAGTATGCTCGAGGACCAACCTTGTTGGATCAAAACATGGTCAATCTGGTTTTGTGTATTGCCATCTGGTGAAACCCAAGTCATTTTATGAACGCGTTGATGTGGGAAGCAAGTCAAATGAACGACTAGATTTCTGCTATATCCAAAGTTGATCAGGCGCTGGCCATTGTCATATGTATCATCATAGAGACTTTACTCTCCATTCGGTCCCCAATAAGATATCACATTGGCAACCTTAGCGTTGAAATTATTTTTGTATCATTTGTAGGCAATTAGTCAACTAGTCTTTCTAGGTGAATGAAGAACATTTTTTCATCTTTTTATTTAGTCAGGGCGGGTACATTGATCAGCCTGATTTTGAAGAGTTTCGCTTTTATACGGATTGCACACAACTGTTCATTAACTATCTTAAAATCAATAACGTGCGGTTTGAGCTCCCTATCTACTTTAAGAGCCTCTCCAAACTCTTGTTTCTAGTACGCTTCCCACTTTTAAATATTGTGTGTGATCTCTTGTCTCGAATATAATTTCCAGTCCAGTTTGGTTCCTGGATTGCCAGTATGTTTAACTCATATTGACTGGCCAGGTGTCAAAGGTCCTTAACAATGCCTGGGTCATTGAGCGATCAGACATTCCAGGATCCAATGCCGTAGTCCTTTTTCCTTGGTACAAAAAAGTGAATTGAATTTTTTTTGAGAAATTTTCTTGTATTTCTTTTTCATACATTTTTGTTTTTGAAAAACTTTATTACTAAAAATAAAATGATTTTGATTGATGGGAATCTTTATTTGAACCTTTTCAATTTGTTCTTTTTAGTGAAGAAGATTATATCCAGCAAGTGGCTGCTGTCAGTGTTGATACATATTTGTCCTCGTTTTATCGCCTCATCGCTCAGGATAATTTCCGATATAAAATCGTGACAGTTAAATAGACACAATTATTCCACGCTCTTACGGAGTATAGCACTCGATTGCTTATCTGTTTACATTGTGCAGCTGTCTTGTTCACAGATAACAAATACAAGGTTTTCCTCTAAGAGGTGTTATTTTGATATTAACAGAAAAATACCATTTTTAAATATAAAAAATCGATTGTTTATTTCATTATAAAGAAAAAGGTATGCCGTTAACAGTCAAAAATAAAATCATGCAAATGTCTACCGTGACTACGCTTACAGCACCATATTCTTCTCATGAAATTTTTCATAACCAAATCGCAAAGTGGCTACCCTATGTCCTCGATAGCCTCACGAATTCAATCTTTGAGGTCTTGAATCGCCGCAATGCTGTTGGCATAGACCTTCTCTTTCACGTGGCCTCAAAGGAAGAAGTCGCAAGGTGTTAAATCACAAGATATCGATGGCCAATCGTGATCACCTCTTCGAGAGATAACACGGTCCAAACACTTAAACCGTAAATGATCAATGGTTTCGTTGCTTGTGTAGCACGTAGCGCCATTTTGTTGAAAGCAAACGCTGTCCAGATCAACACCATATAATTTCGGCCATAAAAAAACATTTATCATCTCTCGGTAACGCAATCTATTCACCGTAACTGTTGGTCCAGCCTCATTTTCGAAAAAGTAAGGTGCAATGACTCCGCCGGACTATAAACCGCACCAAACAGTCACACGTTGAGGACAGAGAGGCTTTTCAACAATAATTGCTGGGTTTTCCAAGCCCCAGATGCGACAATTTTGCTTGTTGATGAAGCCACCGAGTCGGAAATGGGCCTCATCACTCAAGATGATTTTTCGATGGAATTCCGGATCATTTTAATGCATTTCAAGAACTCAATCAGCAAAGACACGACGTTCTTGAGTTCTTGTGTTAACCTTTAAGTATGGACGTGGAGTCTCACAGGCTACTTTATGTTTACGTTTTCATAGTTTCGCCTGTTTCCCCCCACTCCCCACAATTGAGCGGCTCAGTAGCTTTTGTTTTAGTTGCCAAACTACCAACAAGGGATGAGGTTGTGTCGTCCGGTGAATATCACGTGAGTAATAACCATCGAAAAATTGAGTAGAGCCTGTCAGGCTACACGTTCATTGTTGTCATATAATATATTTTATAAGGGCAATTATGTTTGTCAAAAATAAAAAATGCCGGTAATTCTAAATCAAAACGACCGTCTACGGGTTCTGTTCAAGGCCCTGCGCGAAAAAATTTTCGTGTCGCAGATCCAACTTTCAAACAAGAAGTGAGTGAGTTGTTAGCTACGGGTCAGTCTGACAATGAAGAGAATATCGAAGGTTTGTTTATATTGGAGTCCGAACTAATACAAAATCATGAGAGTGACAGTGATGAAGATCAGGACCAAGATCAGGACCAGGAACCGGACCAGGTCCTAGGAGAAGAATCGGGTAGTGATAGTTCCGACAATATTCCATTATCGTAGTTAGTGACAAGCAACTATTACTACGGCAAAAATAGGTATAAATGGGCCAAGACGCTGCCTTTGGCTAGGGTATGTACCCCACAACATAATACTGTAACATCTCGTGTTTGTTCTTCAAAATTGACTTCTGAAGATGGTAAAGATCACTACAGTATTTGGAATAAGCTTTTTGTTGAAGAAATGCTCCAGTGCATTCTAACTTGGACCAATCTTAGAATTTCTAGTTACAGAACCAAGTATGTCCGTTATAACAGACCAGAATTGAATGATTTAGACGTGGTTGAACTAAAATGATCAAATGATGAAAACACGAGTTATTTGTTCGCTTCAGATGGCACAGGTGTTAATATATTTAGGTGCGGAATGTCAGAGACAAGATTTTTGGTTTTGTTATTGTGCCTACGATTTGAGAACCCTGATGATCGTGAAGAGAGAATGAAGGCTGATAAGTTGGCCGTCATATCCCATATTTTCAATAAGTTTGTGAGTAATTCTCAACAGTTGTATGAATTGAGCAAATGTGCCACAGTGAATGAAATGCTCGTCGAATTTCGAGGATGATATTATACATGCCAAAAAAGCCTGGTAAGTATGGATTGATAATACGAGCATTATGTGATGCCAATAACTATTATTTTTATAATGGATATCTTTACTCTGGAAAAGACTCGGATGGTATCGGACTGACAGCTCAAGAAAAAAAATTTCTAGTTCCAACTCAGTGTGTCCTACGCCTCACAAAACCCATTCATGGAACCAACCGTTATGTGACGGCTGACAATTGGTTTTCATCTATAGAGCTCGTAGACCAATTATCATCACGGAAACTGACGTATGTGGGTACTCTGAAGAAGAACAAGAGGGAAATCCCGATAGGATTTCAGCCAAAGAAGCAAAGAGAAGTAAACTCTACTTTATTTAGATTTACAAGCACAAAAACATTATGCTCATACGTGCCAAAGAAGAATCGAGCAGTGATGCTTGTATCTTCTATGCACCATAGTAACCCGGTAGATGAAAATACAAAAAAAACTGAAATTATTATATATTACAATTCCACTTAAGGGGGCGTCGATGAGGCTGACAAAAAATGCTCGATTTACTCCAGTAGCCGTCGAACAAGAAGATGGCCCATGGTGTTGCTATATCGTGTCCTAGACTTGAGTGCCATGAATGCGTACATTTTATATAACATGCATCAACCAAAAGCTGTGGAAAGAGGAGATTTTCTAAAAAAACTAGCACGTGTGCTTGTAGTGCCTCATGTGCAAAGACGTGTTATGAATACACGATTGCCAAGAGAACTGAGGTTGACTATGAATCGCGTTTTAGCTGATGATATGGTTACAGAAGGTGTCCAGGATCAAGAAACCATTCAAGGGTCCAGAAGAGCATGTAGAATCTGTCCCGCGAAAAAACATAGGATGACTACCTATGTTTGTGTTGGGTGCGAGAAACCTGTGTGTCTCCAATGTTCTAGACGTTTGGTTTGGTTTGGTTATCGATTTATCGATAGTGCCCTCAGACCGGGGAACCAAACGCGTCCCCAGGGTTGCGGATAGGGGAAGACCTTTCTCGAAAGGTTCGCTGCGAATAACCAATAAGCAGCCGCGGACAATGGTCGGCAGTGAAGGGAGAGTCTCAGGACAAATACCTGAGTGCCAATGATCTTCACTGTGAAATGACGAAATATATGGCGTCATCAATTATCCATATATCCTGGCAGTAGATAAAATGCTATGGGAACGGAAACCCAGACGGAAAACCAAATCATGCAGGTCCACAAGGGGAACCAAATTACGGCGCAGGGGGTCGGATCCCCAGTACCGGCGGCAGAGGGTAGTGAGCGAGCAGGCTCCCGGCCGTCGTCATTTGGGCGCAGTAGAAGGACTATGCGCACCCCGGAGCGTCCAGTGCAAGACGTACACAATCCGGATCAAGCTGCGACATCAACAGAGGCCAGTGTAAGACTGGGGGAGGGAGAAGTTTTGCCGTTGGCCGACGCCACTTCAAACGCGACCCAAGCGATAGAAGCAAAAGGGCTAGGAAACGGGGGCCTCTCCCAAGAGATGGCGCCAAATAACACAATCGCCCTTGACCGCGCCGAAGAGGAGCGGCTTACTCGGAAAGCGGGGACTATCGTCAAACAACTGAGGGCTGCCTGCGAAGTGCAGAAAAACATAGGCAAGAGTGTCAAAAATGGCATTCTTGAACTAGGGAGCTTTTTGGCCGCATAACGCACTACAGGCGGAGGTGGCTTGCAACCGAAAAGCACCAAAAAGACACGCTCTCCCTCGAGGCATCAGTGGGTCCTAGCAGCAGCAAAAGAATGGCCGGTAGCCCAATTGAAGGCGACCGTGAGAAAAGGAGGAAAGATTAGACCATAAACGAAGTTGACACTCCAGGCGAGGAGTTTCATGTGGTGCGAAACAAGGCAGCGAAAAAAGCGGCCAAAAAGCTGCTCCTAGAAAAAACAGACAAAGAGCTCAACCACGAAAAGAACAAAGAACCCCCCGATATACCGCAGAAAACAAAAAGCAAACCGTGCCGCAAACCCTTGCGAGAGGCACTGCTTATTAAACCCACAAAGGGCCGAACCTACGCAGATGTCCTCCGTGAAATTAAAGGATCGGTCAAGCCAGACGACACCAAAACTGCCATCAACGCAGTTCGACCAACCCGCACCGGTGGCCTGCTGGTGGAATTCGGGCCAGAGGCCACAAACAAAGATGCATTCCGTGACGCGGTTCAAAAGGTTCCTGGAGATGCGGCAACGGTTGCCTCACTCGAACCAATGGCCACCCTGGAAATCAGGGACCTCGACTGCGTCACGGACAAAGCTGAAGTAGAGGATGTCATAAGGAGAGAGTTCCCCAGCTTTAGTGAAGTCAAGGCAAGATTGACACGTAAAAACACAAGGGGGCAACGCATGGCTATTGTCAAACTAGCTGATAAAGACGCCCAGCAAATCCTGGCGAAGGGCAAAATTAAGATAAGTTGGATGATCTGCAGGATACGGAGAAGAGCGATCCCTATCCGCTGCTTCAGATGCTTCGAATACGGACACACCGCGTATGGCTGTAGGGGACCCGACAGGAGATCTCTGTGCTACAAATGTGGTGAAACGGGGCACAAAAGGAAGGAGTGCACGAACGAGGCAAAATGCATTCTTTGCAAGGATGTTAAGCTAGCACCCGGCGACCTCAAACATGAGCCGGGGACAGGGAGATGCTGGGTTTTCAAGGAGGCCCTAACTAAAGCCAAATCGATACTCAAATGATCCGTATCCTGCAGGTCAATTTGCACTGAAGCACAAACGCCCAGGACCTACTTGAGCAGTTTGCGAGGGATAAGAAAGCTGACCTCCTGTTGCTATGCGAGCAACATCATGACAAGGACTCGCAAGCGTGGTACCCTGACAAATCTAGTACCTCGGCCATCTGGGTTCGAGACAGCGCCCGCCTTCAGGTGCAGGGCTATGGACACGGGGATGGTTTTGTGTGGGTGCGGTGTTCAGGGATAACATATTTCAGTGTTTATCTGACGCCTAACGAGGCAATGCGATCTTTTTGAACCAAACTCGATGCCCTGGAGGATGCTGTCTCGAACACAGAGGGCAACATGCTGGTCGGGGGAGACTTCAACGCTAGAGCCATTGAATGGGGTATGCCACAACCCGACCCAAGGGGAAGGCAAATTTTGGACATGGCGGCCAGAACAGCGCTTTTTGTCCTAAATACTGGTAACACCCCTACTTTCTTTACATACCCGATGTGACACTCGCTTCGGAGTCCCTGGTACCTAGAGTACACAACTGGCAAGTACTAGAGGACTACTCAGCTAGTGATCACCAGTATACAGCGGTTGAGATTCACGAAAGTGCCACTCTGCGTGCATATGCCTAAACTTCAATCCTCGGAAGGAGGACTGGTAGGATGGACGTTGAGAGGCTCGCTGACGCGCTTACGGCAGGCGCACCGTTGCTGGGAGCCCCGCCAGGGAGTGGAGGGCCTACAGCCAAGGACTTGGTGAACTCAACTATGAGTACCATCATAGCTGCTTGCGAGTCTTCCATGCCCCGTTGGAGACCCCGACACGGTAAGCCTCCAGTATACTGGTGGTCGAATGAGATCGCCGAACAAAGAAGCGAGTGTCACAAACTTCGGCGAGAGGCCCAGCGGGCGCGAACATGGGTGGAGGCTGACACTAGGCTGGCAGCATACAGGTCCGGCAGGAAAAATCTTCGCAGGCTTATTAACAAGAGCAAGGCCCAATGCTGGCAAGACCTCGTGGACGATGTAAATAGGGATCCGTGGGGCCTTGGCTACAAGCTGGTCATGGGGAAACTTGGTGCCCTACGGAAGCCTTGTATACATGACGCGGAAAAGATGGACGCGATAGTGCGGGGACTCTTCCCCGCCCATCCCGTCCGTGTTGACGCTGTCCATGGTGAAACAGCAGTCGAGTGCCCACTCTTCACACAGCTGGAACTGGAAGAGGCAATCCTCTCCCTGAAAGCGAGGAAGGCTCCAGGTCCAGATGGTGTTCCAGCTGAGGTTTTGCAGCTCGTCTATCACCATTGTCCTGACTTGCTGCTCAGCACATTCAACGCTTGCCTACTGGACGGGGTTTTCCCGATACGATGGAAGGTGGCGAGGCGAAGGGAAATCCCGAATCGCCGTCTGCATACCGCCCGTTATGCATGCTAGACACGGCTGGGAAAGTGCTAGAGAAACTCATCAAGGGAAGACTCACTGACGCGATTCGTGCTGCTGGGGACCTATCTCCTCGGCAGTACAGCTTTATAGCAGGACGTTCTACCATTGATGCGATTGCAGAGGTGGTGAACGCGGTCCAAAAGGCAGAGGCATATGGTCGCACCAAGCGACGGATCGTCCTGTTGGTGACACTCGACGTCAGGAATGCCTTCAACTCTGCTAAATGGGTGGATATTCTGGACACGCTGGAAAACTCTTTTCAAGTTCCAGAATATCTAATGTGGCTTTTGAGGAACTACCTAAAGGACCGAAGCCTGCTCAACGACACGACACAGGGCCAACGAAGGATGGAAATTACATCGGGTGTTGCCCAGGGATCTATCCTTGGTCCGGACCTGTGGAACGTGTCTTACGACGGGCTACTGAGACTCGAGATGCCAGATGAGTCACGCTTGGTCGGTTATGCGGATGATGTTGCGGCTCTGGTCACCGGACGCACCGTTGAACAAGCGCAACTTAGGCTAGGTATGCTAATGCGCCGAGTGAGGGACTGGATGACTGCTCGCGGTCTCAGTTTAGCACTGGAGAAAACCGAAGTGGTCATCTTGACAAAAAAGAGAATCCCTAGAGTAAGGATGATCAGTATTGGCGACATACGAATCGAACCGAAGCCAGCGGTGAAGTACCTGGGGCTACTGATCGACTCTAAGATGAGTTTCTCTGAGCAAATCAGGACAACGGCTGAGAAGGCTGCTTCGGGAATATTGGCCCTGAGTCGACTTATGGCCAACGTAGGGGGACCCAGTCCATCAAGAAGACGCCTCTTGATGAGTGCTGTAGGGTCAGTGCTACTGTACGGAGCAGAGGTATGGGGCCACGCTCTCAGCAAGGAGGTATACCGAAAACGATTGGCACAGGTACAGAGAAGAGGAGCACTGAGAATTTCATCATCGTATCCAACAGTCTCCGACTCGGCGGTGAGAGTTATTGCAGGCGTGAAACCTGTCGCCCTCCTTGCTAGAGAGCGCCGCACTATTTACCTGCGCCGAAACGAGAATGCGAGGGAGATGGTTGTCCGTGAGGAGAGACAACGCTCGCTCAACGATTGGCAGCAGTCTTGGGGGAATTGCATGAAGGAAAGGTGGACTGCGCGTCTCATCCCGGATGTGAGACCGTCGCCAAATCGAAGCCATGGTGAGACTCACTTCTATCTGACCCAGCTTTTGAGCGGGCACGGGTTTTTTCAGTCTTACCTGCACAAGATCGTTAAGTCACGGTCTCCCGATTGTCGGTTTTGCCCAGGAGAGGAGGACAATGCCTGTCACACATTTTTTACGTGTACGAAATGGGCCAGGCTGCGAAGGAAACTCTACAGGGAGACGGGAGAGCTCACCCCGGATGAAATAGTTGTGGTGATGCTCGAATCGGTTGACAAATGGAACCAGGTGGCACATTATACTCGGGCAGTCCTAAAAGATAAAAGGGACTCGCAGCAGCCGGAGGTGCTGGGGCTGGGGGATTGCTCTTCTGTCGGGCTGCCTCTTCCCCTCTCCCCTCCCGCTAGGAAAGGGACTCCCCAGCTTGAAGGCGCCCCACGGCGTAACAAAACGAGACCTGGCCCGAAGTAATGTCTCAAACGGTTCCAGGCTAGGTTCTCAGATTGACAGGGGAGGTGTTTAGTGGGTATCCTCCATGGGAGTCCCACACTGCCAGACTCAGCGGGCGTAAATGCCTTCACCTCCCTACCACAAAAAAAAATGTTCTAGACCTTTGCGCACTGACTGCCAATAAATTTGCGTTATTAGAGTGTTGTCAATATTTTTTGTATTAGCTACCTGAAGTAGGTGTTTTGTGTTTTTGGTTCCTTATGTATTATATTTTAAGAAAAAAAGACTCATTTTGTTATAGTAATAAGTTTGGCGGTTTTTAATATCTAAAAATGTACCTAAGTAAATTTAGACTTGAAAGTGTCATAATTTTTGATTTTTCACATTTCATATTTTTTTAAATAAAAGTTGATTACATAAGCACGTTATTTTATTGCTAAATCCCTTAACTTCAATATCCAATCAGTTTTAAAGCAACCTTATATCAAAATTTCAAAAAAAAAGTGTGTGCATATAGGGGCCTGTGAGACTCCACCTCCGCAGTAGTGTTAAGAAAAAATTACGTCCATACTTGAAGGCTAACTGAACTACGCCTTAAGATCCAAATCTTTATGCAAAAAACGGTGTGATGACGTTTGTGGAATGCCTTATTCCAAAGAACGACGAGGAATTGGCAAACCTGGGTTTTCTTCAACACTTTCGGCTACAGCAGCAATATTCTAGGCAGTTCTTGAGTGACGTGCACGAGCTTGATTCTTTGTGTCACAATGTTGTCCCAACCGCTCGAAATTTCCCACCGATTTCTGTATTGCGGTCCGACAAGGTGCTTCACGACGACCCAAAAGTGTTCGGGTTTTACGAACTGTCTCTGCCGAATTTTCACCATTTTTATTGTGAATTTTAAAAACATCAATGCGTTGTTGAAGCATGTATTGTCCCATAATTAATAATGGCATAGCTTTTGCTTGACAAATGTTTAAAAAAAAAACAGTTTCAAAAGTGACATCTACCGAATAAGCGGGCTATTTAAAATAACACCTATTATTGGAAAACCCTTAATGATTCACGTACCACGCTGTGTGCAAAATTTATCTTATTAATCTTCCAATAGGGTGATTAATTTTGTGCCACCCAGTATCTACTTAACAACATGGTTCTAGTGCAAATTATATGTATGTTTATGCAGTGAAATATACGGATACTGCTGTAGGGCCCCATTAGGCCCGCATAACTCATAATTTAAGCCTGCCGTATTCGGACCCCATCAGGCCCACATCAGGCATCTCCAGCTTGATAAAGGTGATCGATCTCTCATAACATTCAAAGTTAAAAGTATTTTTAGCCGCCAACGAGAAATTAGTACGGTCAAATTGCATCGCCGTCTGTCGGGATGCCAAACAAAACCGGTAGAAATTTGAGTGAAATGATATACGTGTATGCTTATATCCTTGTTGCTTTGGGCGTGTGAGATAACACAAGATCCCGCCAAAAGTTCAGAGAGAACAAAGTTAACTTGAAATTGTTGCATTTCATCAAAACTTTAGTTTATTACTGGTGTCAACATTCAGGTATCAAACGAGCTTAGAAATACACTACTCAAACATTATGTTTAGAGTTTTTTCCCAATCGATATGTTTTTGATTCTGATGGCGACCCAGTCATATATCACTTATATTGACGGGCCACCGATAAGAAGATAAAATATCCTCCGAATTTGAGTGCACGAGACCAACAATTCCAATGGAGATACTCATTTGCTAGATTCGTTGAAGCTGATCGAATTGAGACGGCGCAATCCAGTTATTGGTGGCTGAATGACAATGTCTAAATTATTCGTGTTTATTTCCAGTTTTTTGTGGTTTTTTCGTTATTTAGTTTTTTGAGTTTCAGCTCATTATTGCTACATTTAGTGTTGTTGTTTATTTTTGTTAAAAATTAGGTATATGTTATGTTTACTATATCACGTTAGAGATAAGATAAAATGCTTAGGTTAGGAACATTGTTATAGAATTTTTTAAGTATGAGATAAAGTTTTTGATTGCATTTTATTAGAAATAAGTTACAAAATACTAGGTGTAGGATCAAAGTTTCACTGTTGTGTTTAAATTATAAATAATTTTAGGATAGTGTTGGTTGGTTTTTTCTCCTTTTTCCAGAAGAATTTTAAAAATATGTAATAATCTTAATTAATTGGATTCGCTATAGTTTTTTTTTGATGAGATGTGTTAATAAATATAAATTTAGAGAGCCATTTGGGCCTTTAAGTTTTTTATTGTTATTGTTTGGAATTTGCTTTATATTCTTTTAAAATTTATAACGATTAGTATTAAATAAAGCGCTTTTGACTTTGACTTTGAATTTAAGTTTTTTTCCCTTTCGTTGCTGCGACAATTGTCCACACAAGGAGCACCGGCTTTGTAAAAATTACGAACTTCATCAAATTTTCGTTGTGAATTTCATTCTTTCCTGCACGGGTATCGCCCGATCGGAGTTACTTTAAGCGATATCACGATTCGATATGGTATAAATTAAAGTGCATGTATTTAGTAATTTAAAATTTATCATTATGTGTGCATGAAGTGCAAACCCCAAAACAAAACGCAAATTTATTTATTTACTAAACAAGGTATTACATCAAAATTATAAATTATCACAAAGAAATACAAGTTAAAAGTTGCAAAATACAAGTTAAAAATATGGGTTACACTTACAAAAAGACAAGTTAAAAATATAGGACTAGGAAGAGAAGTACATTGATAGATTGGTTTTAAGCTGTCGTCTGGATATGGTTGCGAAAAAATAATGGCTCAGGCTATTTAATATTTTGCAGCATCTATTAATTGGTTCATTTTCACCGTAGATGGTAAGATGTCGACTTTCCACCAGCTAACGTATATGTCTTGTAAATCTTACTGGTTCGTTCAAGGATATCCAGTCAATCAGATATTGAACTTTAATGGTATCATGTGGAACATCAAATGCATAGCAAGTGCATGATATGATTCTACGGAAGGCAAGTGAAGATAAATTTAGAATGGACAACCGATATTCATATGAAGGCAAGCTCAGAAAGTTATGTGGGTCATATTGAGATCGTAAAGCAAATAGCAGGAACTGTTTTTGAACCGACATAAATCTTTCTGTATGAACATCAGAAACAGGATTTCAGATGACACATGCATATTCGAGAATAGGGCGGACTAATGATATTTATAATGTCTTTATTACTCACACATTCTGAAATTCTTTAGCACGCCGTTTGATAGAGCCTAACATTTTATTAGCCTTGCAGAGAACCTCATCATAGTGCAAATTAAAACGGAGTTTCTTATCCAAAAAGACACCGAGGTTTACTATGCAGTCTGTTCGGGAAAGATTAGTGTTACCAAGGTGATAATCAGCTAATAAAATTGAAGTTCTGCGAGGGAAACTAATCACCTGGCATTTTTCGAGGTTCAGGTATAGATGGTTTGTGTTGGACCATTCAAGCAGAGCATTTATCTTGTTCTGTAAGAATATCGAATCACTGTGAAATGGTTTCCCAAAGTATAATTTGAGATCATCCGCATAAAATAAATGGGGTGTATCGGATGACACATCAGGAAGCTCTGTTATTAATATGTTAAAAAGAAGAGGTCCGAGATGGCTGCCTTGAGGTACACCGGAGTAGACTTGAATTTCTTTGGATATATACCCTTGAAATTTAACGGTTTGAGTCCAGTGCGGTGATTCCGAAATCGCGCAATTTTCCTGACAGAATCGTATGATTGGCGTGGTCAAAGGCTTTACGTAAAATCAGTATAAATTGCGGCAACCTGGTGCACTTTTTGCGGAAAGTATGTATGAGACCATAACTGTTAGATTAGTGGTTGTGGATCGTTTTTTCCTGAAGCCATGCTGCTGGTCATTGAGACGCTGCTCTGTTACGGGTGATATTTTAGAGCATACTATTTTCTCGAATAATTTTGGGATAGTGGATAAAATGGCAATTCCTCTATAAGTTTGAACACTCCCTTTCCTTTTGATTTTATGTATTGGAGTCAGGTGAAAAGATTTCCAGTGTATTGGAAATTTTCCGCTTACGAGAGACTTATTAAAAATGATATGGAGAGGTAAAACTAATACTGCACTGCACTGGTATAGAAAATAAGGCGGAAGGAAATCTGGGCCAGGTCCATGGTTTAGATCAAGTATTTTAATTACATTAATGATATCATCTCTAGAAACTAAGAGTTCCTGAGGCGCTGTTTCAAAAACGGCGTCAGTGTTATCTGCATGAGGTGAGGTGTTTGGTAAGGAATACATTGATTGAAAATGATCTGCGAAGAAATTACAGGTTTCTTCCGGGAAAGTGGGACTGCGATCTTCATAGGTCATTTGTTTAGGATGACCATGAGCTTTGCGCTTAATATTTATAAAATCAAAGAATTTCTTTGGGTTTTGGATTATGTTTTCGCCAATAAAATTAACATACATTGTATACGCCTCGCGTGACTTCAATCTAAATTCATTTGCTAGTTCATTATATTCGTTTTTGATTTCATCACTGACATTGGGTTCTTTTTGTATAATTTTGTGGAGCTTTTTCCTTCTGTTTTTTTTAATTTCGATTACTGCTGTCCAACCATGGCTCAGATAGTTTATTCCTCTTTTTGATTTTAGGTGTATGACTTCCAGCGGCGTCAAATATGGTCTGGTGGAAAGAGTTTACTGCATCATCTGCATCTAACGTCAAAAGCCTACTAGTCCAGTCTACACTAGAAATATAACTCTTAATGCTATCGGAGTCAGCATTACGGAAGTAAAATACAATCGAGTTATTGGCTGTTTGTATCATCAGACATGGAATAATCAACTGAAAGTGCAGAATAGTGAAGGGTTTTTTTTTAAAAGATTTTCCATATCATTAGTTGGATTAACCACCACCTCGTCATAAGCATTCGTGAAAATTAGATCTAACCAATTGCCAGAGGAATCGGGTGTCGGCGCTACTTGCTGTAAATCATTGCCATACAATGTAGAAACTAGGTTGAAATCAATGTCGTCTCGAAGATTCAATTAAATGAGACGATTGTCAAACTCGTCAACTACAAACTTTAAATTGGGCCTGTCCAAATCTCCAAAGATAATAATTTTATTTTCTTCTTTCGAGAGTTCAGCAAGTGAAGAGACAACTCCACAAGCCTCGGTATAGATTGTCTCACTGAACTCTGGGGGAATATAGAATGCACCAACGTACAATTATAATGTATTTAGTCAATAATTTTGTTGATTAGAAATCCGCAGGTCAATTCTTAAAAGACGTCGGGCATTGCTTTGTTGAGTGAACAGACGCGTTTCGACTACTTCGAGCCTTCTTCAGTGTCTAAAGGATGTGTTGAAGGGAATAATTTTATATAGTCGTAGGACAAATTAAGTGGATGGATAATTAGCAGATGGGAAATGAGGTCAGGTAGTAAATTACGTCAAGTGCTAAATTATGCCAGGTAGAGGGATATTAAGATTTGTTTTTTTGCTTGTTGGATGTTCGTTTGTTCTGTTTCATCTCGTTTCTGTTTTCGTCTAAGAGAGTGGTCTAGTTCTGAGAAAATTGTGTCGGGATTGGTAACAAGTTGTTCGTTGAGCCTGACGCTATGACAAACTCTATGAAATTGCTACACAAAGCAAAGGACCAAGACTGGACATCCTAGAAAGGCTTGAAATTGGTAACTATAGAAAGACAGATGGTAGCATCATCAACGAACAACTTGTTACCAATTCCGACGCAATTTTCTCAGTACTAGACCACACTCTTAGACAAAAACGGAAACGAGATAAAACAGATCAAACGAACATCTAACAAGCAAAAAACAAAAAACCTGACATCCCTCTGCCTGGTATAATTTAGTACTTGACGTAATTTACTACCTGACCTAATTACCCATCCGCTAATTACTCATCCGCTTAACTGATCCTACGACTAAATAAAGTCATTCCCTTCAACACATCCTTTAGACAGTGAAGATGACTCGAAGTAGTCGAAACGCGTCTCCTGACACAATGAAGTAAGGCCCGATGGCTATTAAAGGAAAAAAAATATTTAAGTGGATTTTCGCTATGACATGTTGGAAAGTTTTGAAAGTTGCGGTATTGACGATGTCACTCGAATGAGCGTTATGTATGGCAATTAGGACACCACTTTCTCGGGTTAAGCCAGTGCTTAGATAGTCTTGATCGTCTGTATAAATAGACCAACAACTTTCGAGAATCTCTTCGTTATGATGGGAGTTATTCAACCAGGTTTCTGTGAATGCAAGGATAGTGTAAGGGCATGATTTAGCGTCAAGAAAAAGTTTGTTGAGTTTACTTCTCATGCCACTACAGTTATGATAGAACATTTTGTAGTAGAGCTCTTATTTCATGCATCTTTGCATACTACATGAGGTTTCTAAAAAGTGGATTATACACTGCAGGTTGTTATTGGCAATATGTTAACACATATGCTATCTGTTATCAAAGGAAAAGTCGAGGACGTGGAAATGCCAGATGGGATTGAGAAAGTTGATCTTATAATATTTGAATGAATGGGATACTGTTTATTTAACGAATCAATGTTGGTTTCTTGCGAATAATATTTGTATGAGTGTTTCACTGAAATACAAAATATATGGCCATGCTTATATTGGATCTTGATCCAGCTGGGGGGTTCCGAAAAGGCACCACATCCACCTGGATACCCCACTCTTATTTGGGGGGCGTAAGTATTGTCGGTACAGATGGAGTCCTCCCAAGTCCCGGCCGTTTTCACCAGGCCCAGTTTGTTGCTTGCTCTGGCAATTCCAACCCTTAGTAGATTGCCTCGGCCTCGACACCTGTTAGCCCGTATTTCAATTTTTACTTCGTGAGCGCAAATGTCCCTTGTGCTGGAGAAAAAAAAACCCACGCCACGACACCGCAATGCTAGCTTTCAGCGCATTCACGCGTCCTTAGACAAGGCCAATCTCAGCAAACCCCACCATCCTCTCTCGCTGATGCAGCAGACCAGCACTGCAGTCCTTCACGAACATTTTATCTTCCCATTTTTCACTTCACAAATTTGAGGCATTTTTGGTTAACTGCGTCATGATCTCTGTTATACTTCTATTCCCTACTCATTTTGCTCCACGGTTGATTTTTGGAAAAAATTCTTTGGCGGTTCTTAACGACTGTGATAAAATGTTGATGTCGTCTGCATAGGCTACCACTTGGCTTAACTTGTATAATAGCGTACCTCTTGCATCAACAGATAGATTTCTGGTGATATATTCTGGAGCCAAATTGAATAGCAATCTTGCCAGTCCATCTCCCCGCTTTCATTCGATATTTGTGTCAAAGGCAACGGTGAGTTGATTATATATGCGGACTTGGGAGGGTGTCGACATTATTGTCATTTTGATAACACGAATTGATTTGGCTCTAGCACCAATCTAAAGCATTAATTGGTATAGTACGTTACAGTTAATACTGTCGTAAGCTTGCTTAAAGTCAACGAAAATTTAGTATACGTCTACGTTGAATTCCCAACATTCTTCAAATACCAGCTTGACTATAAACGATTGGTGCTTTGTCGATCTTTCTGCTATGAAGCGACCTTGATACTCCCTAATTATACTATTGGCATATGATCTGATTATATTTTCTAAGATGTTTGAAAATATTTTATACGTCAAACAAACTATCGCTTTAAAAAAATTTGTTTTATTCTTTCTAGGTCATTTTTTTTGTTGGCTTCTTTTTTCCTATTGTTTAATGTTAAAATGTTCAGCTTAAAACTGACCGATAGAGAATTTACCAAGAACAATGGTGATTTGAGGTTTTTTGATTGATTTCAAGATCAGTTTTGGCGGTCGCGCCAAAATTTAATTTTTGAACATGATTAAAATCTGTAGGTATATGCATGCTCAATACGTAAATATATACAAAATTAGACAAAGTTTATCAGCATGTATATGTTACTTGATAAGACTGAACATCATTAGGATTATTATAGTTCTTCTTCTTTTTCTCAGAAATTTATCAAAGGAAGCTGATTAAGGAACTAGATCTCAATTAAAACTTGAAATATCTAAACATCTGCCTATCTCATTTGTGCCTGTTGATTGTTTTAGGACCACATTGTGACTTATTATGCTACCAGCCAATTTACTAGGCCTCTCTACAACTGCAAGCCAAAAATCAAATTCTTAAAGTATATTTTTCAGTTAAAGTCTTAAAAGTAAATTCAAAGGAAGCCATAATTCCTGAACTCTTGCAACCAATCTTTCCATAAGTACCAGGTTTTTGTTAAGAACCTATTAAAACGCAACACGCGTTAACAAGAAATAGCTGGAACAAGTATCTAAAGAATTAGAACAAGTACTTGCAAACAACGCAACAAATGAAATTATTCATCCTTCTGGTGTATTTACTCTCCGTATCTAAAGAAAGTAGCATTTAAGGTAGAGCACCGTTCAGTAAGAAATGAAGTGTCATTTCATTTTCCAAGTCTAGAAAGTTTTCTTTCTATTCTTTTCAATATTTGAGACCTTCTCCACTATCTTTCTTTTTCCTCGGCATTGGAACAAGAATAAAAATCTTTTTATTAAAAAATTCATTTCTGAAGTATCCATGTTTCAGAAAAATGTAGGAAAAACGCACAGAATCGTGAGGTAAAAATGATAAAATGCTACAGGGTTAAATGAATTGCTAGAATATATCTTTGTGTGTGTGTGAGTGTAGCAAAAGTAGAATGTTCATTCAAAAGTCACAGCGACACAAATAAAAATCTTTTGCCGGAAGGTAAAAATGTTCTGAACTCATGAAAAGACTGTCTGAACAAATGGAGGAAAAGTTATCTCATACTGGGACAGCCATTGCAAAATAAATGACTCTTGGTCAATTAAATTTCAAGTTAAGAATCGTGGAGAGTTGTTGCTGCATAGAAGTTTGTTTGCATCCTTTTAGAATGCTTTCTCAAGCTAAATTAAGGTAAGTAGCAGCATTGATGCTCTGCTTTGTTGAAAGGATATATTCATGTTGATGGTTGCAAATGATTAAGAAATGACTATGAGTTTTCTCGAAGAACTTTTTTACCATATTGTATTTGGGGACGGTGTGGTTAATTTCAAATTTAAATGTCACTCTATTGAACTCTCCAATTTTCTGAGTGCTCTTGAAACTCTCAAAAATTATTTGAACTTATGTGAGTAATCAAAGGAATGAGTAGTTTTCAACAACGTAACAAAGACTAAGTTAAGGAACTGAGAGCTGGGTTTTGTCAAGAAGCTATCAGTGGCTAATATCATAAATAAAGTTCCAAAAGCAGATCATAGTCAAGTAGATAGAAAGGCAGATTGAGCAGCAGCTTTGACAAATGTTCATTTAGGTGACATAGGCTTATAGTGGCACCGCCAAAATTTAAACATGGTATCTTTTCCTTAAGAACCAGTAAAAACTTTGACAAATTCGTCGAAGTTGTTAACATCTGTCGAAAATACTTTTTTATAGCGCGGCGAAGAAAAAGAAGCCAAATGTCTATACTTTTATTTCTACTAGGATAGTAATTCAAATAAAATAGTGTGTGTGGTCCAGTGGTTAGAGCATGAGACGCATAAGCCGAAGGTCCCAGGTTCAAATCTCGTTGGTGAACAACGTGATTTAGTTCAGGGAATTTTTCGGGCAGCCTAAGAGTGTTCACTCAGTTATGATATGTACTGATTTAATCAGATCATATCATAGCTGAGCAGGCACACGGGAACATAGTACTGACCAAACCAACTTGCGAAAAGATCAATACAGTCATGAAAATGAGATACTCTAACTATCTCTAAGCGACGGCCCAAGAGGAGCTGTAGTGCTAAAAAGAAGAAGTAAGAAGTAATTCAAATAAGAAATAATAAGTACAATTTTTAGGGTCTTGTAAGATCATTTTACAATACCCTACTAAAATCGCGTCCTGTCTGTCCGTCTGTACGTCCGTCCGTCCGTCCGTGTGTCACACCACTTTTCCTCGCTAACTACATAAGCTAGAAACATAAGATTTTGTTGGTAGGTTCAAAGTGACGCCCTCTTCAAAGTTTCACCACGAAAAAAATTTATAAGGTCTTTAAGGGGGGTCTCCCGATATAGGGGAGTTGCCCCTGAAAAAAAGTTTTTATCGCATGTAGGCAATATGCGTATCAAATGAAAGGTCTTAATAAGAACTTTTCAAAACAGGTCTTAAAATGACAAATTTTGCTTTGAGGGGTGCAGGAGAAGGGGAAACGTACGAAAATTTTGTGTCCCCCCCTCGCGATTGGACACCTTTGACCCGAAAATTCTGAAAAATCATGTGTGTAACCCTTAATGAGTACAACAACAGCAAATATATGAGAAGTCGAAATTCACTCAACTTTGTTAGTAATAGTATGATTTATCGATTTTATGTTTTCTTGAATGAAATCTTAACGTTGCCCTTAAATTTAATAAAATTCAGTACACAGATGACTATTTATAAGATTAATCTGTCCTGTAAGTATTAAAAAGGTCGAATGGTATTTAACGAAGTTAGAGCGATTTGAATTTTCCTGTATTTCTATGGAACAATATGCGCTGTATTACTATGGAAACATAAGTGTATGCTTATGGAACAATATGCGTTTTTTACCGACTTAGGCACTACAGCTTTGCTAGGATTGCCATGAAAATTTCAGGAATGATAGGTATCATGAATTTCTTTGAAAATCGGCTCAGCTAGTGGTATTTGTAATCGTCAAGCAAAATAGTGGCTGTTTAAAATGCGAAGATTGAATAATTTTGAGTTATTTTGCCCCAACTTCAACGTTTAAGGCGCATGCTTTTCAAACTTGATTCAATTTAATGAATGACTGAAGATGAGTACCTACAATTAATACTCATAGGTGAAACAAGTCGAGGAGGCAGGAGCGAGCTCTTAGCAAAGGGCTTTGTAACCTTTCTAGCATTTGAAAAAATAGGCCATGAATCGATGATTACAGTACAGGGGAGTGGTCACTGAAAAACAAATTTCATCAAACGTAGCCGATATGGATATCAAATGAAAGTTATTTATAAGAGCTTTTCAAAACAGTACTTAAACTGACAATTTCTCCTTCACAAGGGCAACAAATACCTTAGATGTCGAAATTTGATCAACTTTGTTAATAATAGTACATTTTATAAATTTTGCTTTTTTGCCGTTAAAATCAAGATGGGACCCTTAAATTTCCCAAAACCTATAACTTTAGTTTTCCATAAGTAATTGTATATGGTTCGAAAATTTCACAATAACTGAACAATAAACAACTAAGTTACAGTCGATTGAATATTTAACAATTACAACAACATTAACACTAGGGAGATACATGCTTGCAACGGACCTAGACTCTACAAATATATAAGAATTTTGGAAAAAATTCTAGAAATGGCTTGTAATATTGATGTGTTATCATGACTAATCAAGCGACGAGGTCAAAACACTTGATACAAAATGGTGGCTAGTTTAAAATCATAATAACGCTAATAATTATTCGAACTCAATTAATGGAATCTGTATATTAGTAAGTTTTGTTATGCAGAATATATCGTTTGATTTACTAATTGTTTTACAAAACCCTTCTGGCAGGAACATCCCCCTGCTATTTCAACTTGTTTACTATTGCCGTTGGACTATATTACATGGTAGTGACAAATGAACTTTATAAACTGGTTTTTGGGCAAAATGAGATTAGAGCTTAGTTTGGAGGAGATAAGAATATAGTTTGGGGGAGATATGAGCATAGTTTAGTTTTAGTGAGTTTTTGCAGCAGGTACACGATGCATGGTTTAACTTAGCTCATCGATAAGGACATCCACCTTTTTTGTATGCTTACGAAATGGCTACTACCTAACTGAATTGAGCAATATTATGCAAAGCAGGGCGAATGCTGGCCGACAGGAGCACTCTTGGAGGCTAGTATTCTTTTGGGAGCACTGCCCACACGGCCGCGAGAATATTGGGGGTGCCGAGAGGTTCCCTCCTGGGATGACAGGTAGCGACTCTGATTGAATCTAGACTACTTTCTGGTTAACGAACTGGAATTGATGTTTTGGGCTGGTGGATATGATGCTTTGGACTTAGTTTTTTGCACGTTTGTAGCACAGGAGAACGTTCGAAGTTGCAGCATTGGGTTGGTGGTGTCGGTTTGGTTGAGACAAATTCCCAATTAGCGCTGGACGATGAATACAATGACAGCGAAGACGAACGAAAAACGGAGACTAACAGGCCGTCTTGTCTAGACTGAGATTTCTGTGGCATTTGGGTAGAGGAAAAAAATTGTGCAAATGCTCCGATCGCTGATGAAGCGACTAAAACAAGGATTGTAGATCCTGAAAGAAAAATGAACTATCCTGAAGCCCAAAAAATAATTACCGCAGGGAAAAGAAGGAGTAATCAGACAAATAAAGCACCATTGTATGATTTCATCGAATGCAATCTGCATGCGACTTGCCGAAAATCAAAAAAGGAATAAAAACTGGGCTCCGTGAACTAGAAGAGCTCCTAGACTGCATAGGACATTATCGGAGGAGCTGGTTGAATGCCGAAGGTGACCAGAAGACCAACGATAAAAAGCGCTGAAGGCTAACACTAAAGGGCGCGTGCAAATAGTTTCATCATCAAACATCAATAAAAGAATGGCTTCTAGCCTAATTGAAGGAGACCGGGATACATGAAAAAAGGAAGAGGCACTTGATGGACACTGCATGCCATATCAGAGGCTTCAGACAGTGCTGACAAAAGAAACGAAGAAAGCCACAAAGAAACCCCTTCAAAAAGTGCCAGAAAACAACCTGATGCAGAACAGGAGACAAAGCCCCGACGAAAAACCCGGCAACAGGCACTGCTCGTAAAATCCCATGATGGTTGATCATGCGCATGAGTGCTGCGGGATATCACGGGAGACGAAAAGCCCAAAAACACAAGCACTGCCACTAAAGCAGTATTGCCAACGCGGTCAGGCCACATCCTGGTCGAACTCGGAGAAGGTGCCGACAATAAAGAAGCATTATGTGACGAAGTAAAAAATGTGCTCAGCAAAAACACAACTATAGCCTTTCTGAAGCCGATGGCAATGATCAAAATCCCCGTTGGCAGCACCAGCCGGTATGGATCACATATTGAAAATCGGCGGATAATAAATTGTTATAAACATATTTATACTGGTTTCGCCCTTCTCACATTTGCTGTTTATACAATTCACAGTGGTTACCACACAAAGGTCATAACTTGTCGGCTTAAATAGCTCAAATAGTTTATTTCAGAAGATTTTCATAAAAGTTCAATCAGCACTTGCATTGCCATTAATATACACATTTTCGATTCTTTTCTGAACCATCAGGGGCCGTCATTTTGAATTTTTATTGAAAACGGCTGCTAAAAATATTAACCTGTAAATTTTCGAATTTTTTGTTTGTCATCTGATTTGCATAATTAAATTAAATTAACTTGCCTTAATAACTTATAATTTCAAGTTTTATCGGATTCTGTTGAGAAACTTGGCTGCTAGAGGGCTACAGAAATAAAAAAAAATGTTTATGTCACCCCCCTGTATGGGGAGACCCCCTTAAATACTTTAAAATATTTTCTTACCCTGCAGATTTCAAGTGGCACCACTTTTGACCTACGTAGAAAATTTCCTCATTCTAGCTTATGTGGCTTGCGAGAAAACTTGTGACGCACAAACAAACGGACGGACAGACAGACAAGTCGCGATTTTATAATTTTTAGGGTATTGTTGAAAATATTTCACAATATCGAAAAAATATTCTGATTTATAAATACGTTCAAGATAAGTCATTTAAAACGTTTCCATGAAAAACATTCATTATTTCAGTTGCTACTAAAATAACGAATTGCGATTGCCTCCTGGCCTTACGGGGCCGCCATTTTGATTGCATGCATTTGATTTTGTGCTATTTTAAATCTTTGTGGGCTAGGAGCTCATCAAGCAATGTGCCAAATCTCGTTCAAATCGGAGTTTCACTCTAGACAGGGCAAAATAATTCAATTTTTAGTGAAAATGGCAGCTAAAAATATTGGGCTTAAATTTTCGATTTTTTTTATTTTTCATTCAATTTTAATAATTATGAGAACATAGTACAGGGATCCATAATCTCAAGTTTCATCAAAATCCACTGGAAAATGTGACCGCTAGAGCGCTACAAAAACCTAAAAAAGACGCATATTTAAACCACCGCAATTTTGAAATTTGCACATGCATGATCACGAAAATATCAAAGTCTGTAGAACTAAGTAATGCCTATTCTGAAACCGAGTTTCATGTATGTCGGATCTAAATTGCGACTTTTACAAGCCTTTGAAATTGTGAGTTTCAACTGGCCGCCATTTTGTTTTTTGTGACCTGACCTCCAGTTTTTTCACAGAATTTTTTAGATACTTATAATTTCTATCCAACTGCCGAATTTCATGAATATCTGTTGAAAGCTTTGGCCACTATTACAACAAAAAAATTTTGCACGTTTGTTTCTGTGGTACCGACTTTGGATTTTTTATTGTCAGATTCATCGCATACATCAATACACCTTTTTACCAAATTTCATCCAAATCGGAGCTATACTTTGTTCAGAACAGAAATCACTTTTTTTCGTCTAAAATGGCCGCCTTTTTGTGTTTGCCCGGCCGATATAGCTGGTTTACAAATTTAACCGAGATATTAAACCAATACACCTTTCCTGAAAATTTGGTGAAAATCGGAGCAAAATTGCAGCCTCTAGCGTGGCTACCAATTTCGTTATATCCCATATATGTAGGTATATATATATATATATATATATATATATATATATATATATATATATATATATATATATATATATACATATATATATATATATATATATATAATATATATATATATATATATATATATATATATATATATATATATATTTATATATATATATATATATATATATATATATATATATATATATATATATATATATTTCTCTCGAGAAATTTACCTCATAAATTTTTCTCGAGAAATTTACCTCATAAATTTTTCTCGAGAAATTTACCTCATAAATTTTTCTCGAGAAATTTACCTAAAATAAGAGACATTGACTGTGTTACGGAGCTGGCCGAGTTAGAAGGAGCCATCAAAAAAGAGCTCTCTAGCGTGGGCAGGATCAAAGAAAAGCATAGGGAACAACTCATGACCATCACTGACTTGACCGAAAGGGACGCCGAACAATTTCTGAATAAGGGCAAAGTAAGTATAGGGTGGGTTGGCTGCAGGATACGGCAAAGAGCAGTTTTAAATGTATTGGTTTTAGTCACACCGCAAAAGTATGTAAAACACCCGATAGGAGTTGCTTATGTTACAAATGTGGTGAAATGGGACATAAAAGAAAAGAGTATACAAAGAAGCACACTGTACTCTTTGCAAGAGTGCTGAGCCAAGACTGAATTTTGCTTACGTTTTGGGATCAGGGAAATGTCGAAGTTTCCAGGAAACCTTAGCCAAGGCAAAATCAGAACTTCAATGACCCGCATCCTGCATCTAAGCCTCCATTGCCCAAAATGTGGTTATGCAGTTTTCGAGGGACATGAAAGCTAACTTTTTGCTAATGAGTGAGCAAAACTTTGATAAAAATTTGGCATAATGGTATCCTGATGAAACTGGTGCTGCCGTTATCTACGTTCGGAACATTGATTTCCAGGTGGAAAACTGCGGACGGGGCGATGGTTTCGCGTAGTATCACCTTCTTTAGCGTGTACCTAACGCCAAACGAATCAACATCATCTTTTAAAATCAAGCTTAATGATTTAGAAGGCACAGTCTGAAACGCAGATGTCAACGTGCTCATTGGCGGAGACTTCAACGTTAAAGCAATCGAATGGGGCATGCCTCAGACAGATCCGCGGGGAAAACGAATCCAAGAAATGGTAGCTACGATGGTGCTCGTCATATTAAACACAGGAAATACGCCAATTTTCCACCGTATTTGCTGTGAAGGAACCATACCAGACGTGACATTTGCCTCGGAGTCCTAAGTATGGAGGATACACAATTGGAAAGTATTAGAGGACTACTCAGCCAGAGTTCATAGGTGCATTCTGCTTGAGATCAGTGATATTGTCTCCCGATGTCCTTGCGCTTGACCTTCTACAATTGGGTGGAACATCGGAAGGATGAACGTCGAGATGTTCGTCGGCTTGCCCATAGCAGGTGCTCTGCCCCAAGGGGATTTGCAAGGGATGGAAAAATTGGCAGCTTGTGTCGTGGCGAACTTAACTATGAGCATCATCACAACTGCTTGCAACGCTTCTATTCCCTGTCGAAAACCCCGGCATGGCAAGCTCCCAGTGTACTGGTAGTCAACTGAAATCGTTCAAAGGCACAGAGATCGTCATAAGCGGTCCGGGTGGTATTTCAGTTAAGGCGTTGCAACCTGTCTAGAAGCATTGTCCTGACTTTCTACTTAGCATATTCAATGTTTGCCTACAGGACGGAGTTTTTCCAGTACGATGAAATGTGGCGAGGCTCGTGCTGCTCAGCAAGGGGAAAAAAATCCTGGATTGCCGTCTGCATATCGCCAGACATGCATACTATACACGACTGAGAAAGTGCTGGAGAAACCCATCAAAGGAAGACTTACTGACGCGATTGACCTGTTGGTGACACTCGACATTATTAATGCCTTCAAATCCGCCAGATGGGTGAATATTCTGGATTTGGAGAGACTACCTAAAGGACCGAAGTTTGCTCTACGACACGAAACAAGGTTATCCGGTGTCCAGACTTGTGGAGCGTGTCTTATGATAAGGTACTGAGACTGGAGATGCCGGATAAGTCACGCTTGATCGACTAAGTAGATAATGTTGCGACTCTGGTTGCTGGACAAACCGTTGAACAAGCGCAACTTAGGCTGGGTATGCTAATGCGCGTAGTGAGAGGCTCGTGAGTTCAGTTTAGTACTGGAGAAAACCGAAGTGGTCATCTCGACAAAAAAAGAATCACTAGAGTAAGGGTGATCAGTATTGGAGACATACTAATCAAATCGTAGCCAGCGGTGAAGCACCTGGGGCTACTGATTGACTCAAAGATGAGTTTCTCTGAGCAAATCAGGGCAACGGCTGAGAAGGCTGTTTCGGGCATATCGGCTCTGAGTTGACCTATGGCCAACGTAGGGAGACCCAGTCTATCAAGAAAACACCTTTTGATCAGCGCCGTAGTGTCAGTAATACCGTATCAAGCAGAAACATGGGGTGACGATCTCAGTAAGGAGGTATATCGAAAACGCTTAGCTCAGGTACAGAGAAGAGGAGCACTGAGGACTGCACCTTCGTATCCGACAGTCTCTTATTTGGCGATGAGGGTTTTTGCAGAGGTGATATATATTGTCTTCCTTCCTAGAGAGCACCACGCTATTCACCTTCGTTAAAATAAGGCACTAGAGAGGCGGTTGCCCGCGAGGAGAAACAACACTCACTCAACGACTCACAGCTGTATTGGTTGAAATGCACCAGGGAAAAGTGGACCGCGCGCCTCATTCCTGATGTAAGACCGTGGCTAAATTGAAAACATGGTGAGACTGACTTCTATCTGACCCAATTTTTGAGCGCGCGTGGGAATTTTCAGTCTTACCTACATAATTCATGGTCCTCACGGAAGAGGTATACAATGCCTGCCACAAATTTTTTGCATGCCAAAAATGGGACAAGCTACGAATGGACCTCTACAGGGAGATATTAGAACTCACTCCGGATAATATAGTTACGAGGATGCTCGAATCGATTGGCAAAGGGAAACAGGTGGCACATTATGTTCGAGCAGTCCTAGAAGACAAAAGGAACTCACAGCTGCTGAGGGCGACGGGGCAGGGGAACCGGTTGTCTGGCAATTCCCCTTGCCTTCTCTCCTTCCACTACAAGAGGCATTCCTAGCTTGAAGGCACTTCACGACATAACAAAACGAGACATGGCCCAAAACAATGTGTCAAACGGATCCAGGCTGGGTTCCCGGGTTGACGGAGGAGGGAGTCCTACACTGTGTGCGTAAATAACATTCACCGCCCACCCACAAAAAAAAAAAATATATAAGGATATATATATATATATATATATATATATATATATATATATATATATATATATATATATAATATATATATATATATATATACACATATATATATATATATATATATATATATATATATATATATATATATATATATATATATATATATATACATATATATATATATATATATATATATATATATATATATATATATATATATATGTATATATATATATATATATATATATATATATATATATATATATATATATATATATATATATATATATACTTACACGGGCACATATGCCCGAAGCAATGTTTAATTGTAAGGGACCAAATTTTTATGATAATTAACATTACAGCTCAATCTTAACAAAAACTATGTTTTTTTCGACAAAAATGTGTACACTTGTTATGAATGACCCTTTATATATACATATATATACATATATATATATATATATATATATATAGATATATATATATATATATATATATATATATATATATATATATATACATATATATATATATATATATATATATATATATATATATATATATATACATTGCAAAGAGACCCTCTTTTAAGTTCAATTGTTCCCTCGTGCAAAAATACCTCACTATTCTCTTTCAATTATACCAACAAACTCATTCAATTAAGAATTGAATGTGCACTGTATGTAGTTTATACTCATATTTCTAGTCCTCTTTATGTAATTCAAATGATCACAATACAAAAAGCCTAACAAATATCTACTAAATTATTGGCATTTTATTAAGAGATATCTAAGGAATTTCAGATTTTAGCTCCATTTATTCTCGGCTTAATTTAGTCAATAAAAACCAGCATTCCCTCCAAATATCTTATTGGCTAGTGTCCATGTTTCACATCTATAGCATAACACAGGTCTTATCACAGATTTGTATAATTGGAGCTTTGTTCTCCTGTGTATGCAGCTGGTCTTCAAGGTCGTCAATGCTGAATAGGATATTTTATTTGCGAGCTGTATTCTTCGGCGTATTTCGTCTCTTTCATTGCCCGTTTTCGTTATTTTGGCGTCTCAATACACAAATTTACTAAAATTCTCGATACTGTATTCGCCAAGTGTGATATGTTGTGTATTTGAGGTATTTTTCCTCGACTGCGTCACGTACTTTGTTTTATTTTCGTTGATTTGTAGCCCTAGTAGTTTTGCTTCGCTGTCGAGTTTCAGGAAGGGTTATTTGGCAGTTATTAAAGATCGTGACAGAATGTTGATGTTGCCTGCATAGGCTACTATTTGGCTCGACTTGCATACTAATGTGCCTCGCGTATCGACAGGTAGCTTCCGTATGACGTACTCCAGAGCCAAATCGATTGGCAATGGGGCCAGCCCATCTCCCTGCTTTAGTCCGAATTTTGTGTAAAAAGCATCGGTGAGTTGGTTATTGATGCGAACTTGGGAGGTTGTTGACGTCATTATCATTTTGGCTGGGATGCCAAAGCAAAGCATTGTTTGGTACAGTACGTTACGATCATACTTTCGTATGCTTGCTTGAAGTCAACGAAAATTTGGTGTACGTCTATGTTGAGCTCCCACCATTTCTCAAGTACCTGCTTGAGTGTGTACTATTGGTCTGTTGATGGTCTACCTGCCCCAAAACCACCTTGATACTCCCCAATAATACTGTTGGCGTTCAGGTATGATTCGACTTTATTTTTTAAGATTTTAGAAAATATTTTGTACGCCGTACAAAGTATATGCCTCTATAATTTTCGTACTGTAGCTTGTCACCTTTTTTGTTGAAAAGTAATATAATTGATTGGCTCCACTCTTTCGGCAAATGTTCTTGTTGTCAAATGTACTGAATGACTTTGTGAATAGCTTTATGAACACTACTGCCATCAAATATGATGAGCTCCACAGGAATCTCATCGATGCCTGGCGTTTTATTATTGTTTGGGGCTTTGATGGTGGAACACACTTCATCCAGAGTTGTTGGGGCAAATAGAACTTCTCCGGGAATATCTCTTAGCTCCAATGTTCTGGAGCTGTGCGGAGGATTAAGGAGCTTCTTGAAATATGATGCCCATCTTTCCTTAATCTTGATTTCATCAGCGATTATATTGCCGCTGTCATCACAACAGAGCGTGGTTTTGGGCTGATAACCACAATTCAGGCTTTTCACTGCTTTGTATACTTGTTTTGTGTTGTTGCTCGCTAAACTTACATCGATACTTCTTAATTGGTCGTCATAGTATTTTCTTTTCTTAATCCTAATTATCTTATTTGCAACTCTTCTGAGATTTTCATAATGTTCTCTCTTCGTCCTGGTTTTCCTACATACATATTCTTTGTATGCCTGATTCTTTTTGTCTAACGCATTCTGGCACTCATCATTGAACCAATCATTCTTCTAACGCCGGACTTGATATCCGACCGTCTGTTCTGCCACGGTCCTGATAGCCGCTTTCATTTCCATCCAGAGCTCGTTGCTCGTCTTTAACGATGCGTCTAATGAAATGGGAGCCAGCTGGTTGTCGAGGGTCTCCGTGAAATGTTTGGCCACAGACGCCGTTTGGAGCATTTGGATGTCAAATTTGTGTAGCGGGCTGGTCTTCGCCGAATATGCCTTTGACATATGACGTTGATACGTTGATTTGATCAAGTAATGATTTGAGGTACAATTTGCTCCTCGGTATGTACGGACGTCAACTATGCTTGGGGCCCAACGTTGTTGGATCAGAACATGATCGATCTGGTTTTTGTGTTGCCAATAGAGGATACCCAGGTTAATTTATGAATGCGTTGATGTGGAAAACAAGTCGAACGTATGACTAGATTTCTGCTACATGCAAAGTCAATCAGGCGCTGGCCGTTGTCATATGTTTAATCGTTGAGGCTATATCCTCCAGGCATTCCCCGATGAGATAGCTCATGGCCAACCTTACCATTGGAATCACTCAGAACTATTTTTGTGTCGTTTGTGGGCAATGAGTCGACCAGTCTCTCTAGGTGATGGTAAAACGTTTCTTTCGTTTCTGCGTCCTTTTCTTTGGTGGTTGCATGAACATTGATCAGCCAGATTTTGAAGAATTTCGCTTTTATACGGATCACACACAACCATTCATTTACTGCCTTAAAATCAATAACATGCGATTTGAACTCCCTATTCACAATAAAGGCCACTCTGAATTCTCTTTTTCCAGTAGGCTTCCCACTTTTGAATATTGTGTGCGATCTCATGTCTTGAATGTCGTTTCCAGTCCAACTAGTTTCCTGGAGGTGCCAGTATTTTTAATTGATATTGACTGACCTGTTGTAAAAGGGCCTTAAAGCGCCAGGGTGATTGAGTGATCTGACATTCCAGTATCCAATGTCGTAGTCTTTTTTAAGGTAAATTTCTCGAGAGAAATTTCCCTATTGCAGAGTATCATATATATATATATATATATATATATATATATATATATATATATATATATATATATATATATATATATAAATATATATATATATATATATATATATATATATATATATATATATACATATATATATATATACATATATATATATATATATATATATATATATATATATATATATATTTATATACATATATATATATATATATATATATATATATATATATATATATATATATGTATATACATATGGGATATAACGAAATTTGTGACCACACTAGAGGTTGCAATTGTCTCTGATTTTCACCAAACTTTCAGGAATGGTGTATTGGGTAAATATTACGGGTCAATTCGTGAACCAGCTATATCGGCCGAGCAAAAACAAAATGGCGGCCATTTTAGACGAAAAATCTTGATTTCTGTTCTGACCAAAGTATAGTTCCGATTTGGATGAAATTTGGTACAAAGGTTCACTGATGTATGTGATGAATCTCGCAATAAAAAATCCAAAGTCGGTACGGCAGAAGCGAAATGGCGGCCACTCAAAGGTCGAAAACGTGCAAAATTTTGTTGTTATAATAGTGGTCAAAGCTTTCAATAGATTTTCGTGAAATTTGGCATTTAGATAGAAATTATGAGTATCTAAAGAGTTACGTGAAAAAACTGAAGGTCAAGTCACAAAAAACAAAATGGCGGCCAGTTGAAGCTCAAATTTTCAATTTTGATTTCACCTATATGAAACTTAGTTTCAAGATAGGCATTACCTAGACTTACAGACCTTGATATTTTGGAGATCATGCATGTGCAAATTTCAAAATGGCGGCGGTTTAAATATGCGTTTTTCAGGTTTTTATGGCACTCTAGCGGTCACATTTTCCAGCGGATTTAAATGAAACTTGAGATTACGGATCTCTGTACTATGTTCTGGTATTATGCAGGAAATTACTAAAATTAAATGAAAAATAAAAAAAACGAAAATTTTAAACCCAATATTTTTAGCTGCCATTTTCACTAAAAATTGAATTTTTTTTGCCCTGTCTAGAATGAAACTCCGATTTCAACGAGATTTGGCACATTGATTGATGAGGTCCTAGCCCACATAGATTTAAAATAGTCCAAAATCAAATGCATGCATTCAAAATGGCGGCCCCCAAAGGTCAGGAGGCAAGCGCAATTCGCTATTTTAGTTGCAACTGAATTAATGAATTTTTTTCATGGAAACGTTTTAAATGACAGCTTGAAAGTATCAGACTATTTTTTAAATATTGTAAAATATTTTTAACAACACCCGTAAAATTATATAATCACGACTTGTCTGTCTGTCCGTCCGTTTGTTCGTGCGTCACAAGTTTTCTCGCAAACCACATAAACTAGAATGAGGAAATTTTCTACGTTGGTCAAAAGTGGCGCCTCTTAAAATTTGCAGTGTAAGAAAATATTTTAAAGTGTTTGAGGGGGTCATAAACATTTTTTTTATTTCTGTAGCCCTCTAGCAGCCAAGTTTCTCAACAGATTCCGATAAAACTTAAAATTATAAGTTATTAAGACAAGTTAATTTAATTTAATTATGCGAATCGGATGACAAATAAAAAATTCGAAAATTTACAGCTTAATATTTTTAAGCAGCCGTTTTCAATAAAAATTCAAAGTGACGGCCCCTGGTGGTTCAGAAAAGAATCGAAAATGTATATACGAGTATTAATGGCACTGCAAATGCTGATTAAACTTATATGGAAATCTTTTGAAATTAACTATTTGAGCTATTTAAGCCAAAAAGTTATCACCTTTGTGTGGTAACCACTGTGAAATGTATAAACTGCAAATGTGAGAAGGGCGAAACGAGTTTAAATATGTTTATAACAATTTATTACCCGCCAATTTTCAATATGTGATCCATGCGTGTGTAACTCAATTTGCGCCTCTATGAAGGGTCTCCAAATACGAACGGCGACAGATTCTTTTTATGTTAATAAATACCCATGTAGTGCTACAAAAATTGCAGTAAGAAGTCCAGTAGTAGGCAAGCCAAATTCTTTTTCGAAACCTTACGCTACATACGAGAAATTTACCTTTCCGGCTGGTGCTGCCAACGGGGATTTTTTCCTATTAACAGATAATAATTATTAATTTCAATTTGATAAGATTTAGTAATGTTTTGCGACGAATAATTTTGATCGAATATTAGTTAAATATGAAGTGCAATGTGGGCTATAAAGTTTTAATAAATTCTTTACGATTGAATCACTAAAGCGCAATAGCATTTAAATTTAGAATATATATATAGTCATGTATTTTGAATGCGCAAGATTTTGCCAATTTTATTTTCATTAGCTTAGCTGAATAAAAGTGTTTTGTTTTCAATTTAAATCAGTCAAAATGTCATCAAACATTTTGTGGGACTGTAACATTCTAAATGTGCAGAGTCAAAAATCAGACAAGCCTGAAAGGCGATAAGTTCCTAGTATTTATGTAAAGCATATTTATCCATAAACGTGCTTCGATTTCTCTGGGAAAATATCACCCTGAATGCGTTAACTAATTTTGCATCAACGTTTGCTTCTTAATTATTATTTTTTTAATCTTCAACATCCTTCAATATTATTGATTAATACATAAGCTAAAGCATCCTTAATTGCTTTGTTTTTGCCTTTTTGTTTCACTTGCACACTTAATTAGCATACCTCCTGGAAATTCCATTTACTTTGCAAGATAATAAGGTATAACAGAGAGGTTGGTATTTGTAATTAATTCATTTTATAAGAAGCCTAACAATTTTCTTTGATAGCTTAAGCGAAGGAAAAGGTGAGAGCGTATGGTGTGGGAAGGAAAAAGCTAGTTGTGGCGAAGTAAACAAGAATGCTTTTGTACAATAATTATGCATAAAGATGTTAAATGGGAAGGTGCTGAATGATGAACTTTAAATTGAGTGCAAAGTAAAACATTTTAAGAACTCAATAACGAAAGGTCTTCGCAAATAAAGTTGATGTTCACTAGGCACGTGACGTACATTTTTGAGTAAATTATTCAATTGCTTTTAGGCATGGGCAGGCGGTGTTATAAGAAAAAAACAATAAATACTCTAGATAAGTCCTGAATTCAACAGAATTTACCTGAAGCTAGATGTAAGTAACTGTAGGTTGCTTTCTAAATGAGGTTTTTATCTTTGGGAAGTTTTTTTAATTCATAATTATTTTCATTTTTCCTTTTTTCAATGAACACAAGAAAGTTTTTCCTTGGGCAAATCATCATCGAGAACTTTTTTAAATTTTACATAAAATTCTTATTGAATAGTTCTTACTTAAAAGTGAATCTGTATATCATAGATAGAATACCAAATAACTTTCAAAGCGCTCTTCTTCCTACTATGCAGGATTAAAATATTCATGTTTTGAAGTCACGTCCTCTAACCAAAAATGAAACAAGTTGGGTAAACAGACCTACGCTCATGTCAGAAGGGTTTTGTATTCAATTTACAAAATGCAGTCACCAGATCGAATCAAATCAAGAAACATGTCAAAGACGATTTTATTGGAGAAAATATGAAATGCGAAGATCATACTATTTTTAACAAAGTTCAATGAATTTCAACTTTTGAGGTTTTTGGTATTGTTATACTCATAAATATCTCCCTTGATAATTATTTCAGATGTCCATCCGCGACGGAGGAAACACATTTTTCATGTATTTCCCCCTTGTGCCCCCACTGAAGCAAAAACTGACAGTTTAACAACTGTTTTGAAAAGCTCCCATGAAAACTTTCATTTCATACTCATACCGGCTACGTTTGATGATTTTTTTTTCAGGGGCCACTCTCCTGTGCTGAAATTATCGATTCATGGCCAATTTTTTCGAATCCTAGAATGGTTACAAAACCCTTTTGCTAGGAGCTCTCTCCCACCTTCTTGACTTATTTCACTTATGAGCATTAATTGTAGGTACTCATCTTCAGTCATTCATTGAATTGAATCAAGTGTTCAAAGCATGCACCTTAAACGTTGAAGTTGGGAAAAATAACTCCAAATTATTCAATCTTCGCATTTAAAACAGCCACTATCTTGTTTTACGATTACTGATACTACTAGCTGAACCGATTCTCAAAGATATACATGACACCTATCATTCCTGAAATTTTCATGCAAATCCTAGCAAAACTGTAGTGTCTGAGTCGGTAAAAAGCGCACGTTGTTCCATAGCCATTTGTTGCCATAGTAATATATGCAGCGCATATTGTTCCATAGTAATACAGGAAAATTCAAACCGCTATAACTTCGCTAAATATGATTCAATCTTTATGAAACTTTCAGGATAGATCAATCTTATGAATAGACATCTACGTACTGAATTTCATTGAATTTAAGGGTAACGTTAAGATTTTATTCAAGAAAACATAAAATCGATAAATCATACTATTAGTAACAAAGTTGAGCGAATTGCGACTTCTCACGTATTTGTTGTTGTTGTACTCACCAAGGCCTACATCCCTGATTTTTTTCAGATTTTTCGGATCACAGGTGTCCAATCGCGAGGGGGGGGGACACAAATTTTTCGTGTATTTCCCCTCCCTGTGCGCCCCCCGAAGCAAATTTTGCCAAACTAAGACCAGTTTTGAAAAGTTCTCGTCAAGACCTTTCATTTGATACCCATATCGGCTACCTTCAATGAAATTTTTTTTCGGGCGGTCACTCTCCTATATGGGGAGACCCCCCTTAAATACCTTATAAAATTTTTTTGTAGTTCAACTTTGAAGAGATCACCATTTTACACCTACATACAAAATTTGATGTTTCTAGCTTAAGTAGTTTCCGAGAAAAACTGCTGTGACACACGGACGGACGGACGGACGGACGGACGGACAGACGGACAGACGGACAGACTGGTCGCGAAACTAGTAGGGTTTTGTAAAATTATTTTACAAAACCCTAAAAAGAAGTCCATTGAGTTCATTCATTGAAAAACAGTCATCCTGAAAGTAATATTGCTTCTTCTAACCTATTTCTATCGAATTTTCAATAAGGCAAGTAGACGGAAGGAAATCATTTTACAGCTATTGAAACCCTCCCATATACAGGAAGAATGTACTAACGTAGTATCTATCTTAAACATTGTATGCTTACAGCAGATGCTTAAAATATTTTTTCCCTTGGCTGAAATGATTATCCAATCAAGTATTTTTACTACCAAAGTTTTTGCCTAGGATACAGTAAAGAAAGTTAAAATTAACCAAATGAATTTATTTACAATCTTCTAATCTGGATAAAGAACATTCTTATTTGACAGAATGAAGAAAGTGAAACATTCAAACGAATTAACTTAGCCTACCATCACTGTGTGAACCCGATCCATATCAAACCAAACCATTGAGAATCCAAGTATAGTGAACCTCTCGACAGAATGAATCTCTGACAAGAATGACACGATGGTTTGTGAAACGAAATTCTCTTTCACATAGGCTATCATGCATGAATATGTATGCATGCATGACATGTAATACCTACCCGCCTACATCCCATCAAACCAAATAAGAACATAATGCAGCCCTTTTCAATAGGCAAATTTATTCGCAGGAGCAACACCAATAAAAGTCTCACGTGACACTTATTCAAAGAAACTCATGTATTCTCTGATGTAGCGTAAAGGAGTGGAATTATATCTTGTAGTATTGCTTACGTGCACCGTTTCATATATTTTATGATGAAAAACCTTGTATCTGATGTCTCATGGTGCTGTTTACTTTGAATTTTTTTCACTGAATTTCAACATTTTACATTATGTTGGCACCAATATAGTTACGTCAGAAGTATTTAGGATCAGATTGCCGCTCACCAACTGTCTAAGGATGGAACGATGATTTTTTTCTTTGATTGAGGCTAAAAGTTTTTATTTTTATTTCAGCACTACATCTCCCTCGAGCTTTCGCTTAGAGTTAATATGACTATCTCATTATCTTGATTGAAAGGGGCGGCAGTTGCAATACGTTTTGGCTTCCAATCTGTAGATATCATAACGGAACGGGCTTAGAGTCCGTCTGAAGAATCGCTCAAAACAAATCTCGAGATTGAACCAGGGACTTTCAAATTACGGGGCAGAACTCTACTCACTTTATCACATATAAACATACATGCATTGTGACAACGACGTACCCAGAAATTGTAATTTAAATTCTCTGGGTAAAGGATATTTCAAAAAAATGTATTTTGTTAAGTTGGTAGGTGTTGAGATTTGATCAACTGACAGCTGACCCGACCTAGTCCAACCCAACCTTGACCCTATACTTACCTTGCATTTTCTTTTGTTTTATATAGAGTCAAAGTTGGTAACATGTTTTCTATTATATCTTCACTAAATTATATTAAGTCGGCAAGCGATAAGCACTTACTTGATAACTTCATGTGACAGCGAGAAAGCGAAATTGAATGGCGACAAGCAAACGTGCTCCAAAATTGTTATCAACGAAAGTATAAAGTATTGAGCAAAAATCCGTCGATTGTTTGGCAAGAGTTTTGTTCATCAAAACTTGTATTGTAAAACTATTCAAAAGGTAGGTTTATTTTGTATAAACTCAAGTCATACTTTTCACACTCAATAATTGTCGCCACATGCTTAAATTTTGTTATTTATTTCCTGCACAGCTCTTGTAAGAAACTCAAATATTGTAAACGAATGAAACTCTTTATTGTTGTTAAAAGTTGTAAACAATTTTCTTTATAAATTTTGTTACGAATAGAAACTCATTGTTTTGTACATTGACAGGTACCTTTTGAAACCCAGTTCAATAAATTGAACATTTTATCAACTTGGACTTGACTTTTTTTCAACTGAAAAACCCGAACCCACTGTAATAACAATAGGAGATGGGCCCAGGGCAGCTGTGAGAGGGTTTCTTCAAATGTCAGGAAAGGAAATCGGCAGGCAAGTCGAGAAAGCAGTTAAAAACGTCAGAACCGGCAAGGACAACATAACGTACAAATCAGCGACATTGGAGCAGCCATCGCACAGCAAGTCAACGTTGAGCAACGAACACGCAAGTCGCTTTGAGTCAAAAAATCGCCACCAACGACTATAAATTCATTTTGTTTATTTAAAAATTGTCAGAAGTCAGTCGAATTGTAAAATTTAAAACAAAATAGATACGTAAAGTCTCTATTGGAAATGTTAAGTGAAGATAGTCAAGGAATTGTCAATTTCATTTCATGGCGATTTAAATTAAACCTAGCACTTACGAACAAAGATCTGTATGCTTTGATAACGGGTGTAAAACCCACACCAGCAGGTGCTGCGTCAACTGATACAGTCGCCACTTGGTTAAAAAAAGATGTTGAGGCTCAAACATTGATATGTTTAAATGTAAACAGTAAGATTGCAAACGAAATCGCAAATTGTAAAACTGCCAAAGATATGAAAGACAATTTAGTTAGTTTATATGGTACAAAGACTGATGTAACTTTATAAACGTCCCGAATCAAATTCTTTACCTATGAGTGTGATGAAAGCAAGTCAACTGTTGAGAATTGTATGAAGATTTTGGATCTCGTGGATGAAGTGTCAACTAAAAATGATCCTGTGAGGGAAAGTTGGATCATGACGAGGATCATGAGTGTGCTACCGCCAGAATTGACACATTTCAGGACATCTTGGAGCAACGTGACCGGAGCAGCAAAGAACGTGTAAACACTCATGGAATGTTTGAGACTCGAGGACGAGCGACTCAAAGAAACGACGACAACTGCAGAGGGTAGCACCAACAATGCTTTCATGGCCAGACGCAGGAAACAAGGACAGTCATCAAACAGTAAGCAGAAAAAGTTGCAGTTCGCATGCTACAAATGTGGGAAGAAAGGTCACGTGCTCAAAGAGTGCAGAGGTAAACTGTGTGATGAATACATTGCTACTGCAAGAAGAAGTATTCATGTTATATCTGTAAGAAGAAGGGACACTTCGCAAAAGACTTCGAATCTCATAAAGAATCGGATAAGTCAACAAACGGGAAACCAAATAGGAAGGCATTTTTGACCACGGCATTTTCGACGATGGACAACGACATTTTGAAGGACAAGGCCACTTCATGGTATCAAGACTGTGGAGCCAGCCAACACATGACGTCTCACCAAGAGTAGTTTGTTCAGCTTGTTGAGTTGGACGAGCCCATCCCAACCAGGCTAGATGGCGTTGCAGTCGGGAACATCGAGATGGAAGCATTTGATGGTCAAAAGTGGTATCCAGTGGTACATGAAGATGTCATTTACAAGCCAAACCTCAACTTTAATCTTTTCTCAGTGAGTCAGATGCTAGACAAGGGACATGTACAGAAGGCAAACAGAAACGAGTCAACGTTTTACCGTCCGCATGGCAGGGAAATTGCGGCAATAGCAAAGTGCAAAGAAAATCTCTAGAAAGAGATGTCAGGAAAGAAGAAGAGACAAATTTGGTGGCCGTGTCCCTCAAAGTCTGGCACGAGCGACTCCCCCATGTGAGTGACATACTGAACAGAAAAAGAATAAAATACATTGATGACTGGAATGACTTTGTATGCACAGGGTGCATCCTTACACTCAAACAACCTCAAGACAGCTCAGCAATCGTTAGATCTTGTGCACGTTGACACCCGTGAGATGAATATCCCGTCATTGGGAGGAGCGAAGTACTAGCTCATGTTCAAGGCCGATTTCACTCACTACTGAACCTGCTACTTTATGAAGATGAAAAGTGAAGCACCAGAGAAGGCTGAATGTTACCTGAGACTCGTTGAAAACCAGCTAGGGAGGAGAGTGAAAATCTAATGTCTGACAACGGCACCGAATTGAAGAATGCAAAAACGAAACAGATGATGGACAAGTTGGAAATTTTCCACACCTTCACGAATGTACGCACTCCAGAGCGGAACGGAAGGATTGAGTGAGAAATGAGGGAGATTGTCGAAGCAGCCAGAACAGCGATACACATGAACAAGTTGGACGACAAACTGTGGGCAGAAGCAATGAACTATACGATCTTCAAGATCAACCAGCAACATAGCAGGAAAAGCCCAGCGGAACTTTGGTTTGGAAGAAAACTGAAGATTGAGAAGCTGCGACCTTTTAGATGCGAATGTTATGTGCTGACACAAAAACAGAAAAGAGGCAAGATGGATAGAAAATCAGAAAAGGGAATTCTGTTTGGTTATGATATTAATTCACCCTACTACCGTGTTTATCTGAAAGGGAAAAGAGAAATTATCAGCTCAGACAATGTGACCTTCGACGAGGAAAAGATGAGACTGAGACACAGGCACCAGAGGGCACACCTGAGAAGCAATTAGAAAGCAACAGCGAGACAGACGAAGAAGACGGGAACTGGGGAACTGGAGAAAGTGCTGAGGAGCCAAGCGACAACGAGAATGAGACACCAGTGCCAGAAGAGGAGTCAGGAAGAAGAGTTCTGCGAAATCGTTGGACTTTGCAACCACCACCGAGACTGAGAGACTGCGAATTTGACTCCCGTCGTGGAGGAAAGAGCGCTAAATAAGCCATGATTGGTGAAATGGAGGACATCCCAGTGAGTGAGTTACTTAGAGATGAGAAGTGGAGACGAGCAATGCAGGAAGAGTACGACTCGCTGATGGAGATGAAAGCTTGGAAGCTGGTGCACTGTCCAGAAGGAGCGAAGCTGATCACTTGTTGCTGGGTACTTCCAGAGAAGGCAGACGCGAGACTTAAGGCCAGACTAGTGGAAAGGCGGATTTGAACAGAAGGAGGGAGGGGACTTCACGGAAACTTTCAGCCCAGCAGCTCACCATGCATCCATTTGCCTACTCTTAGGTCACGCAGTGTCGGAGAAAATGTAAATGGCTTTCTTGTTTGGGAACCTGGAGCAGGACATATATATGCTCCAAAATTGTTATCAACGAAAGTATAAAGTATTGAGCAAAAATCCGTCGATTGTTTGGCAAGAGTTTTGTTCATCAAAACTTGTATTGTAAAACTATTCAAAAGGTATGTTTATTTTGTATAAACTCAAGTCATGTTTTTCGCACTCAAAAATTGTCGCCACATGCTCAACTTTTGTTGGTTATTTTCTGCACAGCTCTTGTAAGAAACTCAAATATTGCAAAATAATGAAACTCTTCATTGTTGTTAAAAGTTGTAAACAATTTTCTTTATAAATTTTGTTACGAATAGAAACTCATTTTTTTGTACATTGACAGGTACCTTTTGAAACTCAGTTCGATAAATTGAATATTTTGTCAACTTGAATTCAACTTTTTCTCAACTGAAAAACCCAAACCCAGTGAAATAACAACAGTTTAACTGTCCTTAATTACTATACCTAATATGAGCGTGATTCGTCAACCAGTTTGTTTACAGCAGCTGCTTAAGTCAGTACACCAATAAATACCATCGATCAACCACCATATTCATCAGATTTGGCCCCGTGTGATTTTGAGGAATAATTAAATAATTTGCGTGTTATTTTCAATTTCCGGGTACGCACATACTAGAATTTGAAGTAGAGTTTAAATAGTACGATTCATTGACAGTTCAGCAATCCTCGTTTAAGCCATTCTTGACTTCCTTGTAACTGTATTTGTGCAGGCGGGATGCAGATGGCAATCTGGGATTTCTCTACCCATTGCTGATCAGCACGAGCCTCGCCATCTTTCATCGTACCGAGAAAACAGGACAATGCTGATAAACAAGTTGCAACTACTCAGCTGGGTTACCATCTGGATCTGGAGCCCTCTTCCCTTTTAGCGGAAGGACTGCCTCTTCCAGTTTAGCTGTGTGAAGAGTAGATACTCGACTGCTGGTTCACTGTGGATAGTGTCAATGTGGACGGGATAGGTGGGGAAGAGTGCTCGCACTATCCCGTCCATTTTTTCGCGTCATGTACGCAATGTTTCCATAAGGCACCAAGCTTCCTCAGGACTAGCTTGTCGCCAAGGCAACATAAATCCTTGTTCATATTGTCCGCTTGATCTTGTCAGCAGCAAACCGTACTGTTGTTAATCAATTCGCGAAGGTGTTTCCTCGCAAACTTAGATGCTGCTACCCGGTTGCATGCCCCTTGAGCCTCACATCGACGCTTGTGACACTAACCTCACCTTTCAGCAATTTCAGTCGATTACCAATACAATGGAGGCTTGACATGCCGGAGCTTACGACGGGGCTTAAAAGTATTGCAAGCAATCGTGATGATGCTCATAAAGGGTTGTAAATAAAACAACAAGTTTTCAGAGAATTTTGTTAAAATTTTTTAATTATAATGGGAGGATCTATGGCAACTTTGTATAAAACAAAATATCGCCCAAATGTTCGCCATGGCTACGATGGCATGCTTCTTTCTGATGGTCCATATTTTCAATGACTCTGAGACATAATTCAAGTTCAATGTCGTTAATGTGCTGAATAATCTCAACCTTTAGCTTTTGAATTGTTTTTGGCTTATTGGCATACACTTTTTCTTTCAAATATCTCCAGAGAAAGAAGTCCAACGGTGTCAAATCACATGACCGCGGTGGCCAATTAACATCGCCACAACATGAGATCGCACGGCCATTGATTTTTTTGCGCAAAAGAGCCATTGTTTTGATCGCTGTGTGGGAAGTGGCACCATCATGTTGGAATCACACATTGTCCAGGTCCATAACCTCAATTTCTGGCCACAACAAGTCCGTTATTATTTCGTAATAGCGAACACCATGCACGGTAATTGCTTGGCCGTCCTCATTTTTGAAGAAGTACGGCCCGATGATGCCGCCAGCCCATAAATCGAGCCAAACAGTCACTCTTTGTGAATGTATTGGCTTCTCAACAATCACTCGTGGATTGTCATTTGTCCGAATGCGGCAATTCTTCTTGTTAACGAATTCATTGAGGTGAAAGTTTGCCTCGTCGTCAAGATAATTTTCTCTGTAAGATCACCATTCCTTTCTGTCTGTTCAACCAACCATTCGGCATATTGCCGACACCTGAAAAGGTCAGAAGGCTTCAGCTCTTGAGTCAATTGAACCATGTGAGCGTTTAAATTCAAATCTTATTCAAAATTTGCATCAGTGATATTTTTGCGATGTTCAATTGTTGGGCACGACGACGAGTCCAGGTTGACGGCTCTTCTGCCACATTATCGCAAACAACAATGAACACTGGGTGAGCTTGTACAGGTGATTTCACGTTTTCTATAGACCTGGTTTGCTGAAATTTGCCCACAATTCCCCCGATTATGGACATATTTGGTCGATTATGCTGACCAAAAAATCACGAAGTGCACAAAATGCATTTTGATTTGAACGCCCATTTTCGTAAAAGGCTTCAACAACCTTAACGCGCTGCTCAATTGTGTACCTCTGCCAAACACTGACAAAAAGAAATGTCAAATTAAGTTGGGCGAAGAACTTGACATTAGGCTGTGACTTACAATTAACATCGTGAATTATGAATGGGCCACCCTTTAGTTGAGTTCATCACGTCTTGAGCTGCCAGTTCTTCCATCCCCTTTGAATATCCCTGCAGCGGAGCACCTGCTATAATCACCTCAACGAACCTCTTGACATTCATCCTTCCGTGCATATTTAATACATGATAGCTAATATATGGAAAATTTTATGCTAGTTGTGACGTTCAATTAATAAATTAAGACAAAAGAATAGAATTAATGTAAATATATATATATATATATATATATATATATATATATATATATATATATATATATATATATATATTTATATTTATATATATATATATAAATATATATATATATGTATATATATATATATATATCTATATATATATATATATATATATATATATATAGATATCTATTCTATAAATATATATTTATATATATATATATATATATATATATATATATATATATATATATATATATATATATATATATATACATATATATTTATATACGTATATATATATACATATATATATATATATATATATATATATATATATATATATTTATATACATATATATATATATATATATATATATATATATATATATATATATATATATATATATATTCACATGAATTCTTTTCTTTAGGGGTTTTATTAAATAATTTGACAAAACCCTACTAGTTTCGCAACCAGTCTGTCCGTCTGTCCGTCCGTCCGTCCGTCCGTCCGTCCGTCCGTCCGTCCGTCCGTCCGTCCGTCTGTCGGTCCGTGTGTCACAGCAGTTTTTCTCGGAAACTACCTAAGCTAGAAACATCAAATTTCGTGTGTAGATTTAAAGTAGTGATCTCTTCAAAGTTCAACTACAAAAAATATTAAAGGGGGGTCTCCCCATATAGGAGAGTGACCCCCCGAAAAAAACTTCATTGAAGGTAGCCGATATGGGTATCAAATGAAAGGTCTTGATGAGAACTTTACGAAACAGGTCTTAATTTCGCAAAATTTGCTTCGAGGGGCGCACAGGGAGGAGAAATACACGAAAATTTGTGTCCCCCCCATCTAGCGATTCTGAAAAAAATCAAGAAAGTAGGCTTTGGTGAGTACAACAACAACAAATACGTTAGAAGTCGCTGTTCACTGAGCTTTGTTAGTAATAGTATGATTTATCGATTTTATGTTTTCTTGAATAAAATCTTAACGTTATCCTTAAATTCAATAAGATTAATCTATCCTGAAATTTTCATAAAGATTGAGTCATAATTAGCTAAGTTATAGCGGTTTGAATTTTCTATTTACTATGGAACAATATGCGCTGCATTTATTACTATGCCAACATATGGCTATGGAACAACATGCGCTTTTTACCGACTCAGACACTACAGTTTTGCTAGGATTTGCATCAAGATTTCAGAAATGATAGGTGTCATGTATATCTTTGAAAATCGGTTCAGCTAGTGGTATCAGTAATCGTAAAACAAAATAGTGGCTGTTTTAAATGCAAGATTGAATAATTTTGAGTTATTTTTCCCAACTTCATCGTTTAAGGTGCATGCTTTGAGCACTTGATTCAATTTAATGAATGACTGAAGATGAGTACCTACAATTAATGCTCATAAGTGAAACAAGTCAAGGAGGTAGGAGAGAGCTCCTAGCAAAACGGCTTTGTAACAACTCTAGGATTCGAAAAAATTGGCCATGAATCGATGATAACAGTACAGGAGAGTGGCCCCTGAAAAAAAATTCATCAAACGTAGCCGATATGCTTATGAAATGAAAGTTTTCATGGGAGCTTTTCAAAATAGTTGTTAAACTGTCAGTTTTTGCTTCAGTGGGGGCACAGGGGGAAAATACATGAAAAATGTGTTTCCTCCGTCGCAGATGGACATCTGAAATAATTATCAAGGGAGATATTTATGAGTATAACAATGCCAAAAACCTCAGAAGTCGAAATTCGTTCAACTTTGTTAATAATATGTAGTATGATCTTCGAATTTCATATTTTCTTCAATAAAATCGTCTTTGACATGTTTCTTGATTTGATTCGATCTGGTGACTGCATTTTGTAAATTGAATACAAAACCCTTCTGACATGAGCGTAGGTCTGTTTACCCAACTTGTTTTGTCTTAATTTATTAATTGAACGAAACAGCTAGTATGAAATTCTTAAAATATTGGATGTCGTGTATAAGGTATGCATACATTCGTCATTGATTGCTAATATTCCTTATAAAATGATGCATTCACGCGTGTGGACACAACTGCATGCATCTTTTCAACTGAAGGTCATAACAAGCCTCCTGCCGGAAGGGTATTGAAATATAATTATTGGCTCAAGCAACGTTCAATATCAAGTCATGGCTCATACAAATATTCTATAAAATGAGCTCGGAAAATTAATGTACGGTTATTTTGTATTTCAATTCGCCACCATTTTATTTTAAGTATGCTGATCTCATTTTTTTAATTCTTTTTCTTCTTCGTAGCACTACAGCCCCTCTCGGGCCTTCGCTTCCTGCAAGTAGCATCTCTAACTGTCTATTGACCAAGTCCTCCGATTCCTAAATCCGAGCAGCGATGAATTGTCTTTGTCGACTGAGTCAGACCAGTATTTCCTTGGTTTCCCCACTGGTCCCCGGCCTTCAGCTCTACCAACGAATACCTTTTTGGGTATCAGTGGCCAGCTCATTGCATCTTCCGCAGTCTTACAATGGTTGAGACCTCTGGTTCGTCAAAAATTTCATACAACTCATGGTTGTGTCGAATTCACCATTGGTCCCCGTCTAGCTTCGCTCCGATTATTCACCTCAGGACACGTCGCTAAAAGGCGTTCAATATATTTACGGATGCTTGGGTTACGTTTCATAATTCACACCCATAGCATAACACAGGTCTTATCACTGATTTGTATACTCGGAGCTTTGTTTTTCTGTGTATGCAGCTGGTCTTCAAGATCGTGAATACTGAATAAAATATTTTATTTGCGAGCTGTATTCTTCGGCGTATTTCGTCTTTTCCATTGCCCGTTTTCGGTATTTTGGTGCCTTCATACACAAATTTGCTCAAATTTTTGATACTGTGGTCGGCAAGTGTGATATTTTGTGTATTTGAGGTATTTTTCCTCGACTGCAGCATGAGTTTTGTTTTATTTTCATTGATTTGTAGCCCTACTACGATTTGTGGCCCTACTGCTTCGCTGTCGAGTTTTGGGAAGAGTTCTTTGGCGGTTGTTAATGGCCACGACAAAATGCTGATATCATTCGGATAGGCTACTACTTGGCTCAACTTTTGTAGTAATGTACCTCATGTATCGACAGGTAGCTTCCATATGACGTACTCCAGAGCCAAATTGAATAGCAATGGGGCCAGCCCATCTCCCTGCTTTAGTCCGATATTTGTGTAAAATGCATCGGTGAGTTGGTTATTGATGCGGACTTGGGAGGTTGTCGACATCATTGTCATTTTCGTAAGACGGACTAATTTGGCTGGGATGCCAAAGCAAATCATTATTTGGTACAGGGCGTTACGATCAATACATTCGTATGCTTGCTTAAAGTCAACGAAAATTTGGTGTACGTCTATGTTGAACATTTTTTGAGTAATCATAAATAAATATCAATGTTACAAAATATTTCAAAAATTTTTATCCGAATTTTCACATGTCTGTAGAGGCTGCGACCCCTTGCAAATTCTTATTTCCACAACATCATGTGCTATAGTTGTTGTAATTGATAGATTTACAATTTACTGTAACTTGGCTCTTTGTGGCTCAATTTGTATGAATATTTCAGAAAATATACATTTAATATCAAATATGTAATTCAATTACAAGTTTTTCACAAAGGAGGAGTTTTCGTACATCGGCCACTTGATTTGATTTTATTTAAAAGTATACATCATCAGAAATATAAAAAACTGTTTTTTAGAGAAAAATCCTAAAATTGACAGGATAAACAAAATAAATGTTTATGTGAGTACTATGAACTTTCATTAATATCAACACTGAAGTTGTTTGTGTAAGCGCAAAAGTTTAATTTAAATTAGTGGTCTAATGCAAAACTAAGATAAAAGAAGGTTATTGCTGATATGATTTTAATATAGGAAATATGACATAGTAAATAATAAACAATAATTAGAATGTTTTAGAAATGAAATGATTACAATCTTCTTTCTAGCTTTCTTCCTCTGAACTGCTACTTGACCGCCCCTCAGCGGCCCCGTCTTGCATTGTGTTAGCATATTAACACTTGGTCTTGTGACTTCCGCTGAATTATGGCGCCAGTAACCCAAAAACCTTAATACCGAGGCAACATGCGCACAAAAACCTAATTTCGAGTGCCTACTTTACATTGACAGTACCATTGTAAGTGCACAATGTTGGTTCGATCTGTTTTTCTTCAAATATTATGATTTTTGGACTTTGTGTGCCGCGATCATAGTTATACTTAAAAAACAAAATCATCTTCACGATGTATGTAAAGAGAGTAAAGACCTTCTTCATTTAAGTGCTCTTGAGTGTGAGATTGGCTTTGTTTCAGTTACCAAGTGTTAATTGCCGCAGCTCAGCCCAAGTTAGGAATGGAAAATCGTGAAGGGTGCGTACGGTATTTGAGGACATGCATAAATGTGACAATAACTTAGCGATTTTTATTTTTTAGTGTTTTTCCTTTTCAGATAAGAAATGGTGGGCTACAACATCACTCAAGAAATGAAGAGACATGCTGTCATCGTCGCTGTATGTGCGAACCACACAGATTTAAAGATCTCTAATTTTCTTAATTGCGCCCGTTCATTCGTGCATAACGTTCGCCGTGAATTGGAAGCATCAGGAGGCGATACAGAATCGGTTGCAAAACGCAAAAAGCACGAACAACGTTTGACATGGTCCGATCTGCAGAATTTTTAAGAGCAAGTGCAAGCGATCATAGACGAGGACCCTTCAAAATCAATGAGGGTCCTCCCGAAAGAGCTTCATATTTCTGAGCGCCTTATTCGTAGAGTTGTCCACGAAGACCTTCGGTATAAGTCTTACGTGATGCACAGAGGACAGTTTTTGTCGCAACGAACACGGGAACAGAGAGTTCTCCGATCAAAACGTATTTTAAACAAAATTAAACAGCCTGAGGCACCCAAAATTTTATGGTTTTTTCCGATGACGAAAATTTCGACCAAGATCAAAATACCAATCGCAGAAATTATAGATGGCTATATTCAAATTCTATGGAGGTTCCTGTTGTTATGTACACAAAGTTTCCAGCCACTGTTATGGTTTTAGGTGTTGTCAGCAACGAAGGGCATGTTATGCCACCACACTTTTTTACTCAAGTACTTTAAGTGAACTCTGCTGCATACATCGAGGTTTTGGAGACGATAGTGAAACCCTGAATAGACAATGTAGGTGGAGGCAGACCATATATTTTTCAACAAGACTCTGCTGCTTCACATAAAGCGATGGCGATACAAGATTGGATGGCTGAAAATTTTCATGACCACATAACACCGAACCTATGGCCACCTAGCTCCCCAGACCTCAATCCTTTGGATTATTACGTATGGGGCGTAGTTGAGCGTAAGACCAATAAGCGTCCTCATAATACCACTTCTTCGCTGAAGAATGCTATTAATGTCGTTATGGTCAATATGAACAAGGAGCATTTGATTCGGGGATGTAATCGTTTCCGGGCCCGGGACGAAGAGGTGATTGCTGCTAATGGTGATTTTATTTTATAACTTTATAGCCATATATTAATTTAACGTTGTATAAAAAATTCCTGAAATTTCATTGAATTTTGTTAAAAATATAAGCTAATTAATTTTACTCTCAAGTGTCCTCAATATATTTATATATATATATATATATATATATATATATATATATATATATATATATATATATATATATATATATATATATATATATATATAAAAGTTACAAATCAATTTAGACTAATAACAAAAAAATATATTTCACTGCGAGTCGGGCAGAGGTTCCCCGTCGCGATCAAGAGTACAAACACAATAGGAATTTACAATAATTATGCAAAAGCTTACATCTAATTTTTCTGCTGCGGTTGCAGTTTCCCGGAATGTGAGAAAATGTTCGCTCCCACGGAACGGTAGTGCAGACCTGCAGTGTCAGCAGTTTAGCGTGGGATCGCTCGTTAACTCCTCCCCGCTTAAGTTTGGATGTCCTCATCCAATTAGAAGTGTGGCTGATTGTAAGGGCTTCGGCCTGATGGATGCTGCGATAAAATCGGTTGGATGGCGATTGTTTGCGGTACGTATGATGTTAAGTTCACCGGTAATTGATTGCTAACTTCTTGGTCTGCAGCGGAGTGACTGATGGTAAGTTTCAGGTTTTTTTTCTTGAATCTGAGAAATAGAAGCGTTAGTAGTATTGAAATAGTGAGAATGCTTATCCCGTAGCTGGTCCAGCGCTCGTAAAGGTTAGCGCCTTGAAGGAGCTCAATCCGCTTGGTGTTGTTGATGTGCAGGCTATGGATTGCTTCAAGTGAGAGGATTTCTTTGTATTGGCTTTCGTATGGCTTAGGTTAGAAGATAGCAGGAAGGGGTTGCCACAATGATACTTCCTTTGAGGTGAAGTTTCTTCCGTTTATTGTTATTGTAGCGTTGTGGAATTTAATAACAAATGTGCCGAAAAGTTGGTGCGGATCGTTGTTGATTGATACCGATCCATTGAAGTCGTTAACGAGGATCATGTCGCTGGTAATTTCTTCTACAGTTGGTATTTGTAGGCCGCTGATTATGTTGCAAGTTGAGTTGATGCTCTTCAGGATGCTTGGGAGACATGTTGAATGGCTTATTTCTAGTAAGTTAGTTTGTTTACAGATCATTATTTCACAGTATGTTTTACAATCATTTAACATACTGTACATTTTGGTCTGGCCTTTTAAAATATTTTTATGTATTATTTCGACTACTCTGTTGCTCTTTTTTACAGGTTTTACAAGGAGTTTTTCAAATGTTTCTTCACTGGTTATTGGTATTTTTACAATATATAAAAGAGTTTTTTTATTTGTGACAATTTTTACTTCAGCTGATTTTAATGCATCTTCAATTGATGAATATGGAAAATTTTCATTGTCAAATATTTCTACAGCCTTTTCAATTTCTTTTTTCGACAACATCATAGAGTTTACTACACCAGTTTTTGCAAAGTCAAGGGCGTAGTTCAAAGTTACAAGTTCTTCTTTCATCAACCTTAATTTGTATTGCAAGCTAGCGGCTAGATCATCTTCGTGGTGTGTGTTTGTTTTTACGAATTTTTGAATTTGGTTGGAGACTCGTGTTAAATCATTCATTCGATCTGTCAATGCTTTGTCAATTACACTTGATCGTTGTTGTTTTTCAGGACGTTTTTTATTTTTTCTTGAATTATATTTAAATCGTCATGATCGGGGCTACCCGCGACCCATTTCCATGCGGTGCCAATAAAATCTAAGGATCTTTTCGAAGTTTTTGGTTGCAGATGGCTTAAGAGTTGTTGGGTTTGTGATAATTCTTGACTAAGATAAGGGTATAAAGGATTACTGCTATTCATTTCACGCGTAATTGCGTCCGATATTCCTAATGTTATATTTCTGTATTGTTCAATGTCGACGTCATGTATGATGTTAAAGCATCCCGTTCTTATTTTCGCTTGCCCAGATTTGATGGATATGATTTGAGAGTTTGTATAGTCGAGAATATTTATTTTGCACATGGCCATGTGAGTGGTGAGTCTAGAAGAGAGAAGTCAGTTGCGAATATTACTTTTATGTATTATCTTTCCGGATTCCGTAAGTACTGTTGTATTTTTGTTTTCCCTAACTACTTCTTGTCTATATCGGGGAGTTAATTTTGAACCTAATCTTTTATTTCTTTTTACAAAAATAGTTTCTCCTGGGTTGTAATCTTTTAGGGGCTTCCTGATCTTATTGTGGTATGCAAGGTCTTTTCCCTGCTTGACTTTGAGTTTTTCAATATTTTGCTGCCTTATGTGTTCAAATTCTTCAGGGGTTACTCTTGGTAAGCGACCGAGATATAGCTCTACTGGCTTCTTGCCTGTAGTGGAATGTATAGTATAGTTGTACTCGTTGACTGCCCTCTGGAGTAGTTCTTCAAAGGGTCGGTTTGGATCATCCCGTTTTAGACATCGCATGATTTTAGTCAAGGTAGAATGAAGACGTTCTATTTGGCCATTAACCTCACTTATGTAAAGAGGAGTTTTGAAGACATTTATTTGTAGGTCATCTTCCATCATAGAGGACAAGGATGCAGATCGTAGTGCACCCTCGTTATCCATTACGACATTTTCTGGTATGCAAAAGAAAAACAAGATGTCCCTTAAGGGTTGTTTAACATCCTCGGTTGATTTTGATGGAAGAATCCTTGCTTGGAAAAATTTCGTGAATTTATCTATTGCGGTCAAAACTAGCCTTTTCTCGGTCAGGAATATATCAATATGCACCGTGTGCTCTGGATAATTTGGAATGGGTGTAGCTTGCAAAAGGGGTTTATTCGGATGTCTCTCATACTTATTTTCTTTGCAAGTTATGCACCGGCCAACAAGTCTTTTAATTTTTGCAGACATCTTGGGAAAATAGAAGTTCTCCAACATTTGGAGCCTGTTTTCTTCCGCATTCCTATGAGCTCTGCGATGGGTTCTGAGAATCCTCTCTTCCTGTTCTATTTCATTCTATAGATCTTCTACTATTTTGCGTGTAAAGCGGATTTTATAGTTTAGGAAGTGTTGGGGATAAATTTCTTGGATCAGCCCTAATGTCCTTTCGTCGGTCATGAGTCCGTTTACTGTGTGCGGGTTAAGGTAGCGTTTAAAGATATTTATAATGTCCTGCTCGGTATAGTCTTGTTGGGTCAAGGTGTGTCTAATGTAATTGTCAAAAGGATTCATTATTTGGTAGCTTGTTTCGTTGCCTTTATTCAAAATGAGTTGGTTCCGAAATACATTGATGGGAGTTTCGACTATTGGGATCCGATTTTGAGATGAACTATTATCACTTTGTTCAGTGGGTGTAAGTGAATTAGCTTCAGGTGGACTCGGTGTTCTTGAAAGGGAGTCAGCAACGACATTTGCTCTACCCGGTTTATATAGGAGTTCATAATTGTACTCCTCCAGTATTGATTTCCAACGTTTCATCTTGGTGTTGGTATTTTTATTGCTAAGGGCATATGTGAGTGGTTGATGATCGGTATAAATTTTTACTTTTCGAGACCCGTAAAGAAAGTTCCTAAATTTTTTTAGTGCCCATATGATGGCTAACATTTCCTTCTCGTTTGCTGCGTAATTTTCCTCGGTTTTGCTCAAGGTTCGTGACAAGAAGGATATTGGTTTGTCTTCCTGGGAGAGAACAGCACCAATGGCGTAGTTAGAGGCATCTGTAGTCAATTCAAATTCCTTTTCAAAGTTAGGATGCAGTAAAATAACGTCCTTAGACATAAGAGTTCTCCTTAACTTTAAGAAAGCATCCATGGCTGGCTTTTCTAAGACAATTGGTGTATTTTTTGAGATAGATTTGGACACTCGTCCATCCTTCCCTCTTAGAAGGGATGTCAGGGGTTTTGCGAGCTTCGCATAATCGTGGATTATGCGACATTCCAAGGAACGCTCGGAGATCCCTTAAGGTTTTCGGAGGAGGAAAGGAGGCAATGGCTTCAACCTTCTTCGGATTGGTCTTAATGCCATCGGCGCTGACTACAAAGCCAAGAAATTCGACATCGTTCCTCAAGAACTCGCACTTGTCTGGCTACACCTTCATGTTTGCTCTCTCGAGTGTTTTAAGAACTATTTCCAAATTTTTGAGGTGCTCTGCTTCGTCCTTGCCAAAGATTATTATATCGTCTATGTAGACGTAGCATCGCGAGCCGATGTGTTCACGCAGGATATCATCTAATGCGCGCTGAAAAATAGCGGGCGCGTTCTTCAATCCAAATGGTAATCGAAGAAACTCGAATTTGCCATTGTTGATCGAGAATGCCGTCTTTTCAATGTCCTTTTCTCTTAGAGGGATCTGATGGAATCCGCTCCTCAAATCTATAACGGAGAAGAATTTGTTTTTCCCTAGGTTAGACAACACTTCATTTATCTCGGGGATTGGGTACTTGTCGGGAGCTGTGACACTATTTAGCTTCCAATAATCAATGACCATGCGGAATTTTCTTTCTCCGGAAGAGTCCATTTTTTTGGGAACAATCCATACAGGAGAATTGTATGGTGACCTTGATGGCCTGATGATGCCATTCTCTAGCAATTTCTTAAGATTTGCTATAGATGGGATCATTCGTAGTTGTGCGAATTTCTCCTCGTACTGTTGTTGTGTACGTCAATTTTTCGTCCGGTTCGGAAAACAAATCGGTGCATTTGGCCAAAACTGTTCTGAGTCGATTTCCTTGGGTTGTGGATAGATGGTCTGTATTTATGTCTATCTTGTTAACAGATTGTGAAGCGTGTTGCTTCAGGGGAAGTCTTATGCCAGGATTAATAATCATATAGTTCCCTTTGGCATAGATAATTGCATTCATGGCTTTTAAGGAGTCGTTCCCAATTATCCCAGTAAATGTCTTAAGACTAGGTAAAAGGAAGAATTTCATCTTCTCGTTATTTGTTTGGAAAAGATCAATGAACGCATGATGCGTGATAGTGACAGCTCCACCTACAGAGTTAACGCTGAACGGTTTATCGTTTTCTAAGGGGTTTTTGATGTAACGGGGTTGAATATAATTTTTATTAGATCCTGTGTCTATTAAGAATTTTAAAGTTTCGCCGCTCTTCGCAGTCCTTTCAATATACGGAAGCGAAGATCTGTTCAATCTAAAAAATGAATGTCGTCTTGGTTTTCGTCATCGTCAGGTGTCTGTATGTTCTCATCCTGAAGATCTGTTGGAAAGGGCTCAGTCTCTTCTTCAGCTAAGAAATCTGCGAGCTCCTGTCTCTCTATCTCATCCTGGAGGTACTCGAGTGTTCCAGGCGATATTTCTGGTTGTATGTTGTTGCTTTCTGTAAAGAAGGCACGTTGTTTTTTGTTCCTGTAAAATTGGTCTGGAGGCTGAGGTCTTTTTGGAGCATATGGAGGTCTTGGGCCGGGTCTATTTTGGTAATTGATGGCGTGAGTTCTTATTGAGGGATCGATATCCATGGGTTCTATTCCTCGCGGTTTAGGCGGTAGTGGTAATGGGTTCAGATATTTTTGTTGCGGCCTTGGTTGGTATAACCTTACTGGTTGGGACACGGTTGGATTATTAACAAGTTTGGGATAAAAGTTATGTTTTGTGTTGAAATTTTGATTAACTTTCCGTGGGGGTAGTGGTGGCGGCACTGGAATAGAATTTCTACGTGAGATGTTTTGAGAATTATTAGCGTGCTGTGCACGGTAACTCATGTTCTCCAATTTTAGACATAGACAAAGTGCCTGCGGTAGGTCAACGGGTTCTCGCATGCTTAAAAGCCTGGGTAGATCCCCTGATAAGCCCCTGATAAATGTATCCAGGGCCTTATCTCGGAAACACTGGGTCATATTATTAAGTGATTCTTGACTCATATTAGCTGAACAAAGTTTGTTTAGGATAAGGGATAAATGATAGTATACGGCCTGGTAAAATTCATGAATACTGCTATTACCTTGGATAAGAGTGGTCATTTGGTACTCAAGCGTACCGAGGTCCCTCTTGTCCGCATAATGCAGTGTGAGGCACTTTGAAATTTTTTGCCAATTAAGGGGTGTGTTGTATGACTCTAGCACGATATCAGCTTGGCCAACAATTTTATTTCGAATTACGGATAAGATCCCGTAATATCTTGGGCTTCCTTTTTGAGGTTCATAGATTGTAAGTATTCTTTCGACACTTTTCCTCCATGAATTAAATTCGCCTGGATTGCCGGAGAAGTCTCTCAGGCTTTTTACTACGTCGGGTATTCTATCTATATCGGATAGATTTGCATCTTGGCTAGAGTTTATGCCTACATCCGCTTCGTTATTTATTTCTGATGCAAGATTCATCAGGTTCTGAAAGATTTGGCTCCCATGAACCCGAAGGGAGTCCAAAACTATTTGGTTTATGATTCTGGTAAGTTCGTTGAAAGTCATGGTGCTACCTCCTGCGTTCTCAGGAGGAACTGCTTGGGGTTCGTCACCATTATCGCCCGCTGGTGTTCCAGGTAGGCGTGCAGGTCGAATGAGGTTATTGGGGTTCGACATTGCAAAACCTTAAACTTGCGAAAAGGGTCGAAAAGACTTATTTAGTATTCACAATTAGTGCTTGCGAAGTGTCAGCAAGACAAAACAAGAACAACGATCAAGCGAAGAACAACGGCACGACAATCAAGACCAACTTTTTGGCAGGAGATGTTAATTATTTACTCGACACAAATCCGAATGCGTCAAGACAAGATCGATACACAAGAACACAGAAATCTGAGGAAATCAAATGAATTCTGCGACACGGATTTGATCAGACAAACAAGACCTATGCTTTAATTAACATAGGATGCTAGAGTAACTCCAACTCCAACACGAGCTCTTATGAGACAATAATTAAATAAAATGAAAGTCGCGGACACCACAATTATGATTTACAATAATAATTTTCACAAACACTTCACTTTTCATTCACAAATTTAAATTTATCCTGTAAAAGAGCTTTCTTTGAAATATATATAGAAATAAAATAATTAAAACATCCTTCACTAATTTCCAATATAGAAATATTTTCGATATTATTGTTTTAAATTTCTTTCAGATTTCCTTCAATCAATGTAATGTTTTAGAGATTGCCAGTTTATAACTTATGCTAAATTATTTATAACTGACTTACATTAATATGATTACTTTTTCCATTGCTCGCTATTGCTTTGCTCCTGATCACGTTTTTTCTTTCCAGTGGGTTCTTAACAAGGCTGCCAATCCTGTTTCCTCTGGGGTTATCCTGTTTGCACTTGCTGGTGTTCCAAGAAGCTACTGAGGTGCCAATAGGAAAAATGCGTGTGGTCTTCCGGACTTGTTTTTCGTCGCGGGTAAATTGTCCGAACTTCGCGAAACTTTTATTTTCACTTTACACTTTGAGTTAATTTGTGGACCGCATGCCAGTCTCAACATGCGTTAGGATCTTAAGGCTTCTTTGCAAATATGTGTATATTTACAAAGTGATCCATCCACTTAAATTAATTACTTTAACACACGCACGGATGCAGCCCCACGTTGGGCGCCAGTTACAAATCAATTTAGACTAATAACAAAAAAATATATTTCACTGCGAGTTGGGCAGAGGTTCCCCGTCGCGATCAAGAGTACAAACACAATAGGAATTTACAATAATTATGCAAAAGCTTACATCTAATTTTTCTGCTGCGGTTGCAGTTTCCCGGAATGTGAGAAAATGTTCGCTCCCACGGAACGGTAGTGCAGACCTGCAGTGTCAGCAGTTTAGCGTGGGATCGCTCGTTAACTTATATATATATATATATATATATATATATATATATATATATATATATATATATATATATATATAAATACATGTGTATATTTATATATGTATATATCTATATCTATATATATATATATATATATATATATATATATATATATATATATATATATATATATAAATATTGTAAAAAATTTATAAATGAAGACAAACGGGTACTCAGCATCATCCTTGCCGAGCGCCCGCTGATGATGTGGTGATTTACAATATCACTGCCACCTAAATTATTATAATTCTTTTTTTTTTGAATAAAAACATAAACAAATTGACTCGGCCAACATTTAACACTATTTCCTTTACTTTTAAATTGGTAAATTTTAAAACGTGCACGTGGTAACTGAATTAATACAAATTAACATGTTTTTCCTTTGAAAAATCTTTTCTGCTTCGATTTAATTTTTGATCGAGCAGCAAAAAGGCTACAAAATGCGCAAAGTGGAAGGATATCACTTATCGTCTACGAAGTCATTGCATTCTTTTCTACGTTGTTGGGAACTACACAGCACAACAACGAACTTATGCGAGCATCGCTTGCAATTCAAAATTTTACTTTTCGTGGAAATTCAGAAGAAATTGTTGAAGGCGCTTCTTTATTGAATTCGTGAAAAATTCAGCACGAAACACATTAAACCTTTCGGGTGCGTATGGATCAGTATAAATGACGCAAAATTCAACATGGTAAAATCCAGGCTTTGAGTTTTCTTGCAAGAATATTTTCCCCCTCACTTGCATGACAGTCTAGACAATTTACGTCCACGAAAAATGGTTCCTTGTTTATATTTTTCCGCTTTATGAAACTGAAAGTTTTAAGCTACTAAATGGGTTACAATGTATATTATATTATACTCTTAGAATTTCGACTAATTTGCACCAATCAATGCTAAGGAATGTAAAGATAATGTCTTGCTTTTATTAATTTTCAATTATTATCGTTTCCGTACAAAGTCTTTTAGTAAAACGCGGAGAAACGTGATTAAATTGCTAATACACATATTTTCAATATTGATCGGGGTATTTGGGTTTGTATTGCAACTTTTGGTGGTTTGCAGACTTGAAAAATTCCTTGAGGATGCTATCACTAGTGCTGTGAAATGTCACAAACGGCAAATTTTCATCGTTTCAACAAGCAAATGTCGTCAATCCACTGCACTTATTGGCGCGACAATCATGTCTGATATTCTGCTGCAAGCAATTGCATTAAGTTGAAATGAAGTAATGTCTGCAAATTGCATTTGTCACGAAGTCGATTGCATTGACTACTTCTAGTTTATAATGGCTCTAACACCACTCTTTCCTTGACTTGTTCACTCTTTTCATTAATTTTACTGACTACCAACCCTTCCAATTGTACTTACTGCTGCTGGCATTGTTCTCGTGACGTGGCCGCCGTCACAAACAGCGTGCCACAACTATGGGTTTCTTGCGCCTGAGCAGATTTTCCCCTTCGTTTGTCCATCGTCCGTCTAAAGACGAGCCCTTTGCTCAGCCACTGCAGGTTGCATTTGATAATGCAATCCATGAAATGTTGTATTATATTCTTCTAAGGCACACGTGCGTGCCGAATCAATACATTGGAGAAACGAGAAAAGGTTATCCTAAAGAAAGTATGGAGTCCACTTATAAGTGTTTTTTTTAGTTCTGGCAAGCCACCTTCTCGCTTGGTGGCTCAATCGTGGTCTGAGCCAAACTGCCGAGTTTCCCGGGTCCGTAGACCCCAATCGGAACATAACCGCTTGTGTAGGGGGTAGGAGTATCTGTTACCTTTGTAGTCCAAGACCAATTGCGGGGGGAAGAAGCGGTACACAAATTTTTCGTACGTTACCTCTCACATTACACCTATTCATGCAAATGAATTTTTACCATAACTAAACTACAAATCATGCTTCTTTACTTGGCTATAGAAGACAACTTCAGATCCCTATCTGTGATATTTTGACTTCCAATTTGTCGCATTTTACTCATGGTTACTGAGGTCTATACTAACGTACGCTTTAAATCCAATTTTTTTTATAATAAATAACAATAATATCAGTTAAAAATTTCATGTAAATTATGTGAATATGGACTATGGTCACCTATCAAAAGGTTTTTATTTTATCGGCACAGCCTTTCTCATTTCTCACTCTCTACCAAAAGAGCAGCTTACGCTAATATAAAGTCATCTCTCGGAAAGAACACTTTTTGAAATAAAGAGACGTAAAACGTATGAAATTATGTCATTTATAATGTTGTCGGCCTAACTGTAACGATCAATGACTGCTGGGTGCTCCTTCTTATTTTTTTTGCATTAATTAATTTCATTTTTTAACATTTTAATTCATTTTTATTTCTACAAGTCAATATTTGCCAGAAAGGTCATTAGTACACTTTACTAAATTGTACAGTTTATTTCACTGCACTAAAAGTAATAATAACCAAACCACTGCACTAACAGCAGTGACAAAAAAATCCGGTTTGAATAAAAAAGAGAATTTAATGTGCGTAGTCAGAACGTACACGCGAGAATAAAATCAAATTACATCTAAATTAGAAAACATAATTGTGAGTTTTTATTTTACAAAATGAAGAGTGCGCTTCACATTCAAAAGCTCTCGAATAACCATATTTTACATTATTCAGTTAAATGTTCATTACCAATATTCTGAAATTGTCAATTCGTTTCTGAAATATAACATGATACCTCTCTTCCTATTCATAACGAGGAAATAAGGCTACTTTGCCTTTATTAATTAACAAATATATCCAGTTAAAAGAAGTAATTAGAGCCCTGCTATAGTTAAAAGTTGCATTAAAGCTTTCATAGCCACTCAATTCATTCATAACCAACAAAACCTTAATATTCCTTACGTTGAATTCAGTTAACGCTATCGCGTCTTTTCCACAAGCATGCTTCCAGAAATATCTTAAATACAATGTGCACTGAACCTTACCGAATATTGTTGTTAGCAAAAGTGCTTCCCTAATATTTTATTTAATTGTTCCACTCGTAACATCAAACAGTTCCAGCCGTGAATATTTTCCTTGAATTACTCAAGAACATCAGCCCAACTATAAAGTATTCAAGAGAACACCAGGAGTCTTACGGTTCCTGAATTTTGAGTATAATCTTTTTCCAGCCCACTGATGTATTAAAGCCGCTTTTGTGGAGTAAGTAAGTAATGCCATTGAAGAATCCCTTCACAGTACAAGGTTCGTTGGCCTTATGTTCGGCGATAAAATAAACGTCAATTCGTGCGGAACCAAACTTTGTCGGGTTAAGTATTTTCTTCTTATTTCATCCAGAGGTTGTGAGAAGCTCAGCACCAGTCTCATAGTCTCACCGGACTAAACTATAAACTAATTTTTTCAGCCCTCAATTTCTCCAGCTTCTTCGCCTCTGCTCAGTTCACGATTGCTTTTTGTATAGAATCAGGCTTCATAAAACGCCATGCCATCATCAGCCAAGCAGAAAAACTTTTACAATTGATTGCTGCATTTATTTTTTTATTTTTAATACTTTCTTCGTATTTTTCCTACAGTCCAAATAGAAAGATGTCTAGAATTTCCATTACAAACTTTCTTTTCCTTTAGGAAATTTTGAAGAGCGAATCACTCCTTAGACTTCGTTGCGATGGAGAGCAAATTCATTGGCATAATAAGTGATTTTTGATGTTATAGGGAAAATGCATCCCAAGTGGTTGCTGATAAAAGAGTGCACTTTTCCTACTTTATGCAATGAAACTTATATTTGAAAGTTTATCTGCCAGTGAAAACTTATTGCGTGGAAAAGACAAGTGAATGAGTTTGTTTATAGAACAGAAAATACATCATATGATGCAATCATGGAATGAAACCTATCAATTTTTCAAACATGACAACAATTTTCCTGTGACTGGTTTTCAGTGTTAGCGAAAGATCTCTTATTTTCATAAAAAATTGTCAATAAGAATGGGTGAATCTCATGGTCTTATTATTTTCATTAGTTTTGTGCAATTTCAGGGTCTGATTGGATTCGCAGAATTTTTAATTTTTAGCATATCAATGAGCTCAACTTTTAATAATGCTAGCAAATACTTCATGTTGTACACTATACGATTTTCAGTTCGTTTCCCTAGCGAGTAAATTATTATTAACGATTAAAGCACTGACATCAAACAGGAAGACTACGTTAAAACCCATGTTGTTCTTGAAACCTCTCCTTTCCAGAAAATAATGGTCTGCTTCTCTATACCCTCTTAACCTATTCAGCGTCATTTCATCACTTTGTTTTATTTTCGATTCAAAATGATGACGCAATTGTCTTCGAAGCACTAAACATGTAGCTAAGAGTAGTGCACACTTCAAGTTCAAGCATCTCAGCTGAACCAATTCTATTTTCCATATGTTACCATAAAACTTTTCCTCGCCATTGAAGCTGATAATTTTTGGCATTCAATTCCATCAGTGTCAAGTCCATCATAGTAGTAATATGTAACAAAAATCCTTTTCAAACCATTTGAGGAATGGTAAAAAGCTCCTTGCCTTTTTTCTGGTGTGTGAAGCATCCTTACACATCCATCATCTCCATCCTTGCTCCGGTTATTTCCCTATGCACAAATATCTAAATCACATCACAAACAGAGATTTTCGATCAATATTTTGTTTACTACAATCTACCCCCGAAGTCATTTTCAACTCACGTTCAACGAGACTCCTCTTGTCCCTCCAGCATTTCGATATAGCCGCTTGGCAAGGAGCAAGTTGTGCACCAAAAACTTTTCGAAAGTTTCATGCTTGTCTGAGCAGAAATCATAAATTTTCAATACAGTTACTTTTGTAAACGGTCTTTAGGCTATGCGGAGCGAGCTCTTTAGTGATAGCTATAAGATGATTTTTCTCATTGCGTTTTTCGTATCTGTTGTTTCTTGTCCTTTTCATTTGCGCATTCCGCCAACCCCGAATGAAGACAATAGCAAAAACCACAAGTTTGAAAGGTAGCAATATATATTGGAAGTCGGTACTTCTCCCAGCTTCGTATCGCAACCTGATAGCAAAAAGTTGGAAAAGCATTCCAAAAATACCTAACTTTCAGGTGAAACTCATAGCCGCACCAATTACTGAAAATGCTTCCACGAAAAATGAATCACCACTGAACATAAGAATGACGAAGGAGCATACGTTGTGGGACCTTTCACCTAGAAAATTAAAGTTGATTGATTTGAATTCGTTTTATTATTTTTATTACCTATGGGACGTTATCCTAGTCTTTTATGGGCGCCAAAATGTTCTGCAATAAAATGGTTAGTAAATTTGAGTACGGGGAAGATTTAACTTGCTTTTGTAGCAAGTGCGGTTGAAAAGGGTTGTACAAAAGCCAACAACAAATTCAAACTCTCTCTTGCTGCTCGTAAATGAGATTGTTACGAGGAAGCACTATTCATATGAACTGCAAAAGGAGCGAGAGTTGTGCGATATGAATTCCATTGTGTACGGTTGTAATACTTAACATCACTTTGGAAATTCTTCCGGTGTTATGCCACATTCACATTGAAGAGGGCTCACATTTATATAATGCAACACCGTACAACCTGGTTCTCAGTGATGTACTCGGAACCATATACTTCACTTTTGAGTGACATTTACTTTTGTGAATACTGGAAACATTCCAATTTGAACTCGACAGCACAGAAAGCAATGTAACATTTTCTCTATTCTCAAGGACATGGTTATGAAGTGCTGATATCCCTACACATGACGTATTCTTTTGACAACAATTTCTGTTACATGCGGAAGTTGCTCGGGATTCAGGGTTGAATGTTTTGAAAGAATCAACTTACGTCTATGATTCGGATTTGAGGGTATTTATGAAGGTATGTTCCGAAAACGTTCGCGATTATTTCAAGCTGAACTTAGTATTACAATGTTTGGATTCAGAGTAAAATTAGATTTCTAATAACAAGTTTAAGTTTCATTATCAATAAAATAATGAAATCAGTGTTTAAATGGGAATAAATTAGGCATCATAATTTTATGACTTTTAAAAAAATGACTGTAATAACTGGCGCTACGTCTAGCACTCGTTGCGTGTAGACGTGTTTTTAGTCGGTCCTGTCATTAACTTTAAAAATTAATTATTTTTTCACAAAACTCAGTTGAAAATAATTTTTAGGTCTTTGTAAAAAATTTTTTACGACCTGTCTGTCCGTCTGTCCGTTCGTCACAGCTAGTTTCCTCAGAAACTATAGAAGCTAGAATGCTGCTTGTGAAAAGATCAGAAGTGATGGTTTCTCGAAAGTTAAGGCCTTAACAAAAATTTAAAAAACGTTTAAGGGGGGTCCCCCCTAATAACGAATTGGCCCTTAAAAATTTTTTTTATTTATGGTAGTCGAGTGGGGTATCAAATGAAAGGTCCTAATTAGATCTTTTAGAACCTGAAATAATAAAATCATTTTATGAATAAGGGGGTCCTGGGGAGGGCAAAATGTACCCAAAATTTGTGTCCCCCCCCCCCTCGCGATTGGACACCTTTCAGCCGAAAAATCTGAAAATTGTCACGAACGTGGGCCTTTATGAGTACAAGGGCAACAAATACCTCAGAAATCGAGATTCACTCCACTTTGTTAATAATAGTATGATTTTTAGATTTTTCATTTTTGCCCATAAAATCAAAACGGTACCTTTAAACGTCTTGAAATGCAATAATATGCAATTATATAGACTGACAAAAGATATATATGTTCACGAAATTTCATTGAGATCGAATCATAATCAAGTGAGTTATAGCCATTTCAATTATATGGAATTACAACAACAATAACACGTGTTTATGGTTGATATAGGGTTTTCCGATAAGAGGTGTTATTTTCATATTAAAAGAAAAATGCCATTTTTTAATATAAATAATCGGATGTTTATTTTATTATAAAGAAGAAGATATGCCGTTAAAAGCAAAAACTAACATCAGGCAAATAACCACTACGACACGCTTACAGGACCATATCCTCTTCATGAAATTTTCCATAACCAAATCGCAAAGTGGTTGCCCTATGTCCTCGATAGCCTCACGAATTTCATCTTTGAGATCTTGAATCGACGCTGAGCTATTGGCGTAGGCCTTCTCTAGCACGTGGCTCAAAAGGAAGAAGTCGCAAGGTGTTAAATCACAAGATCTATTCAAAATAATACGTCTTATTGGAAAACCCTATATATATTTAAAATCGACTTAGGCACTTTTATTTTCTTTCAATTTTCATGAAAATTTAAGGATAAGTGTTCAACTTGAACATGTTCAATCGGCCGAGCATTCAGAAAAATCATTTAAGCTAGATCAAAATGGCGGCTGCACTCTGCTTATGAAAGAATCTGTGCATCTTTTGTATAAATTTGAACGATTTCATATCCAAGTATTGGATGAATAATTCAAGTTATCAATTGACGCCATTAGAAAACTTGTTTCTAACTCTAGGATGTTTACAAAGACCTTCTGGTAGGAGCACTCTCCTGCTTACTCAACTTGTTTTAATTGTAAACCATCACCGTCGAACTATTCGAATATTTATCGAATACCTGAAATTTATTTCCTGAAGAAATATCAAAAGTGGAAGTACTTTCAAGGGAAGCAACTAGATGGAGGAACCCGATGGCTTCAGCCATCAACCAAAACGACCATATCCATCGCTAACGATGACGGATGAAAAAAGGCTGAAACGAAGATACGATAATAACGAAGAAAAATCGCAAATTTTATCGGCCATCGAGATCGAGCAGTTAATCAAAGCTAATGAGGTAGTTGAGAAGGTTTAGAAATAAAACGAATATTTCAAACTTCAGATTAAATCACTAGAAGCACATTGACGTTAAACACTGCTACAGAAATCAGCAAGAAAAATAAAGAGGTAAATTCAAAAACGACTGATAATAAGAAATCTGAGAGACCGAAACAAGAAACTGATCAAAAGGATGTCCTCAGCGTAGGCGGAGCAAACGTCAGCACGAATTATTATCCAGCGGTAGCTGGGCTAGAAGACACCATTAGCATTGAAGAGGATACAGGTAATAAAACTTCTGATTTTTGTACAACTAAGCAAGGTAATGGATTTACTGAATACTTAAAAACTAAAAATAGGGAGGAAAAAGTTGGGTAAACAGACCTACGCTCATGTCAGAAAGGTTTTGTATTCAAATTACAAAATGCAGTCACCTGATCGAATCAAATCAAGAAAAATGTCAACGACGATTTTATTGGGGAAAATATGAAATACGAAGATCATTCTATTATTAACAAAGTAGAACGAATTTCGACTTCTTAGGTTTTTGTTATTGTTATACTCATAAGTATTTCCCTTGATAATTATTTCAGATGCCCATCCGCGACGGAGGAAACACATTTTTCATGTATTTCCCCCCTGTGCCCCCACTGAAGCCAAAACTAACAGTTTAATAACTGTTCTGAAAAGCTCCCATGAAAACTTTCATTTCATACTCATATCGGCTAAGTTTGATGAATTTTTTTTTCAGGGGCCACTCTCCTGTACTGTTATCATCGATTCATGGTCAATTTTTCCAATCCTAGAATGGTTACAAAACCCTTTTTCTAGGAGCTCTCTCCCATCTCCTTGATTTGTTTCAGTTATGAGCATTAATTGTAGGTACTCATCTCCAGGCTTTCATTAAATTGAATCAAGTGTTCAAAGCATGCACCTTAAACGTTGAAGTTGGGAAAAAATAACTCAAAATTATTCAATCTTCGCATTTAAAACAGCCACTATTTTGTTTTACGATTACTGATACCAGTAACTGAACCGATTCCCAAAGATAAACATGACACCTATCATTCCTGAAACTTTCATGCAAATCCTAGCAAAACTGTAGTGTCTGAGTCGGTAAAAAGCGCATGTTGTTCCATAGCCATATGTTGCCATAGTAATAAATGCAGCGCATATTGTTTCATAGTAATACAGGAAAATTCAAACCACTATAACTTCGCTAAATATGATTCAATCTTTATGAAATAGATCAACCTTATAAATAGACATCCACGTACTAAATTTCATTGAATTTAAGGGTACCGTTAAGATTTTATTCAAGAAAACATAAAATCGATAAATCATACTATGACTAACAAAGTTGAGTGAATCGCGACCTCTAACGTATTTGTTGTTGTTGTACTCACCAGGGCCTATATCCCTGTTTTTTTTTCAGATTTTTCGGATTACAGGTGTCCAATCGCGAGGGGGGGGGGGACCCAAATTTTTCGTGTATTTCCCCTCCCTGTGCGCCCCTCAAAGCAAACTTTGCCAAACTATGACCTGTTTTGAAAATTTCTCATCAAGACCTTTCATTTGATACCCATATCGGCTACCTTCAATGAAATTTTTTTTTCGGGGGGTCACTCTCCTATACCGGGAGACCCCCCCTTAAATACCTGATAGAAAAATTTTGTAGTTGAACTTTGAAGAGATCACCATTTTACACCTACACACAAAATTTGATGTTTCTAGCTTGAGTAGTTTCCGAGAAAAACTGCTGTGACACACGGACGGACGGACGGACGGACAGACGGACAGACTGGTCACGAAACTAGTAGGGTTTTGTAAAATTATTTTTCAAAACCCTAAAAACCAAAAGTTTCGTCTGCTGGTCCGTCCGGCAAGATTAATCAAAAGAAAGAAAAAGTCTCACCAATCAATGTATTTGGGCAAACGGTCAAAGACATGGTTCGACAATGGTTTGACAATTAGAACTAAGTCATTGGTTGATTTCCAGGCAGCAAAAAGTGCGCTGAATTCTGGAGATGTTCCGCATTTTACATACACTCCCAAAAGCGAAAGAAACCAGACCTTTTTATTGAAGAGTCTGGACTGCGGAGAGGACACAGTCGATCTCCTACAGGTGCTTCAAGAAGTTTCACCACAAAAAGAATTCATTTCAGTTAAATACTTAGCAACAAGGAGATCGATTTTCGAGCGCAAAACTGCCTTATTAATTAGTCCAGATTTCCAGCAAAAGCAGTTCAAGAGCCCTACAAAAAATAAGGTACTTGAACTTCCATGATGTGAGCTGGGAATGCCTCCTGAAAAGTGAGGTCAACCAGTGCTACAAGTGCCAAAGATTCGGACATTCGTGCAAACATATCCATGCCGGCGGCGAGTGCAAATTGGCTCAGAGGGAGCAAAAAGAAAAATTATATTGTGTGAACTGCGGTACCTTTGGTCATCCAGCATCAAATCGAGGATGCCCCCAAGATGCAAAGGTAAAATTCACTCCAAAACAAAGTCGAGCACACCGCAGTCTGATACCTACCAGCTTCTTCAAGCCCGGGGTGTCATGTGCAATTGCTACGAGAGGACCAGTAGACAATGCAAATAAAATAAATAATGCAATTGGCAATAAAGAACTGCTTCTTAAAATTTATCAGCAATTAAATTCCTTACGGGAGAGAATCGAAAAACAAGATTCAAAAATTAACATTTTTTTTCAGTGTTTAGGGCTTTCAAATGCCTCAAAATAAGTTATCATCCAGTTCCATTCACATCTCGACCAACCTCAACTCCATTGTGAGTCTAAATCGACGTGATTGTCTCCTGGAGTTCCTTGCCAAGCAAAAGCTTGACATCATGCTTCTCACTGAAATTCACCTCAATTCATGGCACTCCATGACGCTCAAGGACTTTGAGTTCATAAGAAACAATGGGGTAATAGGTGATAGGGAGGGTGGCACCGGGATATTGGTTCGAAGACCCTATTGCTTCCAAACTATTGGTTAAGTCGAATTCAAAAGCTTTGAATATCTTGGAGTGCTCGTTATCAAAATCACTGCCAGGAGGGGATAACCTGTTCGGTATCTCTGCCTATGCAACTAGTGGAGCGTTCTGAAGCTCAAGGAGCAGCTCAATTCCTTGTTTAAAATACTCGACTGGAACAGGCTGCATAGTCATTATATTCTTGCTGGTGACCTGAACGCCAAGCATACATCATGACTGAACGCCAAGCATTCATCATGGCTGAACGCCACCAATAATCCAAGAGGTGTTTTCCTGAAATCGTGGATAACAGACAAACAAATTGAATACAGGTGCAATCTATATGGGTCGGAGTTCTCAACATACCCTAGGACAAATTCATATCTGGACCTCGCATTGCTGACGCAAGACTTGAATTCAGCTTTAATAGTCCTGAACAGAAACTGCAGGTGCTTCCCTATGATGTGACTATAACGCAATCGTAATGGAAATCAATCATCAAAGGATGATTTCTTTCTCATTCCAGTTCAAAATGAAAATCATTGGTTGAATTTAAAAAAAAACAGACTGGGAAAAGTTTGAAAAGAAATTTAATCGCGAGTACCAGAATCATTGTCCTCGTTCTGATGATGGCAACGCTGACTCAATGGTTCCGAATGACAGGAATCTAACTAACGATATAATAGATCTCTATTTGACGAAGTTAGAGAAGCTGACGTTGGAAATGATTGAGAAAGTAGTCAATAAGATGAAACATCGAAACAATATGGAAGAATATGAGACACCAACCATTGCAAGGTTGAAAAGATTGAAAAGCCTTCTTTTCACACGCGTCAACAATATTTATCGACGATTTTTAGACTACAACCACCCCACGTTGGCTTTGTTGAAATCACACCTGAAGAATATGAGGAGTGAGATCAGCAATCAATGGGCGGAAAAATTGAGGGGTATCTGCCCACAGGACCCAAACGGCGTCTTCGCAAATGTGAATCGCATATTCCGTAAGAAGTCTCGAGATAAATCCTCTCGATAGGGCTGGTATCGAAATTGATAGTACGACTCCGGATAGAAATGGAAACAGGATTATATGTGATGAATTGCAGAAACTTGCCCTGATTGGAACACATTTTGAATTGGTTCATCTACCAAACCCAGAGAGAAGGAATGAAGTATTTTTAGAGTTCTTTGAAGCAAAAGTTTCCGACTTTAAATCAAGCCTGAACGGCCAATCAATTCTTCACTTCAATGAAACATTAAAATCTGACCTCATATCGAGCTTGAATCTTATTGATTATTTTGTCAGCTATGAAGACTTGTGTTTCATATTTCACAGGATAAACAACAAGAAATCATGGGGTACTGATGGTTTGCCAAATGTAGTTCCCCGACATCTACCTGAGGTTGCTATTAGGAATTATTGCATATTGTTCAACACCTTGTTGAGCAATTCATATTTGGCAAATGAGTGAAAAAGGCTAAGGTATTTCCAATCTTGAAGAAAGGAAAGAATCTTCATGCCCTGAAAGTTATCGCCCAATCAGCTTGTTGCCTAACACCAGCAAGGTGTTCGAAGCGATACTCTACAGAGCATTAAACGGCTACATTGAGAAATATGAGTTGATGCTGAATTGCCAATTTGGTTTTTTGTGCCGGGCATTCGACCACACATACAATAACAAAAGTAACTTCAGACATCTGTTGGAAACTTAACAACAGGGAATGTGTTGGAGCGTGTCTCATTGATATGGAGAAAGTCTTCGATACGGTGTGGTTAGATGGACTAGCTTTTAAAATCCTTCAGGAAAAGTTCCCCAGATATCATGTCGTCATGATGTGCAATATGTTATACGGGAAATCGTTTATTGTAACTGATGGAAACCTGACAACAATGCGTGAATTCAACGTCTTGAATGGTCTACAGCAGGGAAAAGTTACTGCGCCTCCGCTATTCTCAGTATTTATTCGTAAGCTATTGAACAGCTTTGATTTTAACGTCACACCTATGAGATTACTGGTAGCGTTCGCTGATGATCTGATCATCTATACTGCAAACCGAAAAGCTACAATAGTTCAGAGCAATCTCCAAAAAGTGTTCAATGATGTACAGCAGTACACTGACAATTGGCGAATGAAAATCAATGCGCAGAAGTTTGAAACGATTTTGTTTTGGACAACGCTGCCGGGGGTCAGTCAAGACCTGAAACATAATTGGAAGGATTCCCACATCATGGCTGCTGAGGGTAATTCAGAACGGGTCACACATAAATTCTGTGTTCGGTACCTCGGTGCTCATCTTGATCAGTATTTGTACTATACTGAGCATGTCAAGATCATGCTCAGTAAGGCACAAAAAGTAATCATGGCACTACGAAGACACTTTCATTCCAAACAAATTGATCAAAAGGTCAAAATTATCTGTTACAAGACCCTGGTTAGACCAGTTTTGATATATGGATGTCAGATCTGGCACAACCAGGGTGCTAGTACTATAGAAAAATTAAGAGTTTTCGAAAGAAAATGTCTTCGCGCATGTACTGGTTTGTACAGAAAGCTTGAGATCGATTGGAAGTATTATATGTCAAATAGAAGAACTTATCAAACTACTCAAGTGACAGGAGTCGATATCTTCATGTTAGAACTTCTTCGGAATCATATTGCAAGATCTGTAACTGTGAGTGAAAACCCTTGGATTTCACAGCTGTTCCACCCTACTGACGGGTATATTGCGACTTGTCTTGCTACTGGCTTCGTTCCTCCAAAAGCATTCATGTATTTTGACATGAATAGATATGATTTTGATTCTGACGGCGTCCCAATCATATATCGACGGTCCACCGATAAGAAGATAAAATATCCTCCGAGTTTGAGTTCATGAGACCATCAATTCCAATGGAGATACTCATTTGCTAGATTCGTTGAAGCTGATCGCGCTGAGATGGGGCAGTTCCTGTATTGGTGGCCAAATGACAATGTCTAAATTATTCGTGTTCATTTTCAGTTTTGGTGTTTTTCGTTACTTTGTTTTTGGGTTTCAGCTCAGTGCTGTTGTTGTTTATTTGTATTGAAAATTGGGGATAGGTTAGGTATATGTCATGTTTATTTTATAATATTTAGAGATAAGGTTAATCGCATAGTTTAGGAATATTTATTAGTATAAGATAAAGTTTTTTGATTGTATTTTTATTAGAATTAGATTATAGCATATTAGGTTTTGGATCAAAGTTCCCTATTGTGTTAAAATTATGTATAGTTTTGAATAGTCTAGGTTGGTTTTTTCTCTTTTTCCAATCAAATCATAAAATATATAATAATCTTCATTAATTTGAATTTGCTATAGTTTTTTTGATAGAATTGTTTAACTGATAACGTATAAATTTAACGATTTATAACGATTAGTATTGAATAAAGCACTTATGACTTTGACTTTAGGAACAAATTATGCATCAAAATTTTATGACTTTTAAAAAAATGACTGGAATGACTGGCCGACTTGGTCTCGGAGAGAGACCTGACATTTGGCACTATGGTAGCCCCAATTGGAGTTGACAAGTGTCTGAGTGACAGATCTTTGGCTTGTCGTCAAGGAAATTAGCGCCTTCCAGGGAGTTTGTCGAGAGCTCGCCTCAAATGTTTTCTCGTGATTTCCCAATTTACCGCATGAAAATTTCATTGTCCTGGCTGCCGTTGATTAATAAATATTCCATCAACGTTTTATATGGGTAATTTTGTGACGATACAAAACTTTGAGCGCTACAACCAGAGATTTTTTGCTATTGCATTTGCCAAACGCGTAGATTTTTTCATGTCAAGTGGTGCATTGCGCTATCGCGTTATCGTTATCTCAAATTCCTTGCATTTTTGACGTTTAATTAAGAAGTTTATCAACACTTTGCCGGCTGCGTTTTATTTTATTGTGCTTCTATCCATAGATAGTAAATTTTCATTTGCTTTACGTGAGTAACATAATTCGTTTGTATAGCAATCAATCACTGTAGAAAATGGTAACATTGTGTTACCTACATCAATACATCCTACTCGTGTGTTGCGTGAAGTGTTCAATGATGATATAGAGAGGACTTCCAGTTTCTAATTAAGGCAGTTGCTTGTATATGTCTTATTTTATACTGATCAACAATGAATAGTAGGTATTTTGTAAAACAGTAAGAGTGGCGGGAATAGTTGCAAGGTGCTTCGCGTTCGACTTTTCTGATATTAACAAAGTCCTGGGAAACGAGCGATAAACGGTTGCCTTAAGGCGAGGGAAGTGTTTTGCGTAATGCCAGTGCGCTGCCATCTTAAGAATGATATCCTTTTCCATAGAGTCGTAGAAATAATCACCCGTCCCAACAGTCTGCAGTTAGCGATTAATTAGACGAAAGTTGTCCATGATCTTTCTAACGTACCAATCAAATCAAGACGACCATATCTGTTATCCATGATTTCAAGAATACACCTCTTTGATTATTGGTGGCATTCAGCCATGACATATGCTTGGCGTTCAGGTTACCAGCAAGAATATAATAATGATGCGACCTGTTCAATTTGAGTATTTCAAACAACGAATTGAGCTCCTGCTTGAAGTTGAGAACATTGCAGCCAGTTATAAAGGCAGCGATTACGAAGAGGTTATCCCCACCTGGCAGTGAGATTTTGATAATGGAGGCTTCAAGATATTCAAAGTTTTTGAATTCAACTTTTTCAATATCCCGGTGTCACCACCTCCATAACCGTTTACCCTATCGTTTCTTACGAATTCAAAATCCTTGAATGTCATGTTGTGCCATGAATTAAGGTGGGTTTCAGTGAAAAACATGATGTCAGGCTTTTGCTTAATAATGAATTCAAGGAGATAATCACGTCGATGTATAGAAACAATGAAGTTAACGTTGATCGAGATGAGACGAATCCTATCCATAGGAATGTGACTGGATGACAAGTTATTTTGAGGTATTTGAGAGCCCTAAACGTTGAAAAACAAAATTAATTTTCTCATCTTGTTTATTGATTTTCTCCGATAAAGAATTGAGTTGCTGGTAAATTTAGAAAAGCAGCTTATTATTGCCATTTACATTATTTGCAGAATTGCCAGCTGGTCCTCTAGTGGCCAGTGCAAATGATTCTCCGGGCTTGAAGAAGTTCGATGCTTAGAACCTTCGGTTTAGTTACAATTTTTTTCCCCAATAAAAACCAAAATTAGCTTTGGACTGACTTTTAAAAACTTAATTTAAGTTTTGAAAACTTGACAGGAGCGAATTAAAAACACGTCTAGTCGCAACGAAGGCTCGACATAGAACGCCACACATGAATCAGATGTACATGTTTAAAAGAACAAATGTTACTGCATTTCCACTGGCCTCCATTTTGTGGTAATATAGGGTTTTCCAATAAGAGGTGTTATTTTAAATAGATCTTTGGATTTAACGCCTTGCGACTTCTTTCTTTGAAGCCACGTGATAGAAAAGGTCGGTGCTAACAGCCCAGCGTCGCTTCAAGACCTCAAAGATGGAATCCGTTAGGCTATCGAGAACATAGGGCAGCCACTTCGCGATTTGGTTATGGGAAATTTCATGAAAAGGATATGGTCCTGTTAGCGTGGTCGTGGTAATCATTTGCCTGATGTTATTTTTGACTATTAACAACATACCTTTTTCTATATAATGAGATAAAAATCCGATCATTTATATTAAAAAATAGCATTTTTAGGGTTTTGTTAAATAATTTTATAAAACCCTACTAGTTTCGCGACCAGTCTGTCCGTCTGTCTGTCTGTCCGTCCATCCGTCCGTCCGTGTGTCACAGTCTCGGAAACTACTTGTGCTAGAAACATCAAATTTTGTGTGTAGGTGTAAAGTGGTGATCTCTTCGAATTCCAACTACAAAAAAATTTTATAAGGTATTTAAGGGGGGTCTCTCCGATATAGGAGAGTGACCCCCCGAAAAAAAATTTCATTGAAGGTAGCCGATATGGGTATCAAATGAAAGGTCTTCATGAGAACTTTTCAAAACAGGTCTTAATTTGGCAAAATTTGCTTCGAGGGGTGCACAGGGAGGGGAAATACACGAAAAATTTGTGTGTCCCCCCCCCTCGCGATTGGACACCTGTGATCCGAAAAATCTGAAAAAAATCAGGGATATAGGCCCTGGTGAGTACAACAACAACAAATACGTTAGAAGTCACAATTCACTCAACTTTGTTAGTAATAGTATGATTTATCGATTTTATGTTTTCTTGAATAAAATCTTAACGGTACCCTTAAATTCCTATTTATAAGATTGATATATCCTGGAAATTTCATAAAGATTGAAGCCTATTTAGCGAAGTTATAGCGGTTTGAATTTTCCTGTATTACTATGGAACAATATGCGCTGCATATATGAGTATTACTATGGCTACATATGGCTATGGAACAACATGCGCTTATTACCGACTCAGACACTACAGTTTTGCTAGGATTTGCATGAAAATTTCAGGAATGATAGGTGTCATGTATTTCTTTGAGAATCGGTTCACCGAGTGGTATCAATAATCGTAAAACAAAATAGTGGCTGTTTTAAATGCGAAGATTGAATAATTATGGGTTATTTTTTCCCAACTTCAACGTTTAATGTGCATGCTTTGAACACTTAATTCTATTTAATGAATGACTGAAGATGAGTACCTACAATTAATGCTCATAAGTGAAACAAGTCAAGGAGGTGGGAGAGAGCTCCTAGCAAAAGGGTTTTGTAACCATTCTAGGATTTGAAAAAATTGGCCATTAATCGATGATAACAGTACAGGAGAGTGGCCCCTGAAAAAAAATTCATCAAACGTAGCCGATATGAGTATGAAATGAAAGTTTTAATGGGAGATTTTCAAAACAGTTGTTAAAATGTCAGTTTTTGCTTCAGTGGGGGCACAGGGGGGAAATACATGAAAAATGTGTTTCCTCCGTCGCGGGTGGACATCTGAAATAATTATCAAGGGAGATATTTATGAGTATAACAATACCAAAAACCTCAGATGTCGAAATTCGTTCAACTTTGTTAATAATAGTATGATCTTCGTATTTCATATTTTCTCCAATAAAATCGTCTTTGACATGTTTCTTGATTTGATTCAATCTGGTGACTGCATTTTGTAAATTGAATACAAAACCCTTCTGACATGAGCGTAGGTCTGTTTACCCAACTTGTTTTTAGTATCAAAAAACACGTCTTATTGGAAAACCCTTAATTACAAATATTACCCTCTTCTTGAATTCTGGAAAGTAAAAAATGTTTGCCATTGAACATTTCAAGAAAATGTAATCGAAATTGTAGTGCCCGATTCAAAAGAAAGTCCATAGAATAACAACACTGTAGTCAGAGTGAATAATTCAAATGCTACATGGCTAGACGTAGTTGCAAACAAGATTCCGATCTGTTTCAACATTCAGCTCAACTGATAACTGTCTTATGTCTACACGATCCAACATTGCTTCCATGCTCATTTTCTATATGATACACATTTTTTCACTGTATGTCTATCACTGAATTCATTTGATGGTGAGCCGTCAAAGTCACACAAGGAACTCACATGAGATGTGGATTCTGACAGATTGCACACTGAGACCAAGAAAGCATTTCGAATCTTCCATATGAGCTCTTTCCCCTTGAGCTATCCATAGATGAATGATTTCCTTGAGACTTAGGAAAATCTCTGCGAAGCATTCGATAGGTACGCATTTGTTTCAGTGCGTGCGACCAGCTTGTTGGAAGATTTTCTAAACTCATGCGTTTAAATTTTTTCTCTCGATGTCTCATCCTTTTCGTCTAAGAAAACTGGATTTGCTAGTTTAAGGACAACAGCAAGTTGAAGCGTATGACCTCGCCCAATTACTATAACTTCCATGAACATTATTAAATTTTTTTGTTTAATAAGGAGATTGCTTAAATTTTGAACTAAACTGAATTTAAGGGTACATATTTAATTTTATTTAAGCAAACCTCAAATTTGGAAATCATACTACTTTTTATAAAGTGATGCGAATTTGGATCTCCAAAGTATTTCTTATTGTTTTAATCATAAAAAAATACCTTTCTAATGTTTTTTCTACAGATTTTTGGAATCAAAGGGGTTGAAATGCGAGTCGAGATACTAACTTTTAGTACATTTCATCTTCTCCAACACCCTTCAAAACCGGTAGCACAATTTGAAGATCTGTTTTAAAATATTTTTATTAAGGGATGCATCAGACTACGACTATTTAGCCGCACTTCTATCGCAAGTTACACATGGTTAAATGGAAGCCCGCACACTGCGATTTTCGACAATTTTTTCCAGGTCGGCAGTCGCAGGAATTTGCGATTTTTCCTAAAACCAGTTTAGCAGGTAGTTTTTGTGATACTCGCGCAGGCGTACATCATTTGGACATTTGACGCTGACGTGCATGGAAGTTTCTTGCATAGCGTGCAAATGAGTTAGCGCATGTGTTCCTGGCAAAGACATACCTTCAAATGAGCATATTAGTTCTGCGCATGCGTGAAGTTCCTTTGCAAACCTTGTCGCAGTGTGTTCGTATTTGCGTCTGAAAATCGCTGGTTACGGCAGAAAAATCGCAATGTGGCCGAACCCTAAAACCTTTTGTCTTGCACTCGAGATTTCAAGCTGTTGTCACTTCAGGTCTTCCTACCATATTTGGTGGCTGCAACTGCTAAATTTTTGAAGAAAAACTGCTTTGATATGCAAACGAATGGACAGACAAACCAAAGGAATTCAATAGGCTTTTGTTATTTGTACGAACCCCTAAAAACTTACCATCGACACGAACACTCTTTGTTTCTAGTTTCTTGACCAAATTTGACTAAGTTATTAAATAAGATTAAATCACCCAAAGATGAAATGTTCAATCCCTAAGTTTGACCTGATTATCCTTTCTATTCAAGACGGTATTCAGACAGAGCAAGGCCTTGCTTTTGTTTATACATTTTCGCTGGATAAATGATTTGGGTAAAAATAAATACTCGTAACATAGACGGATGGATCTTAAAATTTATTACATTTCCATCTTGAGCGTATCTTGTTGTCATCACAATATTGCATAGAAAATCCTTGAAGAAGAGAAATATTTAGATGGATACAATATTTGTTACTCTCAGCAGGCTCGTAACAGAGTTGTCGTTGCATATTCCGTTTTGTACTAATGTGTTTTTTTAGGGTTTTGTAAAATAATTTTACAAAACCCTTCTAAAATCGCGTCCTGTCTGTCCGTCTGTCCGTCTGTCTGTCTGTCCGTCCGTCCGTCCGTCCGTCCGTGTGTCACAGCAGTTTTTCTCGGAAACTACTTGAGCTAGAAGCATCAAATTTTGTATGTAGGTGTAAAGTGGTGATCTCTTCAAAGTTCATTTACTAGAAAATTTTATAAGGTATTTAAGGGGGGTCTCCCCATGTAGGGGAGTGACCCCCCGAAAAAAAAATTTCATTGAAGGTAACCGATATGGGTATCAAATGAAAGGTCTTGATGAGAACTTCTCAAAACAGGTCTTAGTTTGGCAAAGTTTGCTTCAAGGGGCGCACAGGGAGGGGAAATACACGAAATATTTGTGTCCCCCCCCTCGCGATTGGACACCTGTGATCCGAAAAATCTGAAAAAAATCACGAATGTAGGCCTTGATGAGTACAACAACAACAAATACGTGAGAAGTCGCAATTCACTCAACTTTGTTAGTAATAGTATGATTTATCGATTTTATATTTTCTTGAATAAAATCTTAACGGTACCCTTAAATTCAATTAAATTCAGTACACAGATGTTTGTTTATAAGATTGATTAACCCTGCAAGTTTCATAAAGATTGCATCATATTTAGCGAAGTTATAGCGGTTTGAATTTTCCTGTATTACTATGGAACAATATGCGCTGCATGTATTACAATGGCAACGTATGGCTATGGAATAAGATGCGCTTTTTACCGACTCAGACACTACAGTTTTACTAGGATTTGCATGAAAATTTCAGGAATGAAAGGTGTCATGAATAACTTTGAGAATCAGTTCAGCTAGTGGTATCAGTAATCGTAAAACAAAATAGTGGCTGTTTTAAATGCGAAGATTGAATAATTTTGAGTTATTTTTTCCCAACTTCAACGTTTAATGTGCATGCTTTGAACACTTGATTCAATTTAATGAATGACTGAAGCTAAGTACCAACAATTAATGCTCCATAGTGAAACAAGTCAAGGAGGCGGGAGAGAGCTCCTAGCAAAAGGGCTTTGTAACAACTCTAGGATTCGAAAAAAGTTGCCATTAATTGATGATGACAGTAGAGGAGAGTAGCCCCTTAAAAAAAATTCATCAAACATAGTCGATATGAGTATGAAATGAACGTTTTCATGGGAGCGTTTCAAAAAAGTTCTTAAACTGTCAGTTTTTGCTTCAGTCGGGGCCAGGGGGGAAATACATGAAAAATGCGTTTCCTTCCTCGCGAATGGACATCTGAAATAATTATCAAGGGAGATATTTATGAGTATAACAATAACAAAAACCTCAGAAGTCGAAATTCGTTCAACTTTGTTAATAATAGTATGATCTTTGAATTTCTTAGTTTCTCCAATAAAATCGTCATTGACATGATTCTTGACTTTATTCAATCTGGTGACTGCATTTTGAAAATTGAATACAAAACCCTTCTGACATGAGCGTAGGTCTGTTTACCCAACTTGTTTTTTTTTTGCATTTTATTCAAGATCATATCTTTTCGTATATGTTATTGTAATGTATTATGCAATAAATGTTATGCCAACTCATTACATAGTCATCGAAATTACTTAATTTGCAAATCAAGGCTGCATGTGTCCGACCCATTCCAAGTGCACGAAACGAAAAGTGGAAATTGTGAAAAACATACTTGATATGAAATCAAATCATGTTGGAAATTTAAGTCACGAAGCTGACGTTGATTGATGATTTGCTGGAAATCTTTGCCAATATTCTTTATAACACATAATTACATGCACAGCCTATTAGAAACAGTAGTCACACACCCATTAATCACTCGTTTGCTGACATTATTCCAAAATGTACGAGTAGACCTTATCATTGCTAATGTAAGATGATTTTAGGAAAAAATCCATTACTGTATAGTTGTTTGTTTGCAAATGGCAAGAGTGGCTGATGTAAGAGTAGTTTCTTGTACACACGGTACATACATATATAACAAATACTATAGCATTTACGTATGATATGAAACCTGTCCTCAAATAACAATTTGTTGAAAACAAAAAACATTTTGGCAACTCTAAGCATCTTTCACCATCCAGTTGCAAGGTTAACTGACGAGGAAAGGTACCAGGGAGAACTAATCAGATTACTTAATTACGAGTAAACTATACTAAAGTGCAATGAATGTTCCATTGAAAATATTTTCAGCATACTAATAATGGAAAACTATTGCATTCTATGCTTTTCATCAAGCGATTGTTAAAAAGATTAGGTAAGTCAAATATTTTCAAGTTTTCTCTGTCAGAATTATTTTACGTCAGTAGCAGAAGACTCTTATGATGCTAAAAGATTACCTTGTAATTATTAAGAAAATATTTTCCACTGAAACGGTATGAAGATGTAGATTATCTTATTCAGCTAAAGAAATTTGTAAACTTTTTGAAATAATTTAATTAGAAAGGTTTTTCATTCTCTTCACCCGATAAACCGTTACAAACGGAAGGAGTGGCATTAATATATATCACTAAAGTGTATAGGGTGCTATGAACATTGTAGGTAAATTTCTGGATGTATTTTATACTAACAAAAGAAATAAATTTAGGACTTGATATTTTCAATGATTTTTATGCAATAAATGAAGAAGCAAGTCAAGTAGACATACGTATGCTCCTATTAGAAGGGCTTTGTATTAATCTTTGATATGCAGAAGCTTTTACTACGCATCTAATGAAAAAAATTCCATTGATTGCACCAGCCGGGAAGGCGCATTTTACGCAGATGCCCTTATTTTTAAAGCAAATAATCATTTGAACTGCTGCTACTTTGAAATTCAAACATTATTTGCAGAGATACTTCTAATCTAAGCAACTGCAAACGTTTCTCTGAAAATATTCAACATTTTAGTGGCTATTAAAATAGCGAATTACGCTTACCCTTTGAATTTTTTTTTGCTTTTTGCATGCAAAGTGTTTTCCATTAGAGACTTTAACGTTTTACAAGGGGTGCTCCGGTCAGGCTCTTTTTAGCCCCACACAGCTCCGTCGGAGATGGCGCAGGCGCCACTCGTCTGGCCTTGGAGCCCGATTGGAGCTGCCAAACGCGGGTACGGCTCCTTCCCTACAACACCTTTATGAAATACTGGAAAAGCCAGGAAGAAACTTTAAGCGCGACCTGACCATGAAGAGCCCTTGGCAATTCCGCGACTTCTAAGAACGCCGGCAAGTTCCCTTTTTGGAAAAAAATCATACCTTCCCGCTCACGAGCAGAAAGTTCACAGTACGAGTAGCTAAAACAGAAATAACAAGTTGGGTAGACAGACCAATGCTCATGTCAGAAGAGTTTTGTACTCAACTTACAAAATGCAGGAACCAGCAACGAATAAAATCAAGAAACATGTCAAAGACGATTTTATTGTAGAAAATGTGCAATTTTAGGATCATACTATTATTAACAAAGTTGAACGAATATTGACTTCTGAGGTATTTGTTATAGTTATACCCATAAATATCTCCTTTGATAATTTTTTCAGATTTTTTAGATCACGGGTGTCAATTCGCGAGGGAAGAAACACATTATTCATATTTTCCCACCCCCCTGTGCCCCCACTCAAGCAAAAACTGTCAGTTTAAGAACTGTTTTGAAAAGCTTTCATAGAGATCTTTCAGTTGATACTCATATCGGCTAACTTTCATGAAATTTATTTTCAGGGGCCACTCCTCCGCACTGTAATCATCGACTCATGGCCTGTTTTTTTCGAATCCTAAAATGGTTACAAAGCCCTTTTGCTAGGAGCTCTCTCCTGCCTCTTCGACTTGTTTCAATTGTATATACTCATCTTCATGATACCTATCACTCCTGAAATTTACATGCAAATTCTACCAAAGCTGTAGTGTCTAAGTCCGTAAAAAGCACATATGGCTCCATAGCCATATGTTTCCATAGTGATACAGGGCATATTGTTCCATAGTAATACAGGAAAACTCAAATCGCTATAACTTCGGTAGATACAACTAGATCTGTATGAAACTTTCAGAAAAAATCAAACCTATAAATAGTCATCTGTTTGCTAAATTTTATTGAGTTTAAAGGTACTGTTTGGATTTTATTCAAGAAAACATAAAATCAATAAATCATACTATTACTAACAAAGTTGAGCGAATTTCAACTTCTCATGTATTTGTTGTTATTGTACTCATAAAGGCCTACGTTCATGAATTTTTTCAGATTTTTCGGATGGAAGGTGTCCAATCGCGAGGGGGGTACGCGAAAAGTTCGTACATTTCCCCTTCCACTGCTCCCCTCGGCACTTATAGGGCAATTTTAAGACTTGTTTTGAAATGATCTCATTAAGGCCTTTCCAATGACACCCTACTCGACTACCAATGGTGAACATTTTTTTTTAAGGGGTCAACTCCCTATTGGGGAGACCCCCCTTAAATCCCTTTGAAAAAATTGTCCACCCTTAAACTTTCAAGAGGTCACCACTTCTGACCTTTCTACAGAGTTTCATGGCTGTAGCCTCTATAGTTTCGGAGAAAAAGTTCTGTGACCTGCAGACGGACGGACGGACGGACACAGGTCGTGATTGCAATAGGGTTTTGTATTTTAGTACAAAACCCTAAAAACAGTAAACAAAACAACCAGAAAAAAGGTCACTTCAATTAATCTCTAACTTTAAACTTTAAAATTTCATAAGAAAATATATAATGGAATAATAAGAAAAAATCCCCGTTGGCAGCACCAGCCGGAAAGGTAAATTTCTCGTATGTAGCGTAAAGTATCGAAAAAGAATTTGGTTTGTCTACTACTGGACTTCTTAGTGCAATTTTAGTGGCACTACATGGATATTTATTAACAAAAAGAATCTGCTACCGTCTGTACTTGGAGACCCTTCATAGAGGCGCAAATGTTTTGCTAATTAAATTGAGTTGCACACATATGGATCACATATTGAAAATCGGCGGGTAATAAATAGTTGTAAACATATTCATACTCGTTTTGCTCTTCTTGCTGTTTATATATTTCACACAAAGGTGATCACTTTTTGGCTTAAATAGCTCAAATAGTTAATTTGAAAAGATTTCAATAAAAGCTTAATCAGCACTTGCATTGCCAATAATATATACATTTTCGATTCTTCTCTGAACCATAAGGGGCCGTCATTTTGGATTTATGATGAAAACAGCTGCTAAAAATATTAAGCTGTAAATTTTCGAATTTTTTATTTGTCATCCGATTTGCATAATTAAATTAAATAAACTTGCCTTTATAACTTATAATTTCAAGTTTTATCGGAATCTGTTGAGAAACTTGGCTGCTAGAGGGCTAGAGAAATTAAAAAAAAAACGTTTATGTCAGTCTCCTGTATGGGGAGACCCCCTTAAACACTTTAAAATATTTTCTTACACTGCAAATTTCAAGAGGCACCACTTTTGACCTACGTAGAAAATTTCCTCATTCTAGTATGTGGTTTGCGAGAAAGCTTGTGATGCACGAACAAACGGACGGACGGACGGACAGACAAGTCGCGATTTTATAATTTTTTCGAATATTGTTGAAAATACTACTACTACTATTTTGAAATAATGTTTGATATACATGAGATCAAAATTGCTACTTTTAGAAGCCTTTGAAGTTTCGAGTTTTAACTGGCCGCCATTTTGTTTTTTGAGACCTGACCTCCAGTTTTTTTAACGTGATTCTTTAGATACTTATAATTTATATCTAACTGCCCAATTTCATGAACCTTTATACCAAATTTCATCCAAATCGGAGCTACACTTTGGTAAGAACAGAAATCACGATTTTTCGTCTAAAATGGCTGCCATTTTGTTTTTGCCTGGCCGATACAGCTGGTTCACAAACTTAGCCGAGGTATTAAATCAATACACCCTTCCTGAAAATTTGATGTGAATCGGAGCAAAATTGCAACCTCTAGCGTGGTCACAAATTTCGTTGTACCCCCTATATATATATATATATATATATATATATATATATATATATATATATATATATATATATATATATATATATATATATATATATATATATATATATATATATATATCAAAAAGAACAACGGTTGGCCAATACTTACGACGGTGATTCCGGTGCCACCGATGTGGGGATCACCAAATAACTGTTTTTTGCTTTGTTCACTGATGGATTTATTTCCTGATCTCCACTGCCAATTTCCTCGATCGCGTTTCTTTGGTAGATTCCTGTTTTCACTCGCACTCTTCACTGGATGGTTTTTTCTACCAGAAAGAAGAACGGGACATCCATCCTTCCCCCGTTTATTGGATTCTCGGCCAACGGCTCATTTGGGTAGTTCGGGCTATGAACTTTCCCGCCACGAGAATCGGTGCTTTTGGGTGTTCATGGAATCCCACTCCTACTAAACGATTTTTTAGAAATGTCAGTAAGACAATTTACTGACAGTTTGGGTTTGTTGCTGTTGTCGCTGAAGTTTGTTTTGCAATGGGCTTGTGGATAGTTTCCTATACTGTGATGGATTTGTGGATGGTTTTCAAATCACGTATCGTTGAATTCTTTTCCACAAAATGTACACAGGTACCGTTTGCTATCCGAACGTCATTTCATACGCGACACACGAATTTGTTAGGATCATCTTCGGAAATGACAATATTCTTTTCTCATCCTCGCGAAGTCGATGTCCGTGAAGTCGATGACCGTGAGCATGTCCTCCATTGACAGATTCTAATTGCACTTCTGCAGGTAGTCCCCACCGTTGTTGTAATACATGCAGTTTGGTTTTTTGTATGATTGGCGATACCAGTCCCGTAATATGAGACCGCGTTCTTGCCGTCGCAGAACTTATACTTTGGATCAGCGGTTTCATATCCACAGGTAAAATATCAAGACCCGATGATCCAGTTGACATATATCCAGCACTTCCCGCCGCGTTGTGGAACGAGCTGCTCGGCGACAGAAGCGACAGTTTGCTGCTGTGTGAATCAACGTCACTATGGAAGCCACCTATCCCATGTCCTGCCAACGAAGGATGATCATGATGCGACAGATGATGATGGCGATGAAAAAGGTTGTGTTGATATGATGGGGATTGTGTTGGTGTTGCTGTTGCTAGGATTGTTCTCATCGAGATCGCACTCCTAGCTGCTAATATTGCACTTCGTCTACGAGCTTCATGGAGTTTCTCGTTCTTTTCTGCGATTTCTTCAAGATCGACTTCACTATCCGGTTTGTGTGGAATGTGATAATCAATCGGTGGTTCATGCTCAGGACCAAGCTGAGCGGTAAAAACTCCAACAAGTCCACTTACAGGTAATTTAATATCTGTTATATCTTTATTTTTTTGTCTAGGACTTCATTTTTTGGGATCTGTTGACTCTGGTTTTGGTGTAGGTTGTCACACAGAACAACGTAAAGCTGGCTTCTCATCAACGATTAATTTATTGCGTTGATCCTTATTCTCGTTGTTTGTATCTTTTTCTTCACATGGCGTAGCTTGATCGATAGATGGTGGCTTTTCAATTAATTGGGGTGGATATTCTTTACGTTTAGCTTGTGTTGAAAGGTGACTTTGACTACCAGAGAGTATTAGACCACCTAAGATGGATGAAATGAAACGTCGTGGATGATAGGCACGTTTCCATTGATCCTTTTCAATTTGTTATGGATATCTATTGCATTTATTTGTTGTTGGCTTTTGTGGTTCATTAGATATTGTTGATGTTACTGCTTTTATTATTATCATTATGATATTGTGGGCTTAGTCTATCACGATTCAGGTGTGCGTTGCAAATCCATCACACCCGGACGAGTTTTTATATGAAGTTCTGGATTTCTAGGTGAGAGTCCGTCACAATGTTGCAAATGTCTCTCCATTCAACTTGTACTTCGTATATGGGCCCAAACTTCGCTAACACAACGATCCGCATGGCCATGGCTCAGGCCAGCCACTCTCAGAATTTATTGAGTTCACCTAGTACAAATTAATAATACCAAAAACATTTTCGTGTACGTTATTTCACTCTTTCCTTTGTGTATGTTGAGTTTACAAGATACAAATTCATAATATCTAAGACATTTTTGTGTACGTTACTTTACGCTTTCTGCTCGTGTGGTTGCGTTTATTTGCGGCCGATTGCGTAATGTCATGCCAATATCCCTTAATGGTCGTCGCGAATTGAACGTACGTGGCGTTACCCGTAGTAGGACATAACAATTTTATCTATTGATAAAACATAGAAATGTTTGAGATATTGAGTTCAAATTTATTGTAGATGTAGTGCAAGCATTACAATTTATAAATAGAAATTTTAGTTATATGGCCACCACAAGCTCGTTTACAGCGAACGATTCTTTGGACCCAAATTTCCACCACTTTAGCACTCATTCCGACAGGAAGGTTGGCAATTTAGCGTTGGATGTTATCTTTGAGCTCGTCTAAAGTTGCTGACTTGTTTGCATAGGCCAGTGACTCCAAATGACGTACGATCGTCTGATAGTGGCGGCAATTTGACCAGACAATTTTTCGAGATAACACGTTTACCAAATTTGCCTTTTAATAAAACAATTAACAGTTACATGATAGTCTTTTTCATCCACGAAAAAATACGACCCAATCACACCAAACAGTAACTTTTTACAGCTGCAATGGTATTTCTAGAAGCACATGTGGATTGCTGATAACCAATAAAGCATATTTTGCTTATTAAAAAACCATTAAGCCAGAAATGAGCTTCATCGCTGAAGATGATGTTTCGGTGAAATTCTTCATTTTCTTCAAGCTTTGCCAGAGCCCAATTGGAGAAGTTTTGTTGTTTCGAATGATGAAGCGACTTTGGTTCTTGAGTCAATTTGATCTACCACGTAGGCCAAAATCTTTTTGCCAAATACGCCACAGTATCGCAGTAGCGTAACTATACCATCTGGGGCCCATGGCAAACTCTTTTGATGGGGCCCTATCAGTAAAATTCATCACATTGTACTTAGTTTGATATTATGAACCACTTAAGTAGTTATCCAACACTAATAACAATTTTGTTTTCAAGAGCATGGGTTTATACATTTACATTCATTCACATTCACCAGCCTATATAAGTCCCACTGCTGGGCATAGGCCTCCTCTCTTAGGCGAGAGGGAATGGGCTATAGCCCCCACACTAGTCAAATGCGGATTGAAGACTTCACATTCGTCTTCCATTCGCTAGCTTTTCGGTGAAGGAACAACATCGTGAGAATACCTGCATACATTTACAATGAAATAAAAATAACAATTTAATTTCAGTAAGATATTTACTAAGAAAAAATTTTCTTCGAGCTTTCTGTTCCGCAAAAGTGTCTATAACATCATCAAAGTTTAAAGATTGGGCCATAGAATTTTCAATAGACAAAATAGCCAAGTTACATAGCTTGTCTAGCCCCGTAAAGTTTCTTAAATAGGTTTTTATTAATTTTAGTTTTGGAAATGATCATTAAGCACTAGCTGTAGTCACAAGAATTGTAACATATAACACTAATGCAGTGCATACTTCAGGAAAGCTGCAGGACATAAAACGATTCTTTATTATTAATAAATTAGCAAGGTATCTAATACACGAAGACTTTTTTATTTCGTCTCTGAAAGTGGACCTAAAACTGAGAATTCCTCTGGCAAATGATTCAGATATGTCTTTTGTTATATATACAACAAATTCTAGAGCTTTTTTTAACAGATCAGTGTCATTTAAAACTTGTAAAGTTGAAGGCTGCATAATACTGAAATTTGAAACAATTTCCTTTATCGGAAGGAAGCGCAATTTCAGTTGATTAATAATGATGTCCAAGACTCAATAAAATATGTTCACTCTGAACAAACTTTCTGGATCTCGGAGACGCTCATCTTCGCAAAGCTTACCTCTGACGAGTTTTAGAAAATTCAGGGGTGAGGGACTATTGATACACTAAAGGGTTTTCCAATAAGAGGTGTTATTCTAAATAGCCCGTCATTACAGTTGACGTCATTTTTGAAGCTGTTATTTTTTAATATACGACAAGTAAAAATTACGCCATTAATGAAATGGAACGATATACAGGTATGCTTCAACAATGCATTGAAATTATTAAAATTCACTATAAAAATGCTGAAAATTTGGCAGAGACGGTTCATAAAACTCGAATATATTTGGGTCGTCATGAAGCACCTTGTCGGACAGCAATACAGATATTGATGGGGAAATTCGAGCTGTTGGAACAATTTAGTGACGTGAAGAATAAAACTCGAGCACATTCCTAAAGAACAGCCGAGAATATTGCTGCTGTAGCCGAAAGTGTTGAATGAAATCCAGGTTTATCCACTCCTCGTCATTCTTGGGAATAAGGTATTCCACAAACGTCATTACGCCGTATTTTGTATAAAGATTAGGGTCTTAAGGCTTATCGAGTTCAGTTCACACAAGAACTCAAGCCGGTCGATCATCAACAACGTCGTGTCTTTACTGATTGAATCCTTGAAATGTATGAAAATTATCCGAAATTCCATCGAAAAATCATCTTGAGTAATGAGGCCCATTTCCGCCTTGGTGGCTTCGTCAACAAGCAAAATTGACGCATCTGGGGCTTAAAAAACCCAAGAGTTATTGTTGAAAAGCCTCTCTATCCTCAACGTGTGACTGTTTAGTGCAGTTTATTGTCTGGCGGAGTCATTGGACATTACATTTTCGAAAATGAGGCTGGAGTAACAGTTACGGTGAATGGATTGCGCTATCGAGAAATTATTAATGATTTTTTATGGCCGGAATTAGATGGTATTGATCTGAACAACGTTTACTTACAACCAGATGGCGCTACGTGCCACACAAGCAACGAAACCATTGATCTTTTACGGGAAAAGTTTCCGGACCACGTTATCCCTCGAAGAGGTGATCACAATTGGCCACCGGGATCTTGTGATTTAACACCTTGCGACTTCTTCCTTTGGGGCCACGTGAAAGAAAAGATCCACCCTGACAGCCCAGCGTCGTTTCAAGACCTCAAAGATGGAATTCGTGAGGCTATCGAGGACATAGGGGAGCTACTTTGCGATTCGGTTATGGACAATTTCATGTAATGAATATGGTCCTGTAAGCGTGGTCGTGGTGGTCATTTGCCTGATGTTATTTTTGACTATTAACAACATACCTTCTTCTTTATAGTGAAATAAATATTTGATCATTTAGATGACACCTCTTATTGGAAAGCCCTGTAGAATATATTCCTAACTAGTTCTATCTAGCCAATCAGCAGAAAATCAGGCAAAACAGCGCAAGTATCAGATAATTAAGCAAAATAGCTCACTCACCCTATAAGTAGCCAACTATCAGGTACAGTATATTCCTTATAAGCTAAATACCAAACAATCAATTCACTAAATCAATGTCATGACCTCCGAATGGGCTTAACATCAAATATTGCCCACAAAACAATTAACATTGTCATAGCTCTCAGGATACTCTGATAATTAGGTCATTAAACTAATAAAATAGAAAATCAGCATTAAAGAAAAACATCATCATGTCGAAACAAAGCAACCTCGAAAAAGATTTCCGCATTCTACAAATGTCAAATTGCTCCATCATTTGCTTATTACTGCCTGAACTTGAAAATAAACAATGAGTAACACACCTGGTGAGCGACTCCATGCGTTAAAAAAATGTGAACAAACTGTAGCCCCAACCTACATCGTGAACCCGAGAACATGGAAACACCTGAATGTTGTTGGGTAAAAAAATGAAAACAACAAGACATAAGCATCACAAATGGAAATCATTGAACTTTCAAGCATGACTCGCAAAAATTTCCCAATGCAAACGAATATTACGGAATCGACAATTTTCTGCTGAGAAGAATTTACCTGGGCAACATACAAAATTGCAACAACTAAAAATTAAGCTTCGGGTGGAAACAATCGAACCCAAACAAAGCATGCCTTAAAAAAAATATCTGAATGGAATTGGCTAAGGAGACATTTTTCACCATGGATTTCCGCTGATTGGGAAATTGCGCATCAGCAATTCCCTGGATGGAAAGTTAACAATAAAAGCCAAAGTGGATACACTTACAAAAAACGCTACTTTGGCCTTAGCCTGGCCATTCCACCAGTATCCAGCAAAAAAGCTACTTTGACCTTACCCTGGGCGTTTCACCAGTATCTAGCAGGAACGCTATCTCGGCCTTAACCTGGGTGTTTCATCAGTATCCAGGTAAAACGCTACAACGGCTATAGCCTGGGCGTTCTACCAGTATCCAGCGAAAACGCTACTTTAGCCTTAGCCTGGGCATTTAACCAGTATCCAGCGAAAACGTTACTTCGGACTCAGCTTGGGCGTCTCACCAGTAACCAGCAAAAACGCTACTTTGGCCTTAGCTTGGGCGTTTCACCAGTATCCAGGGAAAACGCTACTTCGACCTTAGTCTGGGCGTTCGTGAAGCGAATCACTTCTACCATTTGTTTTTTTCCCACCCCAGCTTGGTCAATGGTAAGCGTCGTTGCATTCTCACTTCAGACAAACTATCATATCAGGGGTGGACGTCAGGTGCAGTTACCTCGGGAACTGGGATAGCTGATTCGACTAATCAAGGTCAGTGTTAGCGGAGACGAGAAGGCCAATTTCCTGAAGCGGGTGAGGGTCCTCCAGCCAGAGAAAACCAGCCATCCACCACCGCTGCCGTGCACCCGCGTGTTAGTGCCAATGAAGTGGATTGACTCCAGAGATTACCATGCCGTTACTAGCTCCTGTTTCATCAGAACTTTCAGAACTATTGGTGCGAATTATAACGTTTTTTGAAAACTACTACACAAGTCTTTTCTTTTCTTTGGTTCAGTAGTTGCACTCCTCTAGTGACTAGCCAAATACTCTGGGCTCGGAGTAGGAAGCTCCCTCAATGACAGCTAAAATAAATATAGCATTACATTTCTTATGTCACATTTACTCAGTAAATTTATCTAAAAATGAATTCACTCTCATTGTGCCATAACACTAAATTGATTATTTACACAAGGCACATTCGAATGTATATTTGTTATGTTAGCTATTATGTGTAAAACTGAATGCCTTTCTTTCTAAATAGCACTACGTACTTGCTTAGATTTATCTCATGCAAATAAGCCAAAGCCATATATGATTTTTTAAACATATCATCTTAGTGATTTCACTAAAATTGTTTTCTGTATATAGCCGAAAAGTACAATTTAGTGGATTAACTTACTCATTCCGTTATTTTATTTTACTAATTTAAATATCAAACAACAAAAGTATCTAAAACTAATTAGATTAGGATGGCATGGACATCGTGCATTACGTACACAAGAATTAGTCCTTGAGGGCGTAATATACGCTCCGAATACAATCTAATGCGTAGTTAAATGAGCATCTTTCCAAGAAATCTGTGGAACAATAATGTCGCTTTCGGCAGTCAAATTTTTTTGACTTTTCTCTTAATATAAGTCACGTGATAGTTGATTGCTTTTCTTGTTAATAATTGCTTTCCTTCTTTCTTACGATTGCTTGGTTTTCAACGTGATTCAGCAAAGAGATTTTACCAAAGGGGGGAAAGTAAAGCAATGTGTGTTTTTATTTATTTGTGAGTGAATTTTGCGAGATTAAAGGTTACTTCTGATTCTTAAAAATGTGTATTCAATTTTATGTACGAGTATATAATACGTAAAAAACTATTTTTTTAAATCAACTACAAGGCGCTATTATATAATACAATCTGGAAGCGGAAGCTTTCATTTTAAACTTCATGCGCTTCAAATTGACTATAAGGTTTTTGGTAAAAAATTTGAAGATAAAGATTTTTAAAGACTGTTAAAATAAGGTTTACAAAAACGTACTAAATTGCATCTTGTCTCTGCTGTTCCAGAGAAGATTTGTCATTAGTCATAATTTAATTTTCATTATCGGGGTTGCATAAGATATTTGACTTATGGTCCATCCTGAGGGTCCATTTTTGGACGACGCGTTCCAGCATAGCGATCGATATTTTGAGAATAGTTGGCTTCCAAAGCGTCGATTGAAGCTGGTTTATCTCTGAAGACCAGAGACTTCATGTAACCCCAAAGAAGATAATCTAAAAATGTGATATCACACGATGCATGCAGCCAATTTAATGGTCCAAAACGTGAAATCAGGTTTTCAGGATCGGTATTTAATGGTCCAAAACGTAAAATCAGGCTTTCACGTTCGGTATGTGGACAACAAACACCATAAGTTACTCTAAGAGCACGAAATATATTTCTCATAGAACGCTGATTTTTGCAATACAAGTGAGTAGTTTGAATACGTTGTTCCGGTGTAAGTCTTTCCATGATGATTTGTCAAACAATACTGAATATAAATTTCATTACAGTTTGACAGGAGTCACGCGTAATCCATATAAAGAAGCCTATTGAAAATCAAACCTCATAATGAATCACTCTTTATATATTCGTATATAAAGTATTTCTGTTATAGGGAAATGTCTCTCGAGAGTTTTACCTAAAATTTTTAAGCCACATCCGCAATTTCTTTTATTCTTCTAAATACATCAAACTTCTTAAAATTCACCGAATATGTTTTGTGTAGGTCTTGACGATACAATACAATACCGGTCCTAAGGGTATTATCGGAATCGTATAGAGTTAGATTTTTTTATATCGTATTTATTTATTTATTTTTTGTAAATTTATCGTATCAGTATCGATTTTGAGTCGATATCGATACGATAATCGATAAAATGCCGATATTTCAAAAACTAAAGAATCTATATATGAAATGGAATTAAAATAATCCTTTTTTAGGTTTTTGTTTAATAGTTTTGTAAAAACCTACAAGTTTGGTGACCTGTCTGTCGGTCCGTCTGTCTGTCCGTTTGTCACTGCAAGTTTTTTCAGAAACTAAATAAGCCACAATCTTGTAATCTCAGAGTTCAGAAGTGATAGCCTCTCCAAAGTTCAGCTGTAAAAACAATTTATAAAGCTTTTAAGGGGGTCGTCTTCCATCCACAAGGGTGACCCTTAAATTTTTATTCCGAAAATATCTCCGATATTGGTATCAAAAGAAAGGGCTTTTGTGAGAGTTTTTTGAAGTAGGTAAAAAAAGTAAGATAACACCATAGGGGAGTTTAGGAGAAGTCAAAATAGGTGGAAAATTTGTGTGCTCTCTCGCAATTGGACATTTTTGAGCCGGAATATCTAAAAAAACATGAAAGCAGACCTTATGAATACTTAGGCAATAAATCCCTCAGAACTCTAGTTCGATTAACGTTATTAATAATAGCTGGGGACCTTTAAAATTTCCAAAAATTATTATTTATCATTGTTGTTATCTCATGCATAAGTTTATATACCCTGAAAATTTTACAGCAATTGTGCAGTAAACAACAAAGAAATGGTTAATTGAAAATTATACAATTGGAAAAACAGCTACATGTGATTCTTATTAGATAGTTTCTAAATAAGTCACGCAAATCAGATTTATTCCGATTGTCAAAAAAATTTCAGAAATCGTGCATAACATTTGTATGCGATTGTTAGTACAAAGACAACGACGTCGGTAAGGTTTGAAAGAAAATGGCACTTTTGTTATTGGAAAAAATTGTTTGATTCACTAATTTGTTTACAAAACCCTTCTGGTAGGAGCACTCTCCAGCTACTGCAACTTATTCTCTTCTGTTTGTAATCTTATTTTCTTTTTCTTATTTTATTTAGTAACTTTTGACGAGCTTTAGTGTCATCAATAAGTTAGTAGTCCGTTATTTTTAATCGACTAATATTGACGTTGCTTTTTTATGAACGGGCAGGACTCTAGACTGGAGGTGGATATAAGAGTCCTATTTTGTCCAAAGTTTAGGATTTACTTTTTATTAGGTCTCGATTGTAGGACATGGGAATCAAATAACAGTTAAGGATATTTACCGTTGAAACAAGAAAATTTGCTACTTTTGTCCAATTTTTTCAATATAACTAATCGACGCATTTGAAGATTTTGATTATTGAGGTTTCGAACGGGAGATATCAAATTGAACTAAAGTGTCCCACCACATAATTGTAATCCTTTGTAGGAATCTGCAGTTATTAACAGTTCAACACGTTAGATTGAAATTGTAAAATTGAATTTTAATGCACTTTCGTATGAAGTGTACCTATTATTTTGCGAATCTTCAAAGATTTCAATGAGGACACTGAATCCTTTTGTCAAAGATGATGAAATTATAAATAACGTCAAGTTTTCAATTCTTGAAGCCTCTCAATTGAAAAAAGACAATATTAAGCTTAAATTTTTTAATTGCAGATGAATCAAAGCTATTTTCTTTTTTTGAAAATAGAAGAAGGTCTGCCAACGAAAATCGCTGTAGATTTGCAAGAAGCACACATTCTGTAATGAACAGTCAATATTCCATTTAGTTTAAGATGAGGAGCACAACTTTTGGTTTGGTGTGCTAAGCTAGATTGACGGATGGGACCCGAGCACCAATCAGAGACTCTTGTGCATTATAATTTGATTCGCTGTTCTCTTTGCTTAGTGGGGCCAGATGATTTTCGGAAAACTTGTCGTTCAAAAGCATATTTCCATTTTTCAAATGTTCCCGTCAGCGTTCACGTTTTGCATAAATAATGTATAATGGGCCTCATCAGAATCTTGCCTATTTTTGTTCTGGACTTTTGGTGTCATTTCATGAACTTGATCTGGGGTTTTGTTTTTCTTATGAGTATCGTAAATTTGGTAGTACAGAGTTATCCATTTCGTTGTAGGAAAGTATAACCCTGCCATTTGACATCTGTCAGAAATAAGTGTCATCCAAAGCGTGTTTTTTTTTGTTGAAGGTTTGCCATTTAGAAATATGGATCACTCAACAATCGAAGAACGCGTCAAAATTATAAAATTTTATTTTAAAAATGGTGATTCTGCTGTATCAACATTTAGGGCTTAATGAGCCAATTACGGTCGACATAATCGACCTACACAGCAAACAATTTCGAACACAGTGAGAAAATTTGAAGAGACTGGATTGGTTCTTCATATTGCAAGGCCTGTGCATCATCGCAACATTCGTTCTGCTGAAAATATCGCTGTCGTTGCTCAAAGAGTGGAGGAAGACCCGAGTTCGTCCATTCCTCGACGTGCTCAACATTTGGGCTTGTCTTATGGCTCATTGTGGCGGATTTTGCATTTGGATTTGCATCTCCATCCATACAAAACCCAACTCCATACACAACGCAGAATGTATGCAAATTGGGTGCTTGAACAGCAAGCTATTGATAACGATTTTTCGAACAAAATTTTCTGTAGTGATGAGGCTCATATTTCGCTCAGTGGTTACGTAAATAAACAGAATTGCCGTATATGGGGCTCTCAAAATCCTCAGGTGATCGCGGAAACGCCTTTGCATCCGGAAAAAGTGACCGTTTGGTGTGCATTATGGTCTGGTAGTATTATTGGCCCGTATTTTTTGAAAACGATCAAGGAAGAGCCATCACAGTCAATTCTGACCACTATGGATGGATGTCAACCGATTATTTTTGGGGAGAAATTGAAGATTATGATCTGGAGAACATGTGATTTCAACAGGATGAAGCCACAAGCCACACAACACAGGCTAATCGAGCACTTTTCAAGAGAAATTTCCAGGACGCGTAATTTCGAGATTGAGTGATGTCAATTGCCCCGCAAGATCCTGTGACCTAACACCTTTGGATTTCTTTTTATGGGGCTATGCGTGACATCGTGTTTATACAAACAGTCCTCAAAATCTTGAGCAATTGAAAACCAATATTCGTGAAGTTATGGTCGAGATATTGCCGGAAATGTGCCGAAAAGTCATTGAAAAGTATTTCGAAAGGATTGAGGGCTGTAAGAGGTCCCGTGGGTTTTGTTTCACGTGTAATGGCAAGGTTAAATCTTTATATTAAATAAAAAGTTTTGTTTCCATCTGAATATTTTATGTGTTTTCTTTAGCTTTACTTTCCCAAGCGTAAAATGGATAACCCGATATTTTTATTGACTAGCAGTCCCATCTGGCTTGTGAATTTACTTATTTCTTGAAAAGCTTACTACATGTTCTGTCGACGTTTTCTACATATGCCACCAGCTGCGCAAATTTCACCACCAGCGTGCCTTTTTCTTCTACGGATGCTGTTTTTCTCATGACTCAAGTGTTAGGTTGAAGAGAATTGGTGGCAAATCGTTTTCATGTTTTGATCCTTTCTTTTTGAAGATTATTTCCATTAGATCGTTTTTGATTTCGAATCTTTATCAAACTTGCTAGTCTATGCTAGCATAGGCTGGTTCAAAGTCTCAAAAAAGTTGGTATGCATGGAGATCATGTTTCCAGCATTTTTCTATTGTTTGTTTTATGGAGCAGATCTGCTCAATCGTCGATCATCCTACTCTGAAGCTGGCTTAGCACTCTCCAATAATTCTTTTAGCATACACTGCCAATCGATGCTTAATTATTTTAAAGGAAACTTTATAGCACGTGTACAATAAGGATATTCCTATGTAGTTTTGAAAACATATTCAGTCTCTTGTTTTCTATATTGGACAGATCACAGTTTTGTATCAGTCTGCTGGGATATTCTCTTCGGTCCAGGTTTTTACAATGAGCTAATGCATGTGCAAACTGAGAATTTTTTTGCCAAACTTCAATTGCTCTGCCAAGATTTCATCTACACCAGGCGCTTCATTTAGTTTCAAATATCTGAGCTCACATCCTCGATAGATGGCATGCGCGTACTCTCTTGATTTGGGCCGTCTGAAATGTTGGAGTCAGTTGGCAATGATCCTGTGTTGGTGTTTCAAAATTGTTGGAAGTATTCGGCCAATGGTCTTTTAATATCGGTATCTTCGCCTAGGATGTTGCCACCGTCATTTTTACAGAGGGTAATTTTTAGTTTATGCTCTTCTTTTAAAATTAAGTTGTTGGGATAGGGGCAGTCAGTTTTTGGCTTGAAAATAAGTGGAAGTGTTTTTGGCAGGGTCGGAAAATTTTGTTTATTTTTTAATTCGAAAAGGAAGAAAATCGGGATTTGGACTGAAACGAAATTGAGTTCTTGGTGTCAGAAGGCGAAAACGAAAACCCGTTTTTTTAATTGCGAAGTTTAGTGGCGGAAGTTTTGGTGTGGGAAAGGAAGAAGAACCGAAAAACTGCATCGGATGTGGGCTAAATTAAAATTTGTGCATATTTACAAGTGCGGGAAAAGAATCTTGGTTTTCGCCCGTCGGGAATTAAGTTACTGCGGTGGGATTTTAAAAGGTGTTTTAGAATTAGAGAAAAAACAAGTTGGGTAAACAGACCTACGCTCATGTCAGAAGGGTTTTGTATTCAATTTACAAAATGCAGTCACCAGATCGAATCAAGTCAAGAAACATGTCAATGACGATTTTATTGGAGAAAATATGAAATACGAAGATCATACTATTATCAACAAAGTTGAACGAATTTCGACTTCTGAGGTTTTTGGTATTGTTATACTCATAAATATCTCCCTTGATAATTATTTCAGATGTCCATCCGTGACGGAGGAAACACATTTTTCATGTATTTCCCCCCTGTGCCCCCACTGAAGCAAAAACTGACAGTTTAACAACTGTTTTGAAAAGCTCCCATGAAAACTTTTATTTCATATTCATATCAGCTACGTTTGATGATTTTTTTTTCAGGGGCCACTCTCCTGTACTGTTATCATCGATTCATGGCAAATTTTTTCGAATCCTAGAATGGTTACAAAACCCTTTTGCTAGGAGCTCTCTCCCACCTCCTTGACTTGTTTCACTTATGAGCATTAATTGTAGGTACTCATCTTCAGTCATTCATTAAATTGAATCAAGTGTTCAAAGCATACACCTTAAACGTTGAAGTTGGGAAAAAATAACTCTAAATTATTCAATCTTCGCATTTAAAACAGCCACTATTTTGTTTTACGATTACTGATACCACTAGCTGAACCGATTCTCAAAGGTATACATGACACCTATCATTCCTGAAATTTTCATGCAAATCCTAGCAAAACTGCAGTGTCTGAGTCGGTAGAAAGCCCATGTTGTTCCATAGCCATATGTTGCCATAGTAATAAATGCAGCGCATATTGTTCCATAGTAATACAGGAAAATTTAAACCGCTATAACTTCGCTAAATATAATACAATCTTTATGAAACTTTCAGGATAGATCAATCTTATAAATAGACATTGTAGCAACCACGGAAGTCACCGCAGTTGCAGACATTAAGAATTAGTAGAGGGGTGTGTAGCCGGGGTGGCATACTGAGGCCGGCTAGCGCTCAGTCGTGTCGTGGGTTTTTCGGGACACCCTCTGCTCGTGCTGAGCCACCTTACATATAAATACTAGCACATAGGGAAAAGGACGGGAAAGGGGAGGTCATTCTGAGAAATGAAAAATATGGCTTTTACTGTAACATGGCCGTTTTTTTATTCACAAAAAAAAATAAACAAATTTATATCACAATAAAATCTGCAAATTATCAATTTCAAATAAAACAAGAAAAAAAACAAAGGACCCCTTTAAGATTTAACGTACAGAAGAAAATAATCAACTACAATTTTTTATATGAAGGAAAACACAAGGAAAAGAAACGAGCTTGATGATGAGATGTTGTTACTATAATAGGAAAATAAACCAAATAAATACTCACACTACTCCTCGTTGCTCTCCGAGTGCTCGGCGATGACAAAAAAAAAGAGTGTGGGGCCACTGAAAATTTAACTTTAAATTAACTCGAAAATTCAATCAATACTAGAAAATCAAGGAGCACCCTTATCGCCCTCTCCGACCCGTCATTCTGGCTTACTTGCAGAAACGAAAACTTTAATTCTGGAACCTGGCTCTCTTCGAAGTCCAACAAAACAAAGTTTTTTTTTCTTGCTTTTCTGTTTTTTTTTTTGGAGAAAGAATCACTCTCGGCACTTAATTTTTATTTCAACTAGTTTGACTTCAAACTCGCACCAACTTTAATCCCGGAGGGCAAAAGCCAAAAATTCTTCTCACTCACTAATATTTCCACATGGATCATAAGTTATTCCACAACGAATGTAATTTATTTTGCCCTGCCTCACACCAAAACTTTCGCCACTCAACTTCGCAACTAAATTATTCTATTTCTTCTTCCGTCATAAAAAAAATTAATCCCCGTTCACTTCAAATTCTGATCTCTGTATTTATTGTAACTTCTGCTGAAATTCTCAAATCCAAAAATTCACTTCACTTCACTCAAAGCAATTACTCTTTTCTTTCGTCCAATCCTCACTCCCAGTCAAATACCAACTCCTTTTTTCCCCAATTTTAACACCTCCAAAAATCAACTTTACCGCGCACCGAAAACACCCTCCTCTTCTCCAAATCAAAATCTGACCCCTCAATTCCAACCACCTAATTTTCACATTTTCTTCTTCATCCAATTCGATCCCGCAATCCCTTTTCCCAATTACCGCTGCCGCATCAGGGTAACGTAATCGAAGTTCATTACACTTCGATTCCGCTACCCACACATTTTTTGTTCCCGTATCGACAATCACAATAGTATCCATTGACTTGCATATATGGCAATTTTCATCCCCAAGAATCGCTTGATTCAATGTAAAGTGTCACATATACATTACGAAAACTATTGATTTTGCCGATACCCCAAAAAGAATACTTCCGTGCGCCCGAGGGAACTTGAACCCAGAGTTCCAGCAGACCCTCGATCGAGAACTCACGACGCAGCTAATGGCGCCATGGATTGTCGATCTCCCATTCATCTCATAAGCAACTTCAACGATAGCCCAGTCATATTAGGTAAAAGAAGGGGTCAACCTCGGAATGAAAGATAATAAGCTGCAAATTGGTATGAACCTTTGTTTTGTCATTCTAAATGTTGTCTCAAAAGTCACAATCGTTATCGTGTTCCCGTCTCAAGATATTCAAGGTCAAAGGTCACAAAAATCGGTTTTTCGCGAATATCTGGCTTCCTATCGGTTAAATGAGATTTGCATTTATTATAAAAGTTGTAGGCTATAAAATTCCCTACAACTTTTGTTTAAACTTTTTTTTCATACGACCAACCGTTTTGAAGGTAGAGCGCGAAGAGTGCACATCGTACAGTCATATACGGCCTAATGCAAGGTCAAGCGTGAGTTATGGTTATCAGTACGTTATAAAGTCAATTATTTACTTGGAAATTATAATTATTAAACAATGCCTATTATTTATGTACTAACTATTAATTATTTATATTTAATTAAAGTAAGTAACTTGATTATTTATATATAATTATTCATATTTAACTATTTAAGAATATCGGGATCATATGTATTTTCTTCATCGGGATTACTTGGATACAGTGAAGCGTTGAGGCAAGCTTGTCCGTTGCACTGGCCGCAAGCTAAAGAACATTGTAGCCCTGATTTTCTGCATCCACAGCGGGAACCACAACCTTTTTGCAATTGCAAAATATTATTACGTTTAGTAGTTCGGCTGGTGCTGGAGGTAATAACGTTCGTATGGGCTCCAGGATTTCATTTTCAAGCATCCAGCCCCATTCTTTAGGTTCTAAGTCCTTCCCTAACCACGTTTGAATCTGGTAGTAGACACGTTTTATGTGTTGATGAGCTGCTACACTTGTTGGTGGAAGTGTTGACGTAATATTTTGCAATTGCAAAAATGGTTGTGGTTCCCGCTGTGGATGCAGAAAATCAGGGCTACAATGTTCTTTAGCTTGCGGCCAGTGCAACGGACAAGCTTGCCTCAACGCTTCACTGTATCCAAGTAATCCCGATGAAGAAAATACATATGATCCCGATATTCTTAAATAGTTAAATATGAATAATTATATATAAATAATCAAGTTACTTACTTTAATTAAATATAAATAATTAATAGTTAGTACATAAATAATAGGCATTGTTTAATAATTATAATTTCCAAGTAAATAATTGACTTTATAACGTACTGATAACCATAACTCACGCTTGACCTTGCATTAGGCCGTATATGACTGTACGATGTGCACTCTTCGCGCTCTACCTTCAAAACGGTTGGTCGTATGAAAAAAAAGTTTAAACAAAAGTTGTAGGGAATTTTATAGCCTACAACTTTTATAATAAATGCAAATCTCATTTAACCGATAGGAAGCCAGATATTCGCGAAAAACCGATTTTTGTGACCTTTGACCTTGAATATCTTGAGACGGGAACACGATAACGATTGTGACTTTTGAGACAACATTTAGAATGACAAAACAAAGGTTCATACCAATTTGCAGCTTATTATCTTTCATTCCGAGGTGAAAGCCCTAATATGACTGGGCTACGATGCATTTGGGCATGAGATTGAATTTTGTTAGTGAATTAGTGAATTCATTTTTGTTAGTATAAAAAAAAATAAAATTTGTTAGTGGGAATAGAATTAGTTAGTATTAAGGAAGGAATTAGGTTTTGTTAGGGAAAATGAATAGAATGAAATTTTGTTAGTGGGAATTAATAACTGGAACGTTGTTAGTGGGGAAATTTAAATTATTAGTATGTATTATTTTTTCGTAGTTTTTAAAAAGGAAAAAGGGTAGTATTGTGATGATGGGGGAGTAAAAATTAAAGGGAAAATGGAAAAATGTAAAAAAAAAATAAATAAATTTATAGGGGAAAAGGTAGAGTTGCCCAAAGGAGATGGAAGTGTTACGGTGTTGCCCAAAGGAGATGGAAGTTGCGAATAGAAGAAAGTCGGTACGCCGGAATTCGCAACAACATCTGTGTACTGAATTTCATTGAATTCAAGGGTACAGTTAAGATTTTATTCAAGAAAACATAAAATCGATAAATCATACTATTACTAACAAACTTGAGTGAATTGCGGCTTCTAACGTATTTGTTGTTGTTGTACTCACCAAGGCCTACGTTCCTGATTTTTTGCAGATTTTTCGGATAGAAGGTGTCCAATCGCGAGGGGGGGGGGGGACACAAATTTTTCGTGTATTTCCCCTCCCTGTGCGCCCCTCGAAGCAAATTTTGCCAAAATAAGACCTGTTTTGAAAAGTTCCCATCAAGACCTTGCATTTGATACCCATATCGGCTAACTTAAATAAAAAATTTTTTCGGGGGGTCACTCTCCTATATGGGGAGACCCCCCTTAAATACCTTATAAAATTTTTTTGTAGTTGAACTTTGAAGAGATCACCACTTTACACCCGCACACAAAATTTGATGTTTCTAGCTTAAGTAGTTTCCGAGAAAAACAGCTGTGACACACGGACGGACGGACGGACGGACAGACGGACGGACAGACGGACAGGCTGGTCGCGAAACTAGTAGGGTTTTGTAAAATTATTTTACAAAACCCTACAAACTAACAGCGGATGTCTTATGAATGAAGAAAGAAATAATGTTTTTATGAGTGGAGAAAGAAATAATGTTCTAAGAGTGAAGAAAGAATTGATGCTAGATTGAGAAGGCAAAGCGCCGGATTTTGGATTTTTTTTGCTGTTGTCAAATTAACTTACACAGAAGAGTGTTGGACAGTGGATCATAGTGATATAAGTGGCCGTTGAGTGTTCGATTGATTCTGATTGTTTATCTTCAAACTAGTTTAAACTTAACTTGCAGTGGCCCCACACTCTTATTTTGTCTTTGCCGAGCGCTCGGAGTTTCACGAGGAAAGAGGGAGTACCAATTTGGACTTTTTATATTTGATTCTCGTTATCAAGTTCATTCCTTTTTGTTTGTTATTTTTTATAAAAAAATTATTGACTGTTTTGCTTTTACATAAAATTTAAAACGGGTTTTTTTATTCATTGAAATTAAAATTTGTGAATTTTCTGTGAAGAATTTCATTTTTAAACTAAATAAAACGACTATGTCGAGTTAAGAGCATCATCCCTTCCCCGTCCATTTCCCGCCGTGTTAGTATTTATATGTAAGGTGGCTCAGCACGAGCTGAGGGTGTCCCGGAAGTCCCACGACACGGCTGAGCGCTAGCCGGCCTCAGTATGCCACCCCGGCTACACACCCCTCTGCCAAAACTTAATGTCTGCAACTGCGGTGAATACCGTGGTTGGAACAAATTATTTTCGACTAAAATAGAAGTAGATTTTACCATGCTTAATAGAAGAACTGTACAACATTTTTATCGCACTTAATATTAATTTTTTTAAATTCTTAATGTCGATATCGATATTTTCAATAATATCGGGACGTATTTATCGACGACACAATAATATCGATAATTTCTTGAATCAATTGTGTCGAATGATTTAGATATTTTTATCGATTATCGTGAAGGCCTAGTTTTGTGTTTCTGTAATTTAATTGATTTAAACAAGAGCAAAAATTAATATATGAATTTTTAGTTAAAACAAGGGAGTATAATCGTAATAATTCTTAACGAAGTAGTGAATTGTATTAGTTTGCAATAACTAAGGACTTCACGCTCAGCAATATATTAATGTTGTCTACATCTAAGATGCAATAAAATTTTATTCTTGCCTAGTAATTTCCCAACCTTAAGCAAATCCTTGCTAAGACCATCATAAAACACTCGATAATTTACAAGAAATATCATTCCTGATATTGACCCACACATATTATCAATGCTACCCTTAACAAGAACAAAATGCTTACAAAGCATTTTGCTTCATCGTGATACAAAGCTGCAACAAAAAGCTTCGTCTTAAAAAAAAATCATCCCAAACATGATACAAAGAGACCTCAATCGCCAGCGCTATAAAATTCTGTAAGCAAAAAGGAAACTACTTCATTTCATTGCATGTATGTGAATGGGAGTGTGCATGGGTAGAGATATTTATCTCATAGGATACTTTTACGATTAAGCCGGAATTTTTCCCGGAAAACGTTTGTAGGCATAACTATTTCAACATGCTTCCGTATAGAAATATTCAACAAGGTTTCTGCTAAGAAATTGCTTTTGGTCGCACGCCTGAGCGTAACTTTGTGACTTGCTATTTAAGTATGTAAATATCTCAGGAATAGAAATAGGAAGTGATTCCAGGAAATCAGGGCACATGATAAATTGATTGTTTAATCATTAGTGAGTTTGAATGTGGTTCTTAATCTACTTTGCATTTCCGGTGAATAGAAAGACTTAATAGATTCGGAATCGATTAACTAATCGAATTATGGTTGAATTAAGGTAGGTTGAGAAGTTTATTTGCATCGGAGACATTGCAAGTAACGTTGCATCGTACTATCGAATTAAAATGTTTCATGCATGATATAGTTTTACGAAAGGAAAATCCTTAAAGAAAAACAAAGAAAATTACAGTCAATGAACCTAAAACAGATGTTCCTATCAATGATCGGTATACTAATATAAATGTATTATATATTATATATATTATTTCTTGTGACACTAATAAATAGACGGACAGACAGACAGATAGCACGTAAAACTAGTAGGATTTTGTAAGATTTTTTACACAAAAACCCAAAAATCATGGAAGTACATCCAATAACAAAAAACTTAGAGGTTGGAATTCTTTGCTAATAATAGTAGGATTTAAAATTTTCGTCAGTGAAACTTTGTAAGTATCACTGAATTGGATGAGAACAGCCATTTAAGTAGTTCTTTAAAATTTCGTTTTATTTCATAAGTTTTAATAACATTTACAGAAGTTATAGGCATTTGAATTTCCTCTGATTACAATAATCATATACTCGTACGATTTTTCTACTATTGAGTTTTCTATTAGGGACATAACAATTTTGAATCTTTATATGAACGTACTCTTTTACTTTTTTAATGAACTGTCAAAATCCAAACGTTAGTTAAAGTCAATATTTAATCGTGAGAAACTTTACAAATCTGCAACGTTTGGAAATGATTAAAAATAAGTACCGAAATTCTGAATTGGTGGTTGATACTTTAAGAGCGCTTACTCCAATTTTCGGCCGGAAAAATCGTCCCACTCGACAGGCTGTGTGTGCTAAAGTGGATAAGTTTGAGTCCAAATTTTCACTATTGGACGTCCCGGTACCAAAAAGATGTCGTACCGCTCGACGCAGAGGAAATATCGCAGCCGTAAGTACATCGATTCAAAATAACCCTAGTCAGTCGATTCCACGTCGTTCTCAAGGATTGGACATCGCTTAAACGACACTGCAGTGGCGTAACCATAGGGTGACAGGGCTGGCCAAATGCCACGGGCCTCAGACCCAACAGGGCCCTGGCCCAAGACTCCGCGAGCTCAGAAATATTTTTTAACATTGTACCTGAGTATTTTATTTTACTTGAAAAGTATATTTTTTTATTAGGGTTTTGTAAAGTAATTTTAACAAACCCTACTAAAATTGTGACCTGCCTGTCCGTCCGTCCGTCCTTCCGTACGTGTGTCATAGCACTTTTTCTCGCAAACTACTTAAGCTAGAAACATCATATTTTGTATGCAGGTATAAAGTGGTGCTCTCTTCAAACATCAACTACAGAAAAATTTTATAAGGTATTTAAGGGAGGGGTCTCCTCAAATAGTGTAGTGGCCCCCGGAAAAAAATTTCATCAAAGGTAGCCGATATTGTTATCAAATAAAAGGTCTTGGTGAGAACTTTTCATAACAGGTCTTAATTTGATACTTTTTGCTTCGAGGGACGCGCAGGGAGGGGGAATACACGCAAAATTTGTGCCCCCCCCTTTGCGATTGGACACCTGTGATCCGAAAAATCTGAAAAATTATGGTGGTAGGTGTTCATGAGTACAAAAACAACAAATACGTAAGAAGTCAAAATTCGCTCAATTTTATTTTCAAACTGAACGAAATTCGATATTTATGGAGCCCTACTGAAGGTTCTTAAACTTTGTAAGTTTGATGAAAATCGAATGATGTACACGAAAGTTATAGCGGTTTGAAATTTCTCGAATTACGACAACAATAACACATGATTTTGGTATTTTATGGACTTTCCATTGAATCAGTCACTGCAGTTTTGACTTGATCTTCTTGAAATTTTCCAATAAGGTCAATAACATTAATTTATTTGAGAATTAATGATTGGAGTGATTTTTATTGGTTTGCAACAAAGTGGTGAGCGTTGAAAGAAGAAAAACAACGGATTTTCTTTTGAACGTGCACATCTCTTTGACAAATTTCTTGACGCTATTCATTGCTAGTGGTTGCATTTCTCAGAAGTTGGGTACGAAACCCTTCTGACATGAGCGTGGGTCTGTTTACCCAACTTGTTTTTTTTAAAGTTCTGCTTAAAATCCATTAAAGTGAGGCAACTAAAGACCATGATACAATTTCAAGTTAATCGTTAAGCATTTCAATATATATACGAGTATATATATATATATATATATATATATATATATATATATATATATATATATATATATATATATATATATATATATATGTATATATATATATATATATATATATATATATATATATATATATATATATATATATATATATATATATATTTCTTTATTAGAATGTATGCGGTACAGAGGCCTTATAATATAGCAGGTATTCTGACAAAGTCATTTCACGATCGTTTGAACATTACTTAAAACTATGCATATTATCGTATTCCTATGTGATTATTACAATTAACTAGAGGAAAATTTACGCAAAAACCTCTACTGAACTTATATTAGCTTAACATAACTTAACTTTCTGTATTCGATACAAAAGTAACCTTTAGAAAACATATTGAGCATATTAGCTCCAAAGCGTTTAAGGCCGTGCTTTCGCTTTACCCCCTTCTCAATCGTAATTCACGTCTCAACACCAGAAACAAAGTCGTCATCGTCAAAATGGCAATCCAACCGATCATCCTATATGGCTCACCTACCTGGAAGGATTCAACACATCCTAAACAAGTTGGGTAGACAGACCCATGCTCATGTCTGAAGAGTTTTGTACTCAACTTACAAAATGTGCTAACCAGCAACGAATAAAATTAAGAAACACGTCATGTTCGAGGATCGTACTATTATTAACAAAGTTGAAAGAATTTTGACTTCTGAGGTATTTGTTAAAGTTATACCCATAAATATCTCCCTTGATAATTTTTTCAGATTTTTTAAGATCACGGGTATCCATTCGCGAGGGAGGAAACACATTTTTCATGTATTTTCCCCCCTCCTGGGCCCCCACTGAAGCAAAAACTGCCACTTTAAGAAATGTTTTGAAAAGCTCTCGTAGAGAACTTTCAGTTGATACTCATTTCGGCTACCTTTCAAGAATTTTTTTTCAGGGGCCACCCTCTGTACTGTAATTATCGATCCATGGCCTGTTTGTTCGAATCCTAGAATGGTTACAAAGCCCTTTTGCTAAGAGCTCTCTCCTGCCTCTTCGACTTGTTTCAATTGTATATACTCATCTTCATGATACCTATCATTCCTGAAATTTTCATGCAAATCCTAGCAAAGCTGTAGTGTCTAAGTCGGAAAAAGCGCATATGGCTCCATAGCCATATGTATGTTTCTATAGTAATACAGGGCAAATTGTTCCATAGTAATACAGGAAAATTCAAATCGCTATAACTATGTTAAATACTATTCGATCTTTATGAAACTTTCAGAAAAAAACCATCTTATAAATAGTCATCTGTTTGCTAAATTTCATTGAATTTAAGGGTACCGTTTAGATTTTATTCAAGAAAACATAAAATCGATAAATCATACTATTACTAGCAAAGTTGAGTGAATTTCGACTTCTCATGTATTTGCTGTTGTTGAAGTCATGAAGGCCTACATTAATGATTTTTGTCAGATTTTTCGGATGGTAGGTTCACTATTGCGAGGGGGGGGGGGGGGGGTACGCGAAAAGTTCGTACATTTCCCCTTCCTTTGCCCCCCTCGGTACTCATAAGGCAATTTTAAGACTTGTTTTGAAAAGATCTCATTGAGGCCTTTCCAATGACACCCTACTCGACTGCCAATGGTGAAAAAAAATTTTTGAGGGGTCACCTCCCTTTATGGGGAGACCCCCTTAACCCCCTTTGAAAATTTTTCCCACCCTTGAACTTTCAAGAAGTCACCACTTCTGACTTTTCCACAAAGTTTCATGGCTGTAGCCCTTACAGTTTCGGAGAAAAAGTGCTGTGACATACAGACGGACGGAAGGACGGACGGACGGACAGACGGACACAGATTGTGATTGCAATAGGGTTCTGTATTTTAGTACAAAACCCTAATAAAAAGATGTTGTTCAATTTAAGAACGCATCCATTGGCGTCCCCATTTTTTGTCGCGGTACGTTGGCAGTGCGGGTGAGCATTGACGATCGGGAATTTCCTTCATTTTGTTTGCTAAGAAAGTATTTTTTTCGTGCCACTGCTGCTGGGGTGAGCTAGTAACACTATGTTTGGGGAACCCCGGATCTGCTATTTTTTATGAGGGCTCTACTGATTACGTATTCTTTATGTGATTGTTTTGATAATTGATCATTTGCATCTTTGATTTACATATTTGTTGTTTTATTTAATCTGCAAATGGTGGCAAAGTAAAGTTGATTGTGAAAATTAGATATTAAAATGTCTTGTTCCAGAAAATATTTAAGTGGGATCAAAAACCAAAAAGAAAGAGGGAGACTGATAAAATAAAAATAAAAAGCTTCCTAAAATTAGTCAATACTTGAAAATTGATGACTTTAATCATGAAAACTCGAGTGAACAGTGCTCCAAAAATATACCAGAATTACCAAATGCAGCTTCCAGTACCAGTGTCTATCCAGATCCAGAACAACCAGAACAAGGTTAGCAAAAATCAAAGAGAATTATATTTAAGCGTGAACAATATTGTGTCTTGACCATATGTTACTGATAAGGGTAATTTTAAAGAGCTAACTGATCAATTGAAAAGGTTCGTGCTTGAAAACGGACATTTTAAACGTAAGGGCCCTTTCTTAAAAGATAGTAACAATAGATCTTTTCTTGAAAGAAAGTCTGGCATGAAACTTGAACGTATATGGCTATCGTATTGTTTAATACTTCAGAAGGCGTATTGTGAACCGTGCTGGTTATTCGCAAATCGAGCATCTAAAAAATACAAAATGTTTAAATTTAGGGTTATGATGACTGGAAACATATTGTAGATCCCATAAAAAGACACCAGACATTAAAAATTCATCTGGATTCTTGTCTTACGTATCGACAGTGGCGGCTACATGGTATTCTCGATGAAAAGCAAGAGTCCATGATCAAAAAATGAAAAACCTGTTGGCGCTAAATACTTTCTAGGCTCTTTGTAGTTATTCTGATACTTTCAACGTTTAATTTAGCCTTTCGTGGCCACAGAGATAACGCAAATAGCAGTGATCCAAGCTGCAAAGGAAAATTTTTAAGTATTGTTGAGTTATTAGGACAGTACGACCCGATTTTACAATAATTGTTAAAGGGCCAGATAAAATACTTAAGTCCAAAAATACAAAATGAGCTCATTTCTGTCCTGGTTTTAAAAGTAGAATATGCACTCATAAATGAAATAAATGCCGCATCATTCTACTCCATATATTCCATGCAACTCAAGATATTTCAAAAAGTGATCATATGTGTGAGCTTTATCGTTGTTGTATGATCGCAAAAGATGGTAATGGGATCCGAAAGGCACTTGTCATCAAAGAGGCATTTTTAAAATTTCATGAAGTTAAGAATCAAACTGTCATAGCAATGTCCAAGCAAATTATTTAATCTATAAATGATGTAAATATTCCTCTAAATAAGCGCCGAGGACAAGGATACGATGGGGCTAACACAATGCAAGGGACTTATGGTGGAGTTCAAAAACTCATAAAAGATGTCGAGCCAAATGCCGTATATATTCACTGTGCTGCTCATGACTTAAATCCAGTACTCAATGATGCAGTGAGAGAGGTTATTGATATGCAAAATTTTCTGATGCAGTTCAACAAATTTATAACTTTTATGGGCATAGTGTCAAAAGATGGAATATTTTATCAAGTTTTATATCTAATAAAGAAAGTGAGTCTTCAACTTCAATAACAGTAAAGCAATAAACCTCACTAGATAAGCAGGACGTTATGATGCTGTGTTTGTGTCGAAAGTTCAATTTGTTGAAGTCAAAAAGCGCTAACGAAAAATTGGATGAAAGAAATGAAGCTGTTTTACTCAAGAAGAAGATAAAAAACTACAATTTTATTATGTTAATGGTTTTCCATTGCAAAATTCTTCAAACTACCGATGCAGCCTCTAAAGCACTTCAGTCTAAAGCCACCGATCTTTCAAATCCCTTAAAACGTTTGAAAATATGTCTACAAAAATTGGAAAGGTATCGACATGAATTTGTAAATTTAAAAATGGATGCAAATACAGGAGAGGTGTTATTTTGATATTAAAAGAAAAATGCCATTTTTAAATATAAATTATCAAATATCTATTTCATTATAAAGAAGAAGGTATGTCGTTAATAGTGAAAAATAACATCTGCCAAATTACCGCCTTGACCACGCTTACAGGACTATAATCTTTTCATGAAATTTTCCGTAGCAAAATTGCAAAGTGGCTGCCCTTTGTCCTCAATAGCCTCACGAATTCTATCTTTGATATCTTGAATTGACGCTGGGCTGTTGGCGTGGACCTTCTCTTTCACGTGGCCCCAAAGGAAGAACAAGCAAGGTGTCAAATCACAAGATCTCAGTGGCCAATTGTGATCACCACTTCAAGATATAGCACGGTCCGGCAACTTTTTCTGTAAAAGATCAATGGTTTCGTTGCTTGTGTGGTACGTAGTGCCATCTAGTTGAAAGAAAACGATGTCATCACTCAAGATGATTTGTCGATGGAATTCCGGATCATTTTCATGCATTTCAAGGACGCAATCAGTAAAGACACGACGTTGTTCATGATCGTCCAACTTGAGTTCTTGTGTTAACTGAACTTTATAAGCCTAAAGACCCAAATCTTTATGCAAAATACGGTGTAATGACGTTTTTGGAATGCTTATGCCAAAGAACGACGAGGAATGGACAAACCTGGGTTTTCATCAACACTTTCGGCAACAGCAGCAACATTCTCGGCTGTTCTTGGGTGACGTGCACGGGTTTTATTCTTCACATCACCAAGTTGTCCCCACAGCTCGAATTTTCCCACCAATTTCTGTATTGCGGTCCGACGAAGTGCTTCACGACGACCCAAAAATGTTCGAGTTTTACGAACCGTCTCTGCCAAATTTTCACGATTTTTATAGTGAATTTTAATAATTTCAATGCATTGTTGAAGCATATATCGTTCCACTTTTATTAAGTTTCTACTTGTTAAACGTCAAAAAATGACAGCTTCAAAAGTAACATCTACCGAAGTAGCGAGCTATTTAAAATAACACCTCTTACTGGAAAACCCTTTAGTGTTCGCTTATATTGCCTGGAAATATGCTAGAAATGTTTCTTGTGACCACCGCTGTGGTGATCCGTTACATGTTAGAATATGTAAAATTTGTTGTGTAGTTTTAAATAATTTTGCATTTATCAACCAAAGACTAGGGTTCAAAATAGTAGCATCACAATGACTGCGTAGCATGGAAGACGGAATGAGTGTTAATGTGAGATTGCCTTCAAGTTAAGTTTAAGGTTATCTTTCTTTTCATTCCACGTTAGCACCTGGAGTTGTTCTAAAATATTTACCCAAGCGTCAGTATAAATGAGTCTATGAAAATTTGTGGGCAACTTGCCAAATGTTCTTACAGAACAAAAATGTGTAAAAACGTGCATTGCATTTATACGATTTTTGTGTGAATTTGCTTGATTTTTTTCTTGTTGTATGCATAACTTTTTAAATGAACTAGTTGCTCCATCATATAATATCTTTTTGTCACTATTCATATTTTCACATTGATTCATTATTCAAAGAAAAGCCTCTAAATTTTACTAAATCTCTTTCAAAGGAAACTTTTGGTTTGCCGATTTTATTTTGGGCATAATTGACTATGACATTTACAACAAATATCTTCATTTATATTTTATGGACTACGTTACCTATTTTTGTTTGCAACTATTCTCATAATGGACTCCATTAGCGAAAGTAGTCCTCAACAAAAGATAAAGTTTTTCTTGTATAACGTAATACTATTAAGGTAGAAGGAGTAAATTTATTATAAGTTTTTCATGTGCTTTCTTATCATCATCAGTTTTATATCAGCCGATTTCTAAAACTTGTAGAAGGCCGTTGTTAGCTAGAATGGCTCCGAATCTAAGCTCAGGAAAAATATTAATCTGCAACTTTTAAAATTTAAATACAAAGATATATGTAGCATATATTGCTAATTGAAAAGATTCAGGTTTACCTCTTTAATATACAATATACTATTTTAAAGATTAGATTTTAGACTGTTTTCAGTCAAAAAGCGAGCATATTAATAAACAACAAATTGGTTAAAAATAAACTTGAAAATCAAACAGAGCATTATCGGCATATTTTATTGTTTTACTTCCGAAAGGGCAAAAATAAGGTGCAAGCTCGAAAAAAATTTTTTATGATGAGAACTGCCTTACTAAACACCAGAGCCAGCGTTGGTTTGCTTACTTTCGTTCCGCAAATTTTAATGTGAAAGAGGCACCACATACTGGTCGTCTGACCACTGCTGATGACGAAATAAAGGCATTAAACGACACTAACCGGTGTATGACAACTTGAAAAATAGCAGAAAAGCCCGACATATTGACTTTAACAGTTGACAAGCTTCATATTTGGATTTCTGATGAATTAAAGGGAATTCAAATCAAGAACAGCATTAACATATGCGACTCTTTAATGTTTTATAACTGAAACGACCCATTTCTAAAAAGAATCATAACGGGTGGTGAAAAATCAATTGTTTACCATAACATAGCCTGAAAACCATCATGGACCGAGCAATATGAGCCTACACAATTGACAACCAAAGCCAATATTCACCAAAAGAGAATTATCCTTTCTGAGAGCTGGGTTACAAGGTTAAAGTCTACTTTAAGCTGCTTCCAAGAAAGCAAACTATTGGCTTAAATGTCTACTATTGTCAACTATCCAAACTGAATGGCCCTGAACTGGCCAATTGCAAAGGTGTGATGTTCCATCATGATAACGTCAGACCGCACCTTTTGATAAGCCGTCAAAAATTAATGGAGCTCAATTGGGAAGTAATTCCACATCCACTCTATAGCCTTAATCCAGCACTTCAAAACCATTTAAATGGTAAAGCTTTCGATTCCGATCAGACTGTTAAAAATGAGTTGGTACAGTTCTACGTTTTCACAAACCAAGGCTTCTTTGAACGTGGAGTTTTTCAACCATATATATATATATATATATATATATATATATATATATATATATATATATATATATATATATATATATATATATATATATATATATATATATATATATATATATATGTATATATATATATATATATATATACATATATATGTATATATATATATATATATATATATATATATATATATATATATATATATAAATATATATATATATATATATATATATATATATATATATATATATATAGATATAGATATAGATATATATATATATATATATATATATATATATATATATATATATATATATATATATATATATATATATATATATATATATATATATATATATTGCTGCCAAGGAAAAAATCAAGGACTTAGAGACCGTATCTAGAAAAAACCCCACCATTTCAGATTCGGCAATACATGGTTTCACTTATTAAGTTGAGGTTGTTCAAAATGAAATGAGTAAATTTGGAAACATGCATGCATTGCAATGAAATGGGCAATCTAGGCCATGAATTCCTCGGATGTGTCATTTACAAAACATATAAAGATGATAAAAATTCAAGAATGATAAAAATTTGATGATTGGGCTTGGAGCTTTATATATATATATATATATATATATATATATATATATATATATATATATATATATATATATATAACTATATGTATATATATAACTATATATATATATATATATATATATATATATATATATATATATATATATATATATACATATATATGTACAGCGGGTGTAAAAAGTTTACGTACGATCAGGAATTTTCAATAAAAATCAATGTTTCATATAGTTTGAATTAATTGAACGATATAATGACCTTAAGTCCAAAGAACAAAAATCAATCAAAAGAAAAAAATTCGAAAATTCATGTATGGCATCAGCTGCAAGTCCTCCCTTTAATATACGCAAAAAGTCTTTGTATGATCGCTCCTATGGAATAGTAAAAATTACCAAAATTTGATATATGTGTTATAACTTACACTGAATATTTGGTAGGATATCCTCTCGCTTCAGTTATTACCTTAAGTCTCCTCGAAATTGATTAGACAGTGCTCCTGGTCACATTCTCCGATATCAAGTTGCACTTTTCTTGTAGTGCTGATTTTAGAGCTGCCTTGCTTGTTGCATTCCTTTTTTGAACCCTTTTGTCTAAAACGTCTCATAAATGCTCTATAGGATTAATATATATAATAATAATATAGTTTGAATTAATTGAACGATATAATGATCTTAAGTCTAAAGAACAAAAATCAATTAAAAGAAAAAAATTCGAAAATTCATGTATGGAACCAGCTGCAAGTCCTCCCTTTAATACACGCAAAAAGTCTTTGTATGATCGCTCCTATGGAATAGTAAAAATTACCAAAATTTAATATATGTGTTATAACTTACACTTAATATTTGGTAAGATATCCTCTCGCTTCAGTTATTACCTTAAGTCTCCTCGAAATTGATTAGACAGTGCTCCTGGTCACATTCTCCGATATCAAGTTCCACTTTTCTTGTAGTGCTGATTTTAGAGCTGCCTTGCTTGTGGCATTCCTTTTTTGAACCCTTTTGTCTAAAACGTCTCATAAATGCTCTATAGGATTAATATCTGGGGATTGTGGGAGTATTTTCAACACGGTGGTTGTATTATATAAGAGGCAAAGCCAAGTACTCTCTGAAGTATGATTTGGGTTATTGTCGTGCATGAAGATAAAATTGTTCAATATCCCCATTTTCTCCGCACTCGGACCCAAATTATCCTTCAGGATATTAATGTAGTTTTTGTGGTCCATGATGCTTTCAGTAAATACTCGTACTAAATTTCCCACCCCCCAAAAGCACTCATGCAACCGCTCACTAAAACAGAACCTCCTACATGTTTTACTGTTGGACATAAATTTTCCTTTTCCAGCTCTGTCTTTGGTTTTCTCCATACTACACATTTTTTGCCGGAGTTAAATACATTGTATTTACTTTCATCTGTGAAGATCACTCATTTCCAGAACTCTACGGGCTCATTTACTTACATTGTAGCAAACTCCAAGTGATTCCTCACTAATGAAATATTTTCGCCTAGCTGTATGACCATGGTATCCAGCCGATCGCAAGACATTGCTTACGGCACTCACCGACACCTCAACGACTGCGATTTCTAGAAGCTCAGAAGTAATTCGTGGTGCACTTATTTTTGGGTTATTACTGACTTTTCAAATTATTTAACGCCGGTTTTGATCATTTCGAATATGAGAACGGCCATTCCGACGTTTGTTTTCAACTACTTTTCGTTCTGAAAACATATCAATAATGCCTTGTATGGTAGACTTAGGTCTTCCAGCAATACAAGCAATTTCTCTCAATGATTTGCATTGATTATGCAGCTAGATGATGAGATTTGTCTCCTCTCCGCTAGCTTCTTTCCGTCTCGGGCTAATTTTCACTTCTTCTTCTTCTTCTTAGCACTACAACCCCTCTGGGGCCTTCGCTTCCTGCAAACAGCGCCTCCAACTGTCTCGGTCCATTGATCGCGTCCTCCAATCTCGAAACCTGAGCAGCGATGAACTGTCTTCGTCGACGGAGTCAGACCAGTGTTTCCTCGGTTTCTCCACTGATCTCCGGCCTTCGGTTCTCCCAACGAATACCTCCTTGGGTATCCGTTGTTCGTCCATACGATTCATGTGGCCAACCCATAAAAGCTTCTGCAGTCTTATAATCGTTGAGACCTCCGGGTCGTCGAAAATTTCATACAGCTCATGGTTGTATCGAATTAGCCAATGGTCCCCGTCTAGCTTCGCTCCGATTATTCGCCTCAGGACCCGTCGCTCAAATTTTCAAATTTTTGTGTTTTTAACCTAATTTCATGTGTGGAATCGTTGCCAATTTCGGAAAAGGCTTACGGTGATTCAGTTTTATCAAAAACACAAACCTAAGAGTGGTGCAAAGCCTTCAAAGACATGCCTCTTTCTGGAAGATCTTCGACCTCTTCAACTGATCAAAACATTAAACAAGTGGGGTAGACAGACCTACGCTCATGTCAGAAGGGTTTTGTACTCAACTTACAAAATGCAGTCATCTTCAACGAATAAAATCAAGAAACATGTCAAAGACAATTTTATTGGAGAAAATATAAAATTCGAAGATCATACTATTATTAACAAAGTTGAACTAATTTTGACTTCTGAGGTATTTGTAATTGTTGTACTCATAAATGTCTCGGTCGATAATTATTTCAAATTTTTTTGATCACAGGTATTCATTCGCGAGGGAGGAAACACATTTATTGTGTACCGTTATGATTTTATTCAAGAAAATGTAAAATCGATAAATCATACTATTACTAACAAAGTTGAGCGAATTTCATGCATTTGTTTCTGTTGTATTCATAAAGGCCTACGTTCATTATTTTTTTTTGATTTTTCGGATAAAAGGTGTCCAATCGCGAGGGGGTACAAGAAAAATTCGTACATTTCCCCTTCCTCTGCCCTCCTCGGTGCCGATAAGGCAATTTTAAGACTTGTTTTGAAAAGACTTCATTCAGGCCTTTTCAATGACATCCTACTCGACTTCCAACGGTGAAATTTTTTTTTTGAAGGGTCACCTCCCTATATGGGGAGACCCCCCTTTAACACCTTCGAATAATTTTCCACCCTGAAAATTTCAAGAAGTCACTACTTCTGATCCTTCCACAAAGTTTCGTTGCTGTAGCCTCTACAGTTCCGTAAAAAAAGTGCTTTGACATATAGACGGATGGACGGACGAACAGGCGGACACAGGTCGTGATTGCAATAGGGTTTTGTATTTTAGTTCAAAACCCGAAAAAGTGAATGGTATGGCTCTTGAAAAGCGTCGTGCAAGTGTTAGATAGATGGCAAGAGAGCTCGACATCTCTCGCAGGTCCGTTCTAATGATTTTGGTGGATATTTTGGGTGTAAAACGCATTCTTGCTCGACTAGTCCCGATAAGATGAAAATGCACCATCGCATCGAGCCACGATTGTAACCGAATTTAAAGCCAAAAACGCAATAAATAGCATCGATCAACCACCGTTTATATCAGATTTGGCTCCATGTGATTTCCCCAAACTGAAATTATAGCTCTGTGGAACCCGTTTTCAGTCGATCGAAGAGATAAAACAAAACGCGCTGATGGAGATGAAGGGCATCCTAAAAAGTGCTTATGAAAAGTGTTTCGAGGATTGGAAAAATCTTTTGCGTAAGTGTATTGCATCTGATGGGGGTTACTTTGAAGATGACTAAATAAATATTGATGAATAATTAAATAGTTTGCGTTTTATTTTCGATTTCCGGGTACTTTTTGTCACAATATATAAATATATATACATATATATATATATATATATATATATATATATATATATATATATATATATATATATATATATATATATATATATACATATATATATATATATATATATATATATATATATATATATATATATATATTGCTAAAGTCAAAATTTATAATTGTCTGGTGTAAGGTATCTGTGGGTCAAAGACCTACCCATATCCAGCACTGAACATGAAACTCTCATGGAGGTCTTCATATATTTTTCTTCCGTAGCCTTTATTATATATTTTAAACCTCTAAAAGTTACATTGTATGTTGTAGCAAGGAACTTGTTTTTATTAAAATCAAGTTACAACAATTTGTACAGATATAGAGAGTGCTCCCTTTATAGATTTTTAAGTTTTGTTTCCGAATACGCGTTAATGGCTTGCTTGCATAATCCCTAGTTTTGATAGGATTCGATATGATGGCTTATGTTTGCTTTTTCCCCAAATTTAATCATTTTTATTTGATTTGACACCTAAACGAGGATCACATTCTGGCTTTTTTTTGTGGTCCCTTAACTCCTTGGGTTACCCTAGCCCTACTCTTTTACTAATAAGTTTCATGGTGCCTGCTTTGAGCTTAGTATGTGAAAGAGCCCTACTGTAGTTAGGGCAAAATATCGTACCCGCTCTCAAGTGCCTTTAATATATCTTAGGCTATTTCTTCGAATGAGATCTTTATCTGATCAACTAAGTTAGTTGAAAAACGTACAAATCGTAGTCATTGTATGATTACGAAGCTCTCAAAACATTTCTTCCAAATATCACGGCGTTTAGTTCATGAAAATGTGGTTGGTAAGCTTGGTTACATAAATTTTGACCGCGGTGGGGTCCAAAAGTCCTTACGGATAACCACAGAAAACAGAAATTGGGAAGTTTTAAATTATCCATCGTATAGCCCAGTATCGCACCGAGCGACTAGCACTTGTTCCCAGCGATGAAGACGTGGGTCGCTACGTAACGCTTTGATGCTGAACTGCATGCCGGTGGTTGAAATCGCATGTGGCTGATTTTTACAGAGAGGGTATTGAAAAGCTTATACCACCTTATGATAAATGCCTCAATTGAAATGGCGATTATGTAAAAAATTAAATGATAATTTACCTTCAAAATGCAGATAATAAACATTTTTTTTTCATTTCGTCTAATTTTTATTTATTTCTGTAACTTTCTGGATGACTCTCATACTATCGTAGTATAAACTATCTGCACAATACTACCAGAGTTAACTTTCCATGTTGAACAAGTTTACAAGATGAAGTGTTTAAATTTTTCCGCATTTTAAAATGAAGAAAGGAAAATTGCTAACTGTTAGTATTTACAGACTTAGTTTAACAAAACATTATTAATTTCCATCGATATATTCTAAGCGCTTCAATAAGAAATTATTATTATATTCATATGATGCAATTAAAACATCTCCATCATTAATTTCTCTGTCTCATAATTTGACTGTAACAATTTTTGAAAATTGAGACTTATAACTTAGCTTCTTGTTAGCTAAACAGTCTTGTTGTTCCAAATAATAATTGAAAAAGTGCTAAAATTTCTTAAAATTTGATATTTTAAAAAGATTGCATTGATTCCAAAGAAAAGGGTAGGAATAACTTTCGTTTCAATGACCTGATTTCAAAAAATTTATTGATATCTGCAAAAAATAGTTAATTCATTCAAACGATACTATCCAATATCCCTACTTCGGAAACCCTCTCCAACTAATTTACCACTGAAATCATTGTAACAATATAAGAAAGAAAAACGTTAAATTACGTTGTCTTCTTATACAAAATTTATGGCATAAATTCAATTCACCTGAGTACCAAGGCACTTTTCTCAAAGCAATTATTCACGGCACAATACCTGCAAGTAATCGCAAACAGATAATGTTATTTTCAACTTTAAATCTTTTATCTTATTTGTGCCTACCAACTAATCTGTACATTTTCCACGTTTTAACTCCCTACAAAACAGGGAAGAAACACGTCATTTCAGAGACGCTTTACAAACTCCCACAGGATTTATAAACATCAAGATTGTGAATAATTCATAAATTTTTGCATATCTCTTTTCCACGGATTTTGTATCTAAACGTAAAATTAAACATAATCTTCTGAACTAAGAAATGAAGATGCTTCTCAAACACTCCTGGGAACTACAATATGTACTCGTATGAACTTTACAGTGGTAATTTTAACGAGCTTTGTTTCTGCTTTTGAATGATGGAAAGTAATATTTAGAAATTTTTGACGAGACACGAAAATTGAATTGAGGAGCATTCCAAGTAAAACCATACAAAATTGGTAAAATTGAGTACATTGACATTCTTTGGAAGCCGTCATCCAATGACAAACCTCCAAAATGAATTACATTGCTATTCTGACAAGAAGGTGAAGTTGATAGAATTTTCGAATTTTCATTGAATCTTATAATATGAAAATGAGATCTCTTAAAATCAGGTGAAAGTATGTGAAGCCTAGACTGATGAAAACGTAATTTTCGATTAAAATTTTTCAGCATTTGCAAATTGTTCTTTAATTTAAAATTTTCCGGTATTTCAAAATTTTTCGTTGAATAAAAAATTTTGAGGCATACATAAAAACAAACGAACAGCTCCGCCCAAGAATGCGCCGAACTTTTATGGGTAATTATGGAAAAAATTGGGTTGTAATCACAAAGCCTAGTGTGAACCTCACCAATTACCTTCTGGAGTGCCATTATGATCAAGAAACACAGTTCTTCAGCATATACGAATGAGCGATGATTACTATTTTTAACCGACTTCCAAAAGAAAGAAGGTTATCAATTCATCGCGTATATTTTTTTTGCTTTTTTTTGTATGTTCATGCATAACTTTTAAACGGAGATAGATACAAGAGTCCTGTATTTGGTAAATGATGCATCTTTCTTCCAGTTAGGTCCCGTTACAAAGATAAGAAATTCAAGTAACGGTAAAGGACTTTTACCGATAAAACTAAAAACTTTCCGACTTTCACCCCGATTTTTCAGCTTAACTGATCGACGGGTGTAAGGATTTTGATTGTAGTGGTTTCAAATGAAGGACAACATATTGATCTAAAATGTATCGGAACAGAATTGAAATCCTTCCAAGGACTCTGTAGATATTAACGGTTCAATATGATACATTGATGTCGAGAAATTGAATTTAAATAATCTTTCGCACGAAAAGTGCCAATTAGTTCGCACTCCTCAAGGATTTGATACCGAGTCCTCTGGTGACGGATGAAAAAAATGATCAGTATCCTTAATTTTCTGCATAAACGGTTTATTTTAGTCAAGAATTTTTACCGGAAATAACCAATAAATTACATCTAAATGCGGCAGAAATACAATTCGACAATAGTTAGAGGGAACATTTCAGGATGCTTTTCTCTTCCGAATTCATTCTTTGCTTACCGATCAGCTTAGTAAAGGATCCTTCTGACATCCTTAGACGTAAACGTTACACATAGGATTTATAAAATTCCTCAAGAAATATTAAGGACTGAGTGATTGCAAATTATAGAGTTGATTCGTTACTTTTCAGTTAATATTATACATATGCCCAGAAATCGAAAACTAGTAATTTCCATCCTAAAGACCAGCAAGAATCGCAACCTAAAATGAGATGCTTTTCCTTCTATAACTGGTAAAGATGAAAATGCATAGCCAAGTTCTGATTGAACTATAGGGTATAATTATCTTGAAACTTTCATGAAAATTAGTGCCATAGTTAACTGAAAACGAAGGCAATTGGTATCGAATAAACGTGAAAATACATGTCTATACACACACACACACACACACATATATATATATATATATATATATATATATATATATATATATATATATATATATATATATATATATATATATCGAATATAATGTAGATAGTATATATATATATATATATATATATATATATATATATATATATATATATATATATATATATATATATATATATATATATATATATATATATATATATATATGTACATACTCGTATATATACATACATACATATCTATATATATATATATATATATATATATATATATATATATATATGTACATACTCGTATATATACATACATATATATATATATATATATATATATATATATATATATATATATATATATATATATATATATGTGTGTGTGTGTATGTAGAAATATATATATGTATATACATATGTATATATATACATATATATAAATACATATATATATATATATATATTTATATATACGAGTATGTAATATATATACATATATATATAGATGTAACAACATATCTGTATGTATATAACATCTATGTATAAATATATATATATATATATATATATATATATATATATATATATATATACATATATATATATATATATATATATATATATATATATATATATATATACCTACATATATATATATGTGTGTGTGTGTGTATGGTTGGTTGTACGGTTGGTTGTATGGATGGTTGTATGTATATATGCCTATATATACGAGTATATATATATATATATATATATATATATATATATATATATATATATATATATACATATATATATATATATATATATATATATATATATATATATATATATATATATATATATATATATATATGCATGTGTATAGATGTGTGGGTGTATATATATATATATATATATATATATATATATATATATATATATATATATATATATATAGATATATGTGTGTATGGATGTTTATATATACATATATATATATATATATATATATATATATATATATATATATATATATATATATATATATATATATGTGTGTGTGTGTATGGTTGGTTGTATGTAGATAGGGTATTAAAAAAATTTGTGCCTGGAGCTTGCAACTTTGCTTCGATTTTCGCCAAACTTTCAGAAATATTTCTGTTCTGACCATAGTATGGCTCCGGTTCGTACCAAAACTGGTACAAGAATTAATTCAATTTTGTGATAAAGCTCACAATAAAAAATTCAAAGTGGAGCAAGTTGAAACAAAATGGCGGCTGCTCAAAGGTCGAAAAAATTTAAGGATAAAAAGCACCCAGGGTCAGGTCAGAATATAAAAATGGCGGCTTGGCAAAGTTCGAAACTCGGAAATTTCTCAAATCGACAATCAATATTGGATTTTTGAAATCTAAGATCAAGGTAGAGGTTGGTGAGATCATGTATTAAATGTACCAGAATTAAATTCGATTCCTATGATCGCTGCAGATTTTAACCGTAGTGTTTTTTGCATTGCATTAAAAAATTATATTTTAATATACGAGTACATAATACAATGTTTTCAAGAAACTGAGTTTTGAAAGGTTCGAAATGAAAAAAATTGCCGCTAAAAAGGGTGAAATAAAAAACTTTTAGAAAAAAAAAAGACAACCGACTTCGAAATGCCCTAAAAAGGATGAAATAAATTTTATGGAAGCGGTGCCAAATCAACTTTCCTATTTCAACATAAATACTTCCAACATCTGCACAATCACAAAAGAATGGGGGAAAATATGATATGGCACCGCTTCCATAAAATTTATTTCATCCTTTTTAGGGCATTTCGAAGTCGGTTGTCTTATTTTTTCTAAAAGTTGTTTACTTATTTTACTTAGCTTTATCTAGATAGTCGCGTCACATGAGTGATACTAACAGGCCATTTAATAAAAATACAACTATTCTACGTTTAGTGCGGTGTGGCATGACGCTTGGTCTTTCTGTCAAAGTTGTGATTTTACTTGATGGTGACTCCAAGGCTTGTTTTAAGTTGTTTGTTTATCAAATTCGATTTCACAGCTCAAACTTTATTGCAACACATCTCCAGTAATTTATATAACATTCTTTTTATTAATTTCAACATTTCATTTAAATACGTATGTGAAATTAATTTTATTTGTTACACTCGTATTGATTTAGAGACTTTTTCAGAATTTTCAACTTCATACGAATAACTTTTATATGAGAAAGAAATAAAGTAACCTTAGATTCCAAATTGTTTATATCGCTTTATGACTGGATGGAGAAAATGTTTATCGTTTAAGCCAGGAATTCGCCTCGACAATTAATATCATTCAATCATTGGAGTTCTGCAAACTCATTCACTAGTTTACAACACCCAGCTTATGTTGTGTCCTCACGTTGTACCCTTAGTCTTCTCCCTGGACGTCTACCTTGTGCTCTACCCTTTAATGTTCTTTTGGGCAGCTAGTTTTCTACCGTTCTTTCTACATGTTCCGACCATCACAGCCCGCCTAAATAAACGTGGTTCTTCAAACAGTTGTTACAACTCATCGCTGTAAGGTAGTCAGCACTCTGTCCCTTATTTCACTCAGCTATCGTTTTCCGTGGCACTTTGCTAACGCTCGTTAGGATCCATGTTTCACTTTCATATAACAGTACAGGTTTAACTATTGATTTGTAAATACGGAGCTTATTTTGCCTGTACACAGCTACAAACCTTAAAATTGGAAGTACGAGTAGGCTTTATCTATGGGGTTTACGAGGTGTGCCAATTAAGTGATGAGACGGATTTCATGAAAACCATATATTTAAAAATTATTCTACAACTCTGCCATCACCTTCAAAGTAGTACCTTTCGGCAGCTATAAAACGACTCCAGCGCATTTTCGATGCTTCGTTACATTTCTGGAATGCCTCGACTGGGATGTCCACGAGAACCCTCGTCAAGGCCGCCTGGATGTCCGTAATTGACTCAAAATGGGTTCCTTTGACCACTGATTTTGTTTAAGGGAACAAAAAAAAGTCACAGGGTGACATATCGGGTGAATAAAGCAGCTGTTGCAACACGGCGATCCCTTTAGAGGCCAAATACTGGGTCACGCTGGAGGCGGTGTGGTGTAATTCTTTGGAACAATTTCGCGCACAACTTTTTCATCGCAAAACCATCGGTTCATACCCAGTTTCAAGGCCAAAATTTGAACTGTCAAACGCCAATATTCACGGATTAGGGCATGCGTCAGTCCGCACCTTGACTGGGCTCCCGCTCCGCGCCTCGCACTCCACGCTTTCGCGCCCCTCCTTAAACTCATTATGCCATCGAAACACCTGGGCATGACTAAGAGCACTATCACCATGCACTTTTAGAATTTTAGTGTACGTTTGCCAAGCTTTTTGCCAAATCTGGATCAAAATTTTATCGCGACGCGTTGCCTTTGATTTCTTTTCTCCATTTTCATGACGAGCATCACGAACACACGTCTTCCCAACACGACACAGCAGGCGAACTTAACAAGCTAGAGCGATGATAAATATAGCAATGGAGAGGGGAAGGGAATTTCAAGGTCGCAGGTTTACAACAAGTGTGGCAATGAAATCAGTCTCATTACTTAATCGTATGCAGCGTCCCATTTTGTTCTTTACAGGGTCTCTTCTTTCCAGATTGGTTGCAAGGCTATAGCCTCCTATAGTCCGGTTTTGTCGGAATGTAGTGTTCTTATTCGTTTGCGTCATAAATTTAGTTTACGTTTCATTACCTTGTAGATTAATTCAATTTTTTCTGATTCTAGTCTAGTTCAAAAATATATTTTCCTAGGGCGATAAACAAGTGAACTAACATTCACATTGATTAAAAACTGGGTGGCCGCATACACCCAAATATGTGAGAAAACCACGGTTTTCTTTCAAATAAAGTGATTCACCAGTGAAAACCGTATGAACCAAATGATTTAATTAGCGAAATTTCAGAATTCTAAGCAATCCACTTAAATATCATGAAAAAACCGCTGCAATCGAAATCTTTGAGTACAGGTGGGACTCTTTTAGTAATTCTTGATCAAGAGTCGTCAAGTAGCTACTTATTTATTTTAATCTATTTAACAGACCAAAATCCAATTACAACATAGACTTAAGCAATTAAATATAGTTAAATATAGTTTAAAATAAGGCAGATTTGTACAACAAAATCAAGCAGAAAAAAGTTAATTAAAACATGTTAGAAATGAAATTGGAGTCTAGATGAAAGTTTGAAAAAATTGAGCGATAAGGAAACATTAATCACTATTCATAGAAAGTAACGTCTTCAGTTTATTTTTAAAAACAAAGTCGGGCGTGGATAGAGAACCAAGCTGAGGTTGTCATGCTTACTGATGATTCGTGGCAAACTTGACTGAAAATATAAATCTGTCCGGGCGTACGGAGCCTCGAGAATGTGATTAGACCAATGAGGACGCGAATACAGTCTGTAGTGCAAGTCTTCGCTTAGAGTGGAAGCAATTTGTTGGTGGTACAACTTATACAGGAAGCATTGATCTAAGAAGGTTCTACGGGACGACAGAGAAGTTAGACGAAGTATGGATAGACGGCGCTCATAAGACTCATAGGTTGAGTTGAATTTGAAGAACACAATATAGGTAAACTTACGCTGAACAGCTTCAAGTGAGCTTTTAAGATATAAATGTCTAGGAAGCGGGTGGACAAGACATGTGAACAAGCGAACAGTGGTAGCAATATTTGCAAACTTGTGTAAAACCCGCATAATAAAACCGAAACTGTTGTAATTATGCTAAAAATCTGGGCATCGAATTTAAGCTTTGGGTCAAATATTACACCAAGATCTTCACATGACTCCATAGAGGAGAGAACAACATCAAAAATCCCCGCTAGCAGCACCAGCCGGAAAGGTAAATTTCTCGTATGTAGCGTAAGGTTTCGGTAATGAGTTTGGCTTGCCTACTACCTTACTTCTTACTGCAGTTTTGGTAGCACTACATGGGTTTTTATTAACAAAAAGGATCTGCCACCGTTCGTTTTTGGAGACACTTCATAGAGGCGCAAATATTTCGCTAATTAAATTGAGTTACACACGTATGGATCACATATTGAAAATCGGCGGGTAATAAATTGTTATAAACATATTTATACTCGTTTCGCCCTTCTCACATATGCTGTTTATACATTTCACAGTGGCTACCACACAAAGGTGATAAGTTGTTGGCTTAAATAGCTCAAATAGTTAATTTCAAAAGATTTCCATGAAAGTTTAATCAGCACTTGCTGTGCCATTAATATATACATTTTAGATTCTTTTCTGATTTACCAGGGGTAGTCATTTTGAACTTTTATTGAAAACGGCTGCTAAAATATTAAGCTGTATATTTACGAATTTTTTATTTGTCATCTGGTTTGCATAGTTAAATTAAATTAGCTTGCCTTAATAACTTATAATTTCATGTTTTGTCGGAATCTGTTGAGAAACTTGGCTGCTAGAGGGCTACAGAAATAAAACAAAATTAATGTCGCCCCCCTTTATGGAGAGACCCCCCTTAAACCTTTTAAAATATTTTCTTAGACCGCAAATTTCAAGAGGCACCACTTTTGACCTACGTAGAAAATTTCCTGATTCTAGCTTACGTGGTTTGCTAGAAAACTTGTTGAGACGCACGAACAAACGGACGGACAGACAGACAAGTTGGGATTTTGTAATTTTTCAGGGGATTGTTGAAAATATTCCACAATATTTAAAAAATAGTCTGGTTTATAAATACGTTCAAGATAAGTCATTTAAAACGTTTCCATGGAAAAAAAATCATTATTTCAGTTGCTACTAAAATAACGAATTCCGCTAGCCTTCTGACCTTTGGGGGCCGCCATTTTGAATGCATGCATCTGATTTTGGACTGTTTTAAATTTTTGTGGGCTAGGACCTCATCAATAAATGTGCCAAATCTCGTTCAAATCGGAGTTTTACGCTAGACAGGGCAAAATAATTCAATTTTTAGTGAAAATGGCAGCTAAAAATATTGGGTCTTAAATTTTCAACTTCTTTATTTTTCATTCAATTTTAATAATTTTCTGCATGATACAAAAACATAATACAGAGATCCATAATCTCAAGTTTTATCAAAATGCCCTGGAAAATGTGACCGCTAGAGCGCCACAAAAACCTGAAAAAAACGCATATTTAAACCGCCGCCATTTTAAAATTTGCACATGCATGATCACCAAAATATCTAAGTCTGTAGATCTAAGTAATGGCTATTCTGAAATCAAGTTTCATATACGTCGAATCAAAATTGCGACTTTTAGAAGCCTTTGAAATTTTGAGTTTCAACTGGCCGCCATTTTGTTTTCTGTGACCTGACCTCCAGTTTTTCACGTAATTCTTTAGATACTTATAATTTCTATCTAACTGCTGAATTTCTTGAAAATCTGTTGAAAGTTTTGACCACTATTACAACAACAAAATTTTGCACGTTTTTCGACTTTTGAGCCGCCGCCATTTCGTATCTGCCACACCGACTTTGAATTTTTTATTGTGAGATTCATCACATACACTAGTGAACCTTTGTACCAAATTTTAGCCAAATCGGAGCTATACTTTGATCAGAATAGAGATCACGATTTTTCGTCTTAAATGGCCGCCATTTTGTTTTTGCCCGGCCGAAATAGCTGGTTCACAAACCTAATCGAGATATATACCCAATACACCTTTCCTGAAAATTTGGTGAAAATCAGAGTAAAATTGCAACCGTTAGCGTGGTCACAAATTTCGTTATATCACATATATATATATATATATATATATATATATATATATATATATATATTTATATATATACTTAGTCGTGCCATAAGTTCTGTCACACGTATATGGGCAATTTTTGTATAAATGAAAAATAGTTTTTGACAAAGGAAAATATATTTTATTTTGGCATACTAATGGAAGTAAAATAAGCAACAAATCATTCAAAGTGGCCGCCTCTAGCCTTGACACAGCTCTTTAATCTGTTGGGCCAGTCATCGATAGCAGTACGCACTGTTTGTAGCGGAAAATTAGCTACTGCTTCTGTCAAAGATTGCTTAAGGCTCTCGATATTTGGGTGTCGTCTCGTGCACATCATGGACTCTAACTCCGCTCACAGTTTGTCGTCCAGGGGATTCAAATCTGGGCTCCCAGAAGGCCATTCCGTAGCCCTTATAAACTCTGGAATATTGGTTTTCAACCACACTTGTGTGGTTCAAGCTTTGTGGGCTGGCGCGGAATCTTGCTGGAAAACCCAATGTCAGTTGTTGAATAGCGTAGAGTTCAGCGGCTTCACACATCCGTCCAGGATGTCCAGTTGATAATTTTTTGCTGCAGTTTTTACGCCTTTTTCGCAAAAATGAAGCTCGGTGACCCCTTCGTAGCTGACACCCCACCATACCATGACTGATGCTGGATGATGTCCTCGCTGTACCCTAGTGGCAACTTCTCGGGCTTCTCTGGAGCTGTGGGCATACACCTTATCACTTTGGCGGTTGAAATGTTCCTCCACCGTAAAAATTTTTTCATCGGTAAATTAAATTTCTCGATGTTTGTTGTTGCCGTACCGCCGAATGAGCTCTTTCGATCTGGTGCTCCTAATTTGCTTCAACTGCTCAGTCAGCAAATGTCCCGTTGATCGTCGAAAGGCACTCATCCCGAGGTCCAATTTTATGATGCGAGACATACTTCGGGTGGAGATGTTCATCTCTCGAGCCATGATTCGTTATTTACGAAGCGGACTTCGACGAATTCGACTCTCAACCGCTTTGATGGCAGCAGAAGTACGTACATCACGTGGACGTCCAGAGCGAGGTCGATCTTCAATAGTCTGGATCTCGTTATATCTCTGGATCGCACGATACACAAATCTTTGCGTTATTTTTAACGGGCACAACAACTTGAAAATTTCGCTCGCAGATTTTCCACACTTATGTCGTGCAATCACTGCAATTCGGTTTTCATTTAAACCCCATTCCATCTTCACACGTTAACGAACAAACTTTAAATTACCATCAACTGTCAACAACATGATGATGTTTATAAAACTGGCCGATATTGAAATGTCACTCATAAAATATAGGTGTTGCCAATGTCAGAAATTATGTGACAGAACTTATAGCAGGACTATGTATATATATATATATATATATATATATATATATTTATATATATATATATATATTTATATATATATATATATATGAAGCTCTCTACAATAGGTAAATTTCTCTCGAGAAATTTACCTAAAAGGATGTAATTGTAAGTTAAAAGAACAATTTTCAAAGTAAAAGTCATTTCAAAACATTTGAAAACATTTATGCGAAGGGAGTTTACATTACACCAGTTATAGAGGTTAAAAATATCAATTTGGAGTTGCTGAGAATTTTCAAGGGATCTAATTATCCAGAATACCTTAAAATCATCAGCATCCAGGAGACAAGAAGAGGAAATTACAGAGGGAAGATCATTGATAAACAGTATGAAAAGAAAAGGTCCAAGGATATGCCCTTGAAAGACACCAGATGTAGGATTGAATGGAAAGGAGATTGTTCATAGAGATTAACATGACATGAACGAGAGGATAGATATGATAAAATCCAAGAATGTAGGGAACCGGGTATGCCAAACAAAGCTAACTTTTGAAGAGGAGAACATGGAAACCTGTTACGTACAAGTCGTTCCAGCAGCTTAGAGGAACAGGAGAGAAGTAATATGGGACGATAGTTTGAGGCAGATGATGAGTCGCCGTTTTTAAAGATAGGAACATTATTTGCATCTTTCCAGTACGTTGGAAAAGTGCCAGATCGAAGACTGAGATTAAATATAAGGGATAGAGGAAAACACAAAGAGGAACAATTTGACTTTACAAATATATTGGGCAATCCATCGGGACCAGGACTAACATTTGGATCGAGCAAAATAATAAGGGATTCAACTTCAGAAGGATCAGTGGAGTAGAATGTACTTGATGCTGGAAAAGTTTGAATTGAGTTTATAGGGGAGTGTAGTACATCAGAAGAAGAAAAATATTCAGCAAATATGTTAGAAATATCTTGATGGGAGGAGGCTACAGTGTTATTCCATTTAACAGTATGCGGGATGAAAGAGGAAGATTTAAAGGATCGGATGTATGACCAAAAGGGTTTAGCGGTTAGTTAGTAGTTTTTCATGGCCCTTTTGAGCTCTTTTTTAGCAAAAGAGTGTAGTCTGCAAAAACCCTGTTTAGCATTATCATTTCCGGTCAATTTATAGTGCCTTTGCCCCTTGGCTTTCAAGGCACGAAGAACTCTTCAAGTAAGCCAAGGCTTCATTTTCGCTTTGCGAGGAGCTTAGAGTGGAGTATAAAGAGCAATCATATTATAAAGGTAGCCGTAAAATTTGTTCAAAGCACTATCACAGTCAAGACGAGTGAATAAGGTGCACCAGTTGACCGAGTCCCGATTGGTTTTAATTGCCTCATAATTTGCTCTAAAGAAGTTGTAAAGATAAACTGACGCAATTCTCTGGGGTTTTAGGGTATCAACGGTCAGCGCTAGAGACAAAGGTGGATGATGGAGATCAGGTTGAATATAAGGATGTTAAACAGGAGCTATTGATAAACACCCAGTTTGAACATTTGACATGACAAGGTCCAGAAGGTGACCGTTAGGGTTACGGATATGATTAAACTGTGAAAAAGAACAAAGGGAATGAAAGGAAGAAAAGAAGAATTATTTGTTGAGGAAATGCCAGGTGTTGTTAAGGGGTCCCATTCCACTGCCGGTAGATTGAAGTCCCCACAAATTATAATTTCAGAATGTGGATGACGAGCAAGAAGATAAGTAGAGAGTTCATCGAAGAAAACTTCGTACACAATTAAGGGAGAATTACAGGGAATGTACACAGAGGAAATTAATTAAGAGGAGTTATCAGGAGGAGGGAGTTTCACAATTACACATTCAACAGCACGAGCAAATTTGAAGTCAGCGCAAAGTAATTATGGATTTTGCAAGCTGTAACCAAGACTCCACCTACATCAGATTTATCAGTGATGTTAAGGTCACGGTCGCATCGGTAGACTAAATAATCTGGTAATATTACCGCGTTTGAAATATTTTCGTTCAACCACGTTTCAGTTAAACAGATAACAGAATCGTTAGTTAATTGAGACACGAATAATTAGTTCTCAAGTTTGGTTCGTAAGCCACAAACATTCTGGTAATAAATAGAAATAGTTGAACTATTAGTAAAAGAAAGAATTTCTTTCAGTGTGAGATGAACCTTGAAGGTTGTTGAGGCTGTTTTGAACTTGTATCGAGACGAAATCGCCACGTAGGACGCCTTGTATCAAATGCTTTAACGAGTGTCCCTTTTGGCCAAAAATCGGGACGAAGTAGGATAGAAAGTTCAGCTGGAACTGTAAGCTTGAACGAATTTATAACCTGGTCATGAAGGTTGTCTTTTGTTAATTTTACACACCTGAATATACTAGGCATGTAACTAAGCTTCGATGTAACGTAGTTGACAAGTTTATCCTTGGTTGTGTTGTAAGCGAACCTTGATATGAACAATTGTAGATGTGGAGAGACTGCTCGCAATACTTCGTTATTAGCCAACACACTATCTATATAGTTGTGTGGGGATGAAGACATAACGATATTTTGCTGAAAATTATTCAAATTATTCAGATCGGATTGCGGCTGAATTTTTTGCTTCTGTTGAATAGACAAGATAGACTGCTGCATGCGACTATTTTGTTGCAGGTCCGTAGCTTTATTAATTGGAGCCAGAATTGACTCTTGACTACCTGCTTGCTGTTGTTGCGCAAGCACACTTTGCGTAAGAGGCCGCTGCTGCCCAAGAGGTAACACGGTAGAATTTTGTATAATGCAATGATGGCGTGACGATACCAGCTCATCATACACACTGGGTGAAAGTAACTGCGGGAACAGCAGAAGATTTTGAGGTGTCGACTGTTGATCCGGAAACTGCTGTAGCTGATCCTCACTCTGCGGCAGCCTCAGGAGCAATTGCTGGGGTTGCTGTTGTTGTACAGCATGCTCAGGTTGCTGTTGTTGTAAAGCATGCTCATTTTCAGGGGGAAGAACACTAACACTCTGTTCCAGTTCCTGGTTCATCCGACATGTAGACGATAATTCCGCCTGAGCAATTGAAACGAGGGACGCTAAAGAAGTTTTAGTCTCTTCAAGTTTCACCTGTATTTTGGAAAAGGAGGTTGAGAGGGACTCCGCTGTAGCATTAGCTGATCGGAGCTGGTCTACAAATGATGAAATGGTATATTTGTGGCACCTTGCGCAATACCAGTATACCCCAGAACCGTTCTCATAATTTTATCAGCCACTGGGCCAGTTAAGCTCTGGCATTTAGTATGTAGAAGCATATCCAAAAAAATTGAGATGTGATAACGAAAAATACCTTTTCCAACATGAAGAAATAGAAAAAAGGAAAGGATCTTTAATACAGAAAAACTTATTCTATAAAGATACATATGATATGAGAGAAGTTTTAAACCACTTCTCTGAGTTATGTCACAAACGTAGACCAACAAACCGTAAAAGATCTAAACGGAGGTTCACGGTTCACAGCATTATATCTGCAATGAGGATATATGTACAAAAAGGTGCCAATTTTCAATCGTAAGCAATTATAAACATATTTTTTGAAACCCTTAAAACTGATTCAAAGTACAACATGTCAGTAGCAGTGGACATTACTCAAGACTGCCAAAGGTACAAGTACCATTAATTAATTTATCTATAGAAATTCCACTTTTCAGTTATTTTTTAACCGACTTCCAAAAGAAAGAAGGTTATCAATTCATCGCGTATATTTTTTTTTGCTTTTTTTTGTATGTTCACGCATAACTTTTAAATGGAGATAGATAGAAGAGTCCTGTTTTTAGCAAATGATACGTCTATCTTCCAGTTAGGTCCCGTTTAAAGGATAAGAAATTAAAGTAACGGTAAAGGACTTTCACCGTTAAAACTAAAAAATTTCCGATTTTCATCCGGATTTTTCAGCATAACTGGTCGATGGGTGTAAGGATTTTGATTGTAGATGTTTCAAATGAAGGACAACATATTGATCTAAAAATTTTCGGAACAGAATTGAAATCCTTCAAAGGACTCTGTAGATATTAACAGTTCAATATGATACATTGATGTAGAGAAATTGAATTTAAATAATCTTTCGCACGAAAAGTGCCAATTAGTTAGCACTCCTCAAAGATTTGATGGAAATACCGAGTCCTCTAGTGACGGATGATAAAAATGTTCAGTATCTTTAATTTTCTGCAAAAACGGTACATTTTATTCAATCATTTCTACCGGAAATAACCAATAAATTACTTCTAAATGTGGCATAAATACAATTCAACAATAGTTAGAGGGAACATTTCAGGATGCTTTTCTCTTCCGAAGTCATCCTTTGCTTACCGATGAACTAAGTAAAGGATTCTTCTTACATCCTTAGATTTAAACGTTACACATAGGATTTATATAACTCCCCGAAGAAGTAATAAGGACTGAGAGATTTCAAATCATAGAGTTGATTCGTTACTTTCCAGTTAATATTATACATTATAACATATGCCTAGAAATCTAAAATTAGTAATTTCCATACTAAAAACCGACGAGAATCGCAACGTAAAAAGAGATACTTTTCTTTCTATAACTGATCATAACTTTACATAAGAAGATGAATATGCATAGCCGATTTTTCATTGAACTATAGGATATAATTTCATGTAAATTAGGTGCCATAGTTAACTGAAAACGAAAGCGATGGATTTTGAAAAAAGTGAACGAGTGATACGGTTAAGAAAGATCTATTTAAGTAAATTTCTTGAGATTGATTACGGAGCAAACTTTATGTTTACATATATAAATAGATATGTCAATGTACGAGGTGTGTTCAAAAAGTATCGAATTTTCGCGGGTTACGTATATTCGAATTTCGATTTTTTGTGGCATTATGTTGGTACTCATGTCTGTCACTTATGCCGACAAGCTCGGCCATTTTGAATGTTCACTTAATTGGTGATAGCTGCTTTACTTGCACGTGTTTTCAATCGTCTTCCATTTTTACTTATTCAAAAAAATGGATCAAAAAACGTGTATCAAATTTTGTGTGAAAAACGAAATTAAGTGCGCGGATGCATTCCGAATGCTGACTGTGGCATACGGAGAAGCTTCCTTGGACCAAAACAACGTTTATCGGTGGTACAAAATGTTTTTAGAAGGCCGAGAAGATGTGAACGACGAAGAGCGTGCCGGACGCCCGAGCACTTCAACAACAGACGAAAAAATGAATGAAGTGGAGAAAATGGTATTGGCCAATCGTCGAATCACCGTTAGAGAAGTTGCTGAGGACCTAAACATATCGATTGGCTCGTGCCATTCGATTTTTATCAACGATTTGGGCATGAGACGGGTCGCCGCGAAATTCGTACCAAAATTGCTCAATTGCGACCAAAAACAGCAACGCATGAACATTGCTAATGAGATGTTAAACTCTGTCCGCGACGAAACAAATTTGCTCCAGAGGGTCATAACTGGTGACAAATCGTGGGTTAATGGTTATGACGTGGAAACAAAAGCTCAATCATCTCAATGGAAGCTGCCGCATGAACCAAGACCGAAAAAAGCGCGCCGAGTTCGGTCGAATGTGAAAGTTATGCTGACAGTTTTCTTCGATTGCAGGGGCGTGGTGCATCATGAGTTCTTGCCACAGGGAAGAACGGTCAATGAGGAATATTACCTGCAAGTTATGCGCAATTTGCGCGAAGCCATCCACCAGAAACGCCCGGATTTGTGGGAGAACAAAAATTGGCTTTTGCACCACGATAACGCCCCTGCTCACACATCGTTGCTTGTGCGCGACTTTTTGGCCAAAAACAACACACTAATGATGCCGCAGCCACCGTATTCCCCAGATCTGGCCCCCTGTGACTTTTTCTTGTTTCCTAAACTGAAGAGGCCCATGAAAGGACGACGTTACGCTACGCTTGACGAGATAAAGACGGCATCGAAGCAGGAGCTGAACAAGATTAAACAAGTTGGGTAGACAGACCTATGCTCATGTCAGAAGGGTTTTGTACTCAACTTACAAAATGCAGTAACCAGCAACGAATAAAATCATGAAACATGTCAAAGACGATTTTATTGGAGAAAATGTGAAATTCGAGGATGATACTATTATTAACAAAGTTGAAGGAATTTTGACTTCTGGGGTATTTGTTATAGTTATACCCATAAATATCTCCTTTGATAATTTTTTCGGATTTTTTAGATCACTGGACTGTATTCGCGAGGGAGAAAACACATTTTTCATGTATTTCCCCCCCTGTGCCCCCACTGAATCAAAAACTGCCAGTTTAAAAGCTGTTTTGAAAAGCTCTCATAGATAACTTTCAATTGATACTCATATCGGCTACCTTTCATGAAATTTTTTTTCAGGGGCCAATCTTCTGTACTGTAATCATCGATTCATGGCCTAATTTTTCGAATCCTGGAATTGTTACAAAGCCCTTTTGCTAGGAGCTCTCTCCTGCCTCTTCGACTTGTTTCAATTGTATGTACTCATCTTCATGATATCTATCACTCCTGAAATTTTCATGCAAATTCTAGCAAAGCTGTAGTGTCTAGGTCGGTATGGCTCCATAGCCATATGTTTCCATAGCAATACAGGGCATATTGCTCCATAGTAATACAGGAAAATTCAAATCGCTATAACTTTATTAAATACTATTCGATCTTTATGAAACTTTCAGAAAAGATCAATCTAATAAATAGTCATCTTTTTGCTAAATTTTATCGAGTTTAAAGGTACCGTTTAGATTTTATTCGAGAAAACACAAAATCGATAAATCATACTATTACTAACAAAGTTGAGTGAATTTTGACTTCTCATGTATTTGTTGTTGTTGTACTCATGAAGGCCTACATTCATGATTTTTTTCAGATTTTTCGGATGGAAGGTGTCCAATCGCGAGGGGGGGGTACGCGAAAAGTTCGTACATTTCCCCTTCCCCAGCCCCCCTCGGTACTTATAAGGCAATTTTAAAACTTGTTTGGAAAAGATCATATTAGGACCTTTCCAACGACACCCTACTCGACTACCAATGGTGAAAAATTTTTTTTGAGGGGTCACCTCCCTATATGGGGAGACCCCCCTTAAACGCCTTTGAAAATTTTTTCCACCCTTGAAGTTTCAAGAGGTCACCACTTCTGACCTTTCTACAAAGTTTCATGGCTGTAGCCTCTATAGTTTCGGAGAAAAAGTGCTGTGACATACAGACGGACGGACGGACGGACGGACGGACGGACGGACGAACGGACGGACAGACGGACAGACGGACACAGGTCGTGATTGCAATAGGGTTTTGTATTTTAGTACAAAACCCTAAAAAAATGATTTTTTAAAGTGCTTCGAAGATTGGAAAAACCGTTGGCACAAGTGTATAATATCTCATGGGGATTACTTTGAAGGGGACAAAATAGATATTCATGAATAAATAAATAATTTTTGAAAAAAAACAAAACTCGCGACGTGCTGTGACATACAGACGGACGGACGGACGGACGGACGGACGGACGGACGGACGGACGGACGAACGGACGGACAGACGGACAGACGGACACAGGTCGTGATTGCAATAGGGTTTTGTATTTTAGTACAAAACCCTAAAAAAATGATTTTTTAAAGTGCTTCGAAGATTGGAAAAACCGTTGGCACAAGTGTATAATATCTCATGGGGATTACTTTGAAGGGGACAAAATAGATATTCATGAATAAATAAATAATTTTTGAAAAAAAACAAAACTCGCGATATTTTTTGAACACACCTGGTATATATATATATATATATATATATATATATATATATATATATATATATATATATATATATATATATATATATATATATATATATATATATATATATATATATATAAATATATATATATATATATATGTATATATATATATATATATATATATATATACATATATATATATATATATATATATATATATATAAAGATGTGTCTGTGTATGTGGTTGGTTATACGTAGATAGGATATAAAACAAGTTGGGTAAACAGACCTACGCTCATGTCAGAAGGGTTTTGTATTCAATTTACAAAATGCAGTCACCAGATTGAATAAAGTCAAGAAGCATGTCAATTTTGATTTTATTGGAGAAAATATGAAATTCGAGGATCATACTATTATTAACAAACGTTGAACGAATTTCGACTTCTGAGGCTTTTGTTATTGTTATACTCATGAATATCTCCCTAGATAATTATTTCAGATGTCCATTCGTGAGGGAGGAAACCACATTTTTCATGTATTTCCCCCCTGTGCCCCACTGAAGCAAAAACTGACAGTTTAAGAACTGTTTTGAAAAGCTCCCATGAAAACTTTCATTTCATACTCATATCGGCTTCGTTTGGTGAATTTTTTTTCAGGGGCCACTCTCCTGTACTGTTATCATCGATTCATGGCCAATTTTTTCGAATCCTAGAGTTATTACAAAGCCCTTTTGCTAGGAGCTCTCTCCCGCCTCCTTGACTTGTTTCACTTATGGTGTTAATTGTAGGTACTCATTTTCAGTCATTCATTCAATTGAATCAAGTCTTCAAAGCATGCACCTTAAACGTTGAAGTTGGGAAAAAATAACTCAAAATTATTCAATCTTCGCATTTAAAACAGCCACTATTTTGTTTTACGATTACTGATACCACTAGCTGAACCGATTCTCGAAGATAGTCATGACACCTATCATTTCTGCAATTTTCATGCAAATCCTAGCAAAACTGTAGTGTCTGAGTCGGTAAAAGCGCATGTTGTTCCATAGCCATATGTTGCCATAGTAATACATGCAGCGCATATTGTTCCATAGTAATACAGGAAAATTCAAACCGCTATAACTTCGCTAAATATGATTCAATCTTCATGAAACTTTCAGGATACATCAATCTTATAAATAGTCATCTACCTACTGAATTTCATTGAATTTAAGGGTACAGTTAAGATTTTATTCAAGAAAACATAAAATCGATAAATCATACTATTACTAACAAAGTTGAGTCAATTGCGACTTCTCACGCATTTGTTGTTATTGTACTCATCAAGGCCTACATTCGTGATTTTTTTTTCAGATTTTTCGGATCACAGGTGTCCAATCGCGAGGGGGGGGACACAAATTTTTCGTTTATTTCCCCTCCCTGTGCGCCCCTCGAAGCAAATTTTGCCAAACTAAGACCCGTTTTGAAAAGTTCTCATCAAGACCTTTCATTTGATATCCATATTGGCTACCTTAAATGAAATTTTTTTTTCGGGGGGTCACTCCCCTATATGGGAAGACCCCCTTGAAATACCTTATAAAATTTTTTTGTAGTTGGACTTTAAAGAGAACACCACTTTACACCTACATACAAAATTTGATGCTTCTAGTTTAAGTAGTTTCCGAGAAAAACTGCTGTGACACACGGACGGACGGACGGACGGACGGACAGACAGACGGACAGACGGACAGACAGGACGCGATTTTAGAAGGGTTTTGTAAAATTATTTTACAAAACCCTAAAAATGTGTGCCTGAAGGTCGCCACTTTACTTCGATTTTCGCTAATATTTTCAGAAATATTTCTGTTCTGACCATAGTACTCGTATAGCTCCGGATTGTACCAAAATTGGTACAAGAATTTATTCAATTGTGTAATAAAGCTCACAATAAAAAATCCAAAGTGGAACAATTTGAAACAAAATAGCGACCGCTCAAAGGTCGAAAAAAGTTGGACGATAAAAAAGCACTTCAGAGTCAAGTCAGAATATAATATTGGCGTCTGGGCAAAGTTCGAAATTCGAAAATTTATCAAAGCTACAATCCATATTGGATTTTTATGAAGTCTGAAATCAAGGTAGACGTTGATGAGATTATGTATTAAATGTACCAGAATTAAATTCGATTCCAATGAACGCTGCAGATTTTAGCCGTAGTGGTTTTTGCATTGCAGTAAAAAATTATATTTTAATATACGAGTACATGATACAATGTATTCAAGAAACTGAGTTATGAAAGTTTTGAAATGAAAAAATTTGCCACTAAAAAGGGTGAAATAAGAAACTTTTAGAAAAAAAAGAAAACCGACTTCAAAGTGCCCTAAAAAGGATGAAATAAATTTTATGGAAGCGGTGCCAAATCAATTTCCCCATTTCAAAATAAATACTTCCAACATCTGCACCATCACAAAAGAATGGGGAAAATATGATATGGCACCGCTTCCATAAAATTTATTTCATCCTTTTTAGGGCAGTTTGAAGTCGGTTTTCTTTTTTTTCTAAAAGTTTTTTTATAACTTAAGTTCTATCAAACTTAAAAATATGCATATAAGCCTCAAATAAGTTATTGGGCTGTTAAAATGTTAAAAGGTACTGGCAATCCTTTTAGATGGAACGAAAGCTAAAATTTTACTCAATAATGCATGTTATGAGTTTATTTAAGAGCGACTTAAGTGAACGATGAAAAAAGTTGGTAGATTGATATTAAGCTTTTTTAATAAGATTGATCTTCAAATTCGCACGGTGAATTCCCTGATTATCTAGCTTTTAAATCATATCATCCATTATCTTCACAGTTCTACTCAAAGCATGTTCGACAAATAATATTCTTTGAAGATTTCAATAAATGATGAGAAATTTTTAAGCCTCCACAGCTTGCTGACCTACTTGAATATTATTTCGAAACATGTTTTTTTCTCATTTCACTTTTCAATCCTGTAGCATAAAGCTAAAAGAGCTTGCTTTGACTGGAAAAACTTTTCTCGTCTACTTCAAAGCTTCTTATGATAGAAAACTCATCTGAAATTTTCTTCGCCTTGTAATCAGCTTAACGTCCGTCTAAGGGTATTTATCAAAAAGGAGAATCAAGAAAATTATCACTTGTGCTCTACTTACCAGATGATACGTACTATATGTATATTCGGTGCCCTGAGACCGAGAGTAATCAAAAGAAAGCACAATGAAATGTGCACTTTAAGAATCAATTGAAATTTCTAAACCTTGGTCAACCTCTACAAGCAATTTCTAAGGGACTGGTTAAGGAAATTTCTGCATGAGACAGCAAATAGCAATGACCACAATCCAACTGAATTGAATCCTGAAACTATTCATTGACTGCAGTACCCAAGTCAAAAGTTTCCTTTCAATAATTAAATGAAGATAGGCTAAAATCACCTCACATGGGTCGGGGAGAAAATGTAAGAATGTGCATATTTAATGTTTCCTTGATGATTCAGAAGTTTGGAAGAGAACTATTTGAATAATTGGTTGAGGTTTCATTTATTTTTCCCCGGAACAAATTGTTGCTATTTGTTAGATTGTTGGGTGGTAGAAATATGTTCAGCACAAGTGCTCAAGAAATAGTTCCCACAGTTCTTCGGTGTTCTACATAACATTTAAACATGTTGATGAGTAACGATTTTGTAAAGCTCATTATTTGAGTTGTATATTTGGCTCGTTCGATGGAATTAGATTGGAAATGTTCACAGCTTGCGAAAGTAGGAACTTGTTGCTGACTATGCCAATCAACCTCTGCATTTACAAAAACGTTTCTGTTTGATTCGCATGAATTGGTTCTGTTTGAAGATAGTGTGGAGTGATAAATGATACAAAGCATGCCAGATTAGGTGTAAATGAGTTCCGAATTGCAAGTCACCGCTGAATCTATGTCGATGAGAATGGTTATTTGTAATGAAATATATAATTTGCAAATATATTAAAAACAATGAAAAAGAAGAACCGCCATGATTCTTCAGCTATAGTCAAATAGCAATTATTTCTTTCAATTATAGGCTTACTTATCTTTAGCAAACATGGCTCAACAGTTTTGAAATACATAATTTTTGAGTAAGACCGCTTTGCTTTTCCGCAAAGTCAATCCCTAAAATTAATATTCATTCAAAAATGCCTGATAAATGAATAAATCGTGATTTGAAATGAAAACAAGTTGGGTACACAGAACTACGCTCATGTCAAAAGGGTTTTGTACTTAATCTACAATAAGTATATGAATAGAATGATTTAATTCGAAAAAACTATTTATGACATGCACAAAAAATATATTCTTGGTCTAAAAGGTCTGACTTATCCCGAATCTTAAATGTATCTTGTTATTCATCTTATCAGAAAATTGGGAGAAGATTCAACAAAAAGTGTTGTGTCTGGTTCGATGGAAAGCCCAAGTAGTAGAAAAATCGTATATGATTGTTGTACGTGGAGGAAATTCAAATGGCTATATAGCAGGTAAATTTTATTGAAACTTATAGAATAAAATGATATATTAAAGAACTACTTAAATGGCTGATTGCATCCAATTTAATGATACTAATACAGTTTTACTGACAAATATGTTAAATCCTACTACCATTACCAAAGTTCAATGAATTTCAGCCTCTAAATTATTTGTTATTGGATCTAGCTCCAGGATTTTTAGGGCAAAAACCTACTAGTTTCCCGTCCTGCTTGTCCATCTGTTCGTTTGTCTGTTCATCAGTCCGTGTGCCAGTGCGTCACAATAAGTTTCTTCCGAAACTATAGAAGCTATAAAGCTCAAACCTTGTTAAAAGTCCAAAAGTGGTGGTCTCTTATCAAACATATAAAATTTTTTTAATGGGGGTCCTCCTTGTAACGTAGTTGTCGTTAAAAAAATTTACGCGAAAAGTTCCTACACTTCCCCTACGTCTGCCCCCTACGGTACCGATAAGGTAATTTTAAGACTTGTTTTGAAAAGATCGCATTAAGTCCTTATCAATGATAACCTACTCGACTACCAAGGGCGAAAGTTTATTTGAAGGGTCACCTCCCTATTGGCGAGACTCCCCGTAAAACCTTTCTGATCTGTCCGCAAAGTTTCATGGCTGTAGCTTCTATAGTTTTGGAGTAAAACTGCTATGACATATAGACGGACGGACGGACAGACGGATACAGATGATGATTGCAATAGGATTTTGTATTTCAGTACAAAGCCCTAAAAAGGAAAGAAACTTCAAAAAGATTAGATTTTATCTAACCGCAACTAACAAGTATTTCTAACTACAATTCAAAAGTCTTTCATCATCTATGCAAGAGTCATAAGATAAATATGGCAGTTTGATCCAAAACGTTATTGGAAAATAACAAGAACAAGTTGGGTAAACAGACCTACGCTCATGTCAGAAGGGTTTTGTATTCAATTTACAAAATGCAGTCACCAGATCGAATCAAATCAAGAAACATGTCAAAGACGATTTTATTGGAGAAAATATGAAATGCGAAGATCATACTATTTTTAACAAAGTTCAATGAATTTCGACTTTTGAGGTTTTTGGTATTGTTATACTCATAAATATCTCCCTTGATAATTATTTCAGATGTTCATCCGCGACGGAGGAAACACATTTTTCATGTATTTCCCCCCTGTGCCCCCACTGAAGCAAAAACTGACAGTTTGACAACTGTTTTAAAAAGCTCCCATGAAAACTTTCATTTCTACTCATATCGGCTACGTTTGATGAATTTTTTTTCAGGGGCCACTCTCCTGTGCTGAAATCATAGATTCATGGCCAATTTTTTCGAATCCTAGAATGGTTACAAAACCCTTTTGCTAGGAGCTCTCTCCCACCTCCTTGACTTATTTCACTTATGAGCATTAATTGTAGGTACTCATCTTCAGTCATTCATTCAATTGAATCAAGTGTTCAAAGCATGCGCCTTAAACGTTGAAGTTGGGAAAAAATAACTCAAAGCACACAGCCACTATCTTGTTTTACGATTGCTGATACTACTAGCTGAACCGATTCTCAAAGATATACATGACACCTATCATTCCTGAAATTTTCATACAAATCCTAGTAAAACTGTAGCGTCTGAGTCGGTAAAAAGCGCATGTTGTTCCATAGCCATATGTTGCCATAGTAATACATGCAGCGCATATTGTTCCATAGTAATACAGGAAAATTCAAACCGCTATAACTTCGCTAAATATGAATCAAATTTTATGAAACTTTCAGGATAGATCAATCTTATAAATGAACATCCACGTACTGAATTTCACTGAATTTTAGGGTACAGTTAAGATTTTATTCAAGAAAACATAAAATCGATAAATCATACTATTACTAACAAAGTTGAGTGAATTGCGACTTCTCATGTATTTGTTTTTGTTGTACGCACCAAGGCCTACATCCCTGATTTTTTTCAGATTTTTCGGATCACAGGTGTCCAATCGCGAGGGGGGGGACACAAATTTTTCGTGTATTTCTCCTCCCTGTGTGCCCCTCGAAGCAATCTTTGCCAAACGAAGACCTGTTTTGAAAAGTTCTCATCAAAACCTTTCATTTGATACCCATATCAACTATCTTTAATGAAATTTTTTTTTCGGGGATCACTCTCCTATATGGGGAGACCCCCCTAAAATACCTTATAAAATTTGTTTGTAGCTGAACTTTGAAGAGATCATTATTTTACACCTACACACAAAATTTGACGTTTCTAGCTTAAGTAGTTTCCGAGAAAAACTGCTGTGACACACGGACAGACGGACAGACTGGTCGCGAAACTAGTAGGGTTTTGTAAAATTATTTTACAAAACCCTAAAAAGGATTAATAGTCAATTATTTTGTTTACTTTGTATCTGCAGGCCAAATCTTATTTTTTTCCAACAATTTTCTGAAGATGAAGAAAGCCCAGGAAGAATGAACGAGGATATCAAGTTTTTAAAGAAATGCCTTAGTGCCTAGGAGTCATAGGATTAGAGCGACGATCAATTTACCAGGTGCGGAAAAAAGAAAAGCAGAGATGAAAAGGAATCTGATAAAGGATAGTTTAAACCGACTTTATGTGAAGCAATCAGAAGTAACACTACAAGCGTACGATTTGCACTTAAAATCAACAAAAAGTTTGAACGACACAAAAGGAAGCATGACCGATTTAGTGGATAAAGTACAACGAGCATTTGAGTGCGAGAAACCGAAGAAGAACAAGATCCTATCAAAGAAGTTCAAGTCACTGGTTGGAGGACAAAACATCATGAAGAAGGAATTAACTAAAGTTGAAGACATCCCGGATTTTGTGGTGAACAAGTCATCGGAAGTCATCACGAAGGAGCAATTGAGACTACCAAATATGGGGCTCAATTATGCGGTGAATAGCAGTACGATACCAAAAAAAGAAATTGTGATAGACATGGAAGCAGCAATAAAGTTTCTACCAAGAGATAAGAAGGAGTTTGCTGGGGAAAGAACGACGAACTTGTTAAGGAAGAAATCAAAGGTCACGAGAAAAGGCAACAAGCAAGAAATGGAGACACTCAAATAGCTAAACCAAAAACCAGTCTTTTATTTACAAGCCGACAAAGGAAACAAAGTAGTTATAATGGAAAAAGAAAAGTATGACAACCTCGTGTTAGAAAAACTAAATAACGGCGAATATTTTTAATTAAGGAAGGATCCACTTCCTGACAGTATCAAACGGCTGGAAAGAGCCCTAAAGAAGTGCAAGGACATACTGAGTGAGAAAAAAATCTTGAGAGTAAGCAACTCCGTACTTTCAAGAATTGAATGCCCACCAAAGATCTTCAAGAAGGAAATGGAGATGAGAGAAATCATAACATCAACAAATGCTCTAACATTAAAATTAGCAAAGTGGCTACTGCAGGAATTTGAACATATGTGGATTACGACCAACAAATACTCCATCAAAACCGAGATGAATTAATTAAAAAGCTTATGAAGTATAATCGTTTGCAAACTGAGGATGAAATGGTGTCTTTTGACGCCAAGGCTCTGTTCCCAAGCGTACAAGTGTAGCAAACTCTCGTGCACTTGGAAGATCAACTTATTTCGAAAGACTCAAAACAACAGTGGAAGAAACAAGTTGGGTAAACAGACTTACGCTCATGTCAGAAGGCTCCTGTATTCAATTTACAAAATGCAGTCACCAGATCAAATCAAATCAAGAAACATTTCAAAGACGATTTTATTGGAGAAAATATGAAATTCGAAGATCATACTATTATTAACAAAGTTGAACGAATTTCGACTTCTGAGGTTTTTTGTTATTGTTATACTCATTAATATTTCCCTTGATAATTATTTCAGATGTCGATTCGTGAGGGAGGAAACACATTTTTCATGTATTTCCCCCCTGTGCCCCACTGAAACAACAACTGACAGTTTGAGAACTGTTTTGAAAAGCTCCCTTGAAAACTTTTATTTCATACTCATATCGGCTATGTTTGATGAATTTTTTTTTCAGGGGCCACTCTCCTGTACTGAAATCATAGATTCATGGCCTATTTTTTCGAATCCTAGAATGGTTACAAAGCCTTTTTTCTAGGAGCTCTCTCATTCATTAAATTGAATCAAATGTTCAAAGCATGCACATTAAACGTTGAAGTTGGTGAAAAATAACTCAAAATTATTCAACCTTCGCATTTAAAACAGCCACTATTTTGTTTGACCATTACTGATACCACTAGCTGAACTGATTCTCAAAGATATTCATGATGCCTATCATTCCTGAAATTTTCATGCAAATCCAAGCAAAACTGTAGTGTCTGAGTCGGTAAAAAGCGCATGTTATTCCATAGCCATATGTTGCCATAGTAATAAATGCAGCGCATATTGTTCCATAGTAATACAGGAAAATTCAAACCGCTCTAACTTCGCTAAATATGATTCAATCGTTATGTAACTTTGAGGATAGATCAATCTTATAAACAGTCATCTGCGTAGTGAATTTAATTGATTTAAGGGTACCGTTAAGATTTTATTCAAGAAAACATAAAATCGATAAATCATACTATTACTAACACAGTTGAGTGAATTGCGACTTCTCACGTATTTGTTGTTGTTGTACACATCAAGGCCTACATTCATGATTTTTTTTTCAGATCTTTCGGATCACAGGTGTCCAATCGCGAGAGGGGGGACACAAATTTTTCGTGTATTTCCCCTCCCTGTGCGCAAACTTTGCCAAACTAAGACCTGTTTTGAAAAGTTCTTATCAGGGCCTTTCATTTGTTACCCATATCGGCTACCTTTAATAATTTTTTTTTTTTCGGGGGGTCACTACCCTATACGGGGAGACCCCTTTAAATTCATTATAAAATTTTTTTGTAGTTGAACTTTGAAGAGAGCACCACACTTCACCTGTATACAAAATTTGATGTTTCTAGCTTAAGTAGTTTTCGAGAAAAACTGCTGTGACACACGGACGAACGGACAGACAAGACGCGATTTTAGTAGGGTTATGTAAAATTATTTTACAAAACCCTAAAAGGAAAAGCATGAAAAATATTAAAGCTGATAACACTGCGCATGTCGGAAAATTATTTCACCTTGAGAGGAAAGTACTACCAGCAGAAGTCTGGAGCATCGATGGGTAGTCCTCTGTCACCGTTTTTAGGCGAGATTTTAGTGTCCTGGATTGAAGAAATAATGGAGCGAGATGGCATAATGCCCAAACTTTGGTTTCGATATGAAGACAATATTTTCGCCATAATAAATGAAAAAGACCTAAATGAATTGCTGCCGAAATTAAATAACATCCACAAAACATCAATTTTACAATTGAGGAAGAGACGAACAACGAACTACCTTTAATCGATTTGAAAATTATGAGGGTTAGCGGGAAATTAAAATAAGACACATGCCGAAAAAATACAAGCACTCAAAGGAGCTTATCAAGAACATCAAATCATGCATGCTCATAAAAAATGGCACCTTTCCAAGCATGGATACATAGGATGCTGTCAGTACCACTGAGTATGGAAAACCGGATGAAAGAAATAAGTTATATCCTAGATATAGCAAAGAAAAACGGATATGAAGTAGGGATGATCTTAGGTATGATGAAGAAAATTGAACAAAGGAGAGCACGCGATAGCTTTACTACACCCCACATGCAAAATAGAAGGCAACAACAGAGAGAAAAATAAAGAGCAGTGGTCGTAAACTCAGAACTAACCGGAGACTTAAGCAGATTACTCAAGTAAGTTAACATCTAGCTAATTTCAGGCAGCGTCCAGTTTCAACATAAAACTAGGCTCACAAATGCAAAGGATAGCAAGAGGAAAGATGAGAAGCGCGGTGTATACGAAATTAAATGCAAACACTGTAATAAAGCATACATTGAACAAACAAAACGACCGGTTAAAATATGATTCGAAGAGCACACTAAGGAGGCACAATTGGCGATGAAGCGTGGAGCCACAAGCAACGTTAAATCTTCAGTAGCGAAACATATTTGCAAAGGACATCAAATAGAATGGGACGACCTAACGGTAGTGAATGAAGTAAGAAACGTGCGAAAACTGGACGTGTACGAATCATTGTGGATAATGGGACAGCCAACCGAAACGAGACTCAACGATGACCTAGGAAACGGATACTCTAGGCTTCTGGATATGGTGAAATAGCGTTAGATTGTTTTCTATTGTACTGATAATAATTAAAATTGCTCATGTAATAAATAATAATAATTACAGCTTAAGCATTAATAAAATAATAAAAAAAAACAAAAAAGGACTAAATAATTAAGCTAAGAATAATATTAAGATATAAAGGTAATAACACCCAATAACAGTTAGACATTAAGGAATTAGACCTTAGGTAATTAGAATTTGGTTAGTACATAAATATCCTCAAAAAGGTTTTGTAATCTCAGAAAATAATTGCTACTGAAGAAGGGAGCAACTTACTCCCGAAATATATATTTGTCGGGAAAAAACAAAATAATAGCGTTTAAATGGATAAGGTGAAAGCACAGGATAAATCTTTTTTTTCTGGCAAGCCGTCGGGCCTTACTTTTTTGAGTGAACAGGCGGGTTCAGACTCCTTTGAGTCATCTTCAGTTACAAAAGGAAGTGTGGGAGGAAATTATTATGTATAGATGTAGGATGGGGTAAAACCCAACCAGAAGTTCATTCGTTCTTTTCTTTCTCGCTTACGTTTTTGTTGGACGGTGTGCTTTGGTATTGTGAACATCGCATCGTAATTTATAATAAGTTGTTCGTTGATAATGAAGGGTGGACCAACCATAATACACGATGTTAATTGTGAGTCACACCTTAACGTCAAGTTTTCCGCCCAACTTAATTTGACATTTCTTTGTTATAGTATTTGACAAATTCAATCATGGAGAAATACACAATTGAGCGTGCATGAAGGTGGTTGAAGCCTTTTACGAAAATCAGCGTTCATATCAAAATGCATTTCGGGCACTTTGTGATTTTTTGGTCAGTATAATCGAACAAATATGTGCACAGTCGGGAGAATTGGACGCAAATTCCATCAAAATGGGTCTGTAGGAAATGTAAAATCACCTGTGCATGCTCGCCCATATTGCTGTTATTCGCGATAGTATGTCAAAAGAGCCGTTAACCTCAACTCACCGTCGTCATGCCCAACAATTGAACATCTCACGAACACCACTGATGCGAATTTCGAATAAATATTTGAATTTAGACGCTTGCAAGGTTCAATTGATTCAAGAACTGAAGCCTACTGACCATTTTAAGCGTCGGCAATACGCCGAATGGTTGGTTGAACAGACAGAAGCGAATGATGACTTTCCAAAGAAAATCATCTTTAGCGACGAGGCACACTTTCACATCAATGGATTCATTAACAAGCCGAATCGCCGCATTTTTGCAAATGAAAATCCACGAGTGATTGTTGAAAAGCCAATGCATCAACAAAAAGTGACTGTTTTGAGCGATTCACGGGCTGATGGTGTCATCGAACCGTACTTCTTCGAAAATGAGGACGGCCAAGCAGTTACCGTGAATGGTGTTCGCTATTGCGAGATGATTACGGACTTTCTGTGGCCAAAAACTGAGGTTATGGACCTAGACAATATGTGGTTCCAACAAGATGGTGCCACTTGCCACACAGCCAACGAAACAATGGCCCTTTTCCACGAGAAATTCAACGGCCGTGTTATCTGACGATCATGTGATTTGACACCGTTGGACTTCTTTCTCTGGGGATATTTAAAAGAAAAAGTGTATGTCAATAAGGCATGAGCAATACAAGAGCTAAAGGATGAGATGATTCAGCACATTAATGACATTGAACCTCAATTATGTCTCAGAGTCATTGAAAATATGGACCATCGCATAGAAGTATGCCACCCAAGTCGTGGAGATTGTCATAGATCCTTCTATTATAGTAGAAAATATTAACATATTGTAATTCTCCCAAAACTTTTTGTTTTATTTACAATTGACATCGTGCATTTTGGTCGGGACACCCTTTATTGGCATCGGTCTTTCTATGTTTATATATTTCAAGTCATTCCAGGATGCCAAATGTCGGTTTTTTGATTTGTTTGCGTACAAATGTCATAGGCTTACAGGGCACAATCAAAAACAAGATCACTAGCTGACAGGAACGCATAAGAACTACCAACAGTGGATTCCGTTTACGTACATAGGCAAAGAGATACACAAACTATCAAACTACCTTTGAAAAGACAAAAATTGCATTCAAAACAAAAAACAGCATTGTAAACTGAAATCAAAACTGTACGGCACATCAATTTACAATACAAAAACAGCGGCATATATGAACAGACATGCAAGGACTGCCACATGGTATTTATAAGGACAACAAGGAAAGTAACGAAAATATACAAAGAGCAAGTAAGATCTCTTTTACACGACAAAGCAGATTCCAACTACCCGAAAAACATGCAAAGTCACGCAAACAATCTAACACTCTGACAAAGTTTATGACATTGTTACACAAACAAAGCATAGAACCAAGATTTCGCATTCTTGAACGATTTGAAATATGGAAACATAAAAATGCAATATGGAAACATTAACAACGAACAACTTGTTACAAATATCGATGCAATTTTTGCAGTAATAAACCACACCCTCTGACAAAAACGGATGTGAGACAAACTAGAACAAACGGATATTCAACAATCCAAAACTAAAAAGCCATAGATTACTTTGCCTGGTCTATTCTAGGGTCGGCCTACTTAACGCATCCTACATCTATATACGAGTAAAGTTGCTTCCTTCTATGCATCCGTTAGACACTGAAGATGACTCAAAGGAGTCCAAATGCGTCCTTTTACTCGAAAAAGCGAGGCCAGATGCCTTTTGAAGAAAATAACGGATAAATAACTTATAAAACAGAAAATTGTACTTTGACATTTTCGTTTGCATGTATGAGTACATTGATCGTGGAATTAAAAAATAAGCTGTTCAAAAGGCAGCAAAGATTTAATTTCTTTGGGTAAAGTTCAATTTTCCTACTTTTCCTATACAAAAAAATCGATTTACATATAAATTGCTGTTATAGTGGTTGCACATGAAAGGTAACATACGTTTCTTATACTATATGATTAATATCTTTAAAGTTCTTGGTGATGTTGCGATGGCAATGGAATCGAAAGTAATAACCATACCATTGGAATGAAGATTGGGTGACGGGCTGTCTTCTCGTCCCTGGAAAACCCCAAATTGTTTCGAAACCTGCAACAGAGCCTCGGATTGGATTAGACTTGTGGCAACGACTTTGCAAACAAAAGAAAGACTATGGCATTGGACCCTGGAATGTCAGATTACTGAACTACCCTGGCACTGTTACAATAGGCCAGTTAATATGAATTAAACATACTAGTAATCCAGAAAGCAAATTAGACTGGGAGTTATATTCAAGAAATAAGATAACAGACAATATTCAGAAGTGGGAAGCCTGCTGGAAAGTGAGAGTTCGGAGTGGCTTTTATTGGGAAAAGGAGTTCAAATTGCATGTTAATGATTTTAAGGCAGTCGATGAAAGGTTGTGAGCGATCGGTATAAAAGCAAAACTCTTCAAAGCCTAGCCGATTGATCTACACTCCCGACTGAAAAAAGGACGAAAAAACGAAGGAGATATTCTACAATCACCTTGGAAAGGCTAGTCGACTTGGTGACTTCAACATTAAGCATATCAATGAACTATCTCATTGGAGAAGGACTGAGGGATGAGGTCTCCATGAAGAAACAAATGACAATGGCCAGTGCCTGATTGACTTTGCATGTAGCAAAAATCTAGTCATACGTTCAACTTGCTTCCCCCATCGACGCATACACAAAAGGAGCTGGTTATCACCTGTAGTGAGATGAGTGATATAAAGATCCGTGGTGGACTGCAGAATTGTTCTGCTGCCTCAGTGCTAGAGGATGGTAGTATCCGCCGAGATTGGCCTTGTCGCGACATGTTTGCGGTGATAAGTCATAACAGACTCCCCGTCTTTTCTGTCCGTCATCCTTTTCCCCGTATCACACGGGAAATTTCCAAGCTAGTAGCTCAGCCAAGTTAGATTGCGTTCGCAATGCGATCCGTGAATGGCTGTATTATTTCAGTGTTCCCATCTCCGAAATTTTAAATTGCTGATTTGAATTTTAAAATTATCAGAAGTATAAAATGAGAAAAAAAAATTTAAATAACAAAAAGATAAATATCATAAGAAATAGGATTAAAAAGAAAGGTTTGAATTCAGTATAGAAAAAAAATGTTATAAAAATTACATTTGAATAATAATAAAAATATCTTATGATTTATAACTATAAATTGAAACAATTGATAAATGTTTTTTTACAAATCTGCGATTAAATTTTCAGATCAATCTTATGAAGGTTCTCGAGCAGTTTGCTCAGCCAACTGCTCAATTTCTACATACCGGATGGCAGCACACGAATTGACCATGTTCTAATGTGACAATTTTGAGACTCAAACATACTTGACGTCGGAACGTACCGCGGAGCCAATCCTAGCTCAGATCCTTACTTGAATAAACTAACCTTTCGATGTCGTATAGCAAATGCGAATTCGGCGAAGCCCATTCCGCTAAGAAAATTTGATATAAAAGGGTACCAGTGGCACCCTCGACAACTAGCTGACTCCCATCCTATCAGATACATTGCTGAAAACAAGCAGCAAGCTCTAGATGAAAGTGAAAGCGGTATTTAGGACGCAAAAGAAATAAATGGATTGCCAACGAATGCCAAAATGCTTTCAAAAAGAATGAGGCAAATAAACGATATTTAAGTAGGGAAATCAATGAGAAGAAGGAACATTATGAGAATTTCAGGAGAGTAGTGAATAAGATAATTAAAATTAACAAAAAAAATACTTTCATCACCAGCTGAGAAGTTTCGATGTAAATCTAGCAAGCAACAACTCAAGACAAGCCTGCGAAGTAGTCAGAAGACAGGAAAGAAGTGATCAGCCCAAGGCGTGATGACATTGGCAACATCATCGCTGATGAAAAAAGCATTAAGAAAAAATGGAGATCCGCTCAGTTCCCGCCCATTGGAGCCTGAAGATATTCCCCAAGCGCTTTCATTGACCCTACTTGCTCTGAATGAAGTTTATTCCACCCTCGAATCCCAAAAGAATCACAAAACCCTGCGCATCGGTGACATTCTAGAGAAGCTCATTACGTATGGTAACATTGGTGCTCTAATAGCTGTCCCCAAAGTTATCCACTATATTTGTCAGCAAGAACATATGCCAAACGAGTGGAGCTAATCAATTATATTCCCAATCCACAAAAAAGCTGACAAGCTACACTGTGAAAACTATAGAGGCACATCTTACTTTGTATGGCGTACAAATTATTTCTAAAATCTTAGTCAACAATATCAGATCATACGCTAACAGTATTATCGCGGAGTATCGATGGACCTTAATAGCAGGCGGACTGACGATGGACCAGCTGTTCACAGTACAGCAGGTACTTGAGAAATGCTGGAAGTTCAACATAGACAAACACCAAATAATGCTTTGTTTTGGTATCTCAGCCAAAAAAGTCCATCTTATCAAAATGACAATGGCATCGGTAACCTCCTCAGTTCGAATAAATAACCAAGTCATCTTTGCCTTTGAAACAAACATCAGACCTAAGCAGAGAAATGGCTATTCAATTCAGCTCTGGGATATATCATAAGAATTTTACCTGTCAAGAAAAGAAGTGCATTATTATACTAGGCAAGCCAAGTGTTAGCCTATGCGGAGGACATAATATTTTGTCACGGTCGTTAGTGATCCCAAAATAACTTTTCCCGAAACTCGTCAGCAAGCAAAACTAGTAGGGCTACAAATAGATGAAAATAAAAGAAATTTCATGACGCAGTCCCACTTGGTAAATGTAATATCAAAAATTTGAGCAAATTTGTATATTTAGGCACCAAAATAACGAGAACCGTTGACCAAAGAAAGGAAATACGCTGTAGAATAAAGCTTGCAAACAAAATATCTTATTCAAATCTGATGATCTTGAAAATCAGTTGCATGCACATGAAAACAAATTGTGTATTGTGTTAATGACCTAATCTTAATAAGTAAAATAATATTAAGATATGTAAGTAGCCATGATAATTACATTTAAAACAATTGGGCCTTAGGCAATTAGAACTTGGTTCATCTTAATATAAATATCCTCAAAAAGACCTTGTGACATCAAAAAGTAATTGGCACTGAAGAAAGGAGAAACTTACTCAAAAAATGCATATGTAGAATAAAAAAAACAGTGTTTTAATAGAAAAAATATAAATTAACGATAGTTTGGAAGCACTAAACTTTAAAAAATACACACAATATAGTATAAGCAATCGTTGTTTATATTAAATGATTTCATTCTCTAGTTCTTACCTAGTTTCTCGGAGTAATCTTCAACTTGAAGTCGCTATGTACCTCATATGATTCTACAATAATACAGTATGAATAATTTTGCAAAAATTTAGTGAATTAAGTTATTTTTTCACTCGATGTCAATAAGTTTTTTGAAAAATTCTCATTTTAGAAAGCTGGCAGCCACTTAAAAAAATATTTGATCTAAAATCACAAAGTCCAGAATAGAAAGAAGAATATAAACAAGAAACTCGTGTAAAGACCACTAGACTTTGGCATAAAAATAAATTAAATATTGTAATCTTAAAGTACAAGTAATCCTAGTGTTACCCCTACGAAACCTCATCTCTGAGGCAACTATCAAATAACGTTGCAATATTGTTGAGTTATAAGATCTTCATCTTAGCAGTATCCACAAAACATGAGTAACTAGATCTGTAACAACGGCGGAAGTCACCGCAGTTGCAGACATTAAGTTTTAGCAGAGGGGTGGCATTCTGAGGCCGGCTAGCGCTGAGTTGTGTCGCTGGCTTTCTGAGACACCCTCTGTGCGTGCTTAGCCACCTTACATGTAACAAAAATTTAACACGAAGGAATAAGGGCGGGAAAGGGGGAGGTCATTTTAAGAAATGATTAATTTGTGCTTCTAATATATTATGGTCGGTATATTTTCACAAAAGAAAAACATTATTTCCGATAAAAAAATTAAGCAAAGAAAAAATACCGAACGAAATTCAGCTAAATAAAGCTCTCCTTTTAAAAAGAAAATTTTCATTAAATTTAAAGATGTTAATATTAAATTAAAATTAAATTTATGAATCCAATATAAATTAAATAATTTACAAAATAGATTCAGTTAGTATTATTGTAAGCAATAAGAAAGAGGAAAAAACAGTATAAAATTTCTCACACTTGTACGGCTGCGGAGCGCTCTGCAACTGAAAGGGGAACGGGGCAACTATTAAAAATTTTGTAAAGTTTATTATACATTTTTTTTCTACTTTTCCTGACAAGGCCCACTATACATTTATTTTCTGTAAGATGAATTTAACTTTTTTCTGTCCGCACATAATTAGTTTTTGATACATTCATTCCCGCTAACCATTTTTGCTATTAATTCTTTCAAAGTTACTTTTTTCACTCCGACCCTATCAAACCTACTATAGTGATCTCATTAGAGTTTTTCTTCAGATACACTTGCGAACCGTCTTATTTTTTGTTGATATTGTCATTTTTCTCCCGTCTTTCACTTCCACTGAATAATCGCACCATCCTAAGAACTGACCCAAAAAACTTTTCTCTTTTCACAAGTTCCCAATCGAAACTTTTTTTCTAAGCATAAAATTCCAAGTCACTCTCACACTGCAAAAACTCCCTCTCCTTTTAAAGCCAAATACAGATTGCCTTCCCAAATCAAGAATTTCACCCACTCAATCCTGCAATCCTTTCATTTCCAATTACCACCGCCGCATCCGGGTAACGTAATCAAAGTTCAGTATACTTCAATTGGGCTACCCTCACATTTATTCTATAGCAGCAAACGCAAGAATTTTCATTTTGCATATATGGCAATCTGCATAACCATGATAGCGCTTGGTTATATGCAAATTGCTTTTGCCGATATCCCAGAAAGAGTGTTTTCCTGCACTCGGAAGAACTTGCATCCAGGGCCACAGTGGACCCCCCAGTCGAGAATCCACGACGCTACCACCTGAGCCACCTTCTGTTGATCTCCCATTCATTTATTTCAACTTCAACTATGAACCTTTCCTAATGGGCATTGAAATAAAATTTGTTAGTAGGGAAGCGAGAATGAATTTTTGTTAGTATGACGAATAAAATTTGTTAGTTTAAGGAAGTGAATAAAATTAGTCAGTATGAAGAAAGGAATTAGGTTTTGTTATTGTAATGAAAAGGTTTCGAATGAAATTTCGTTAATGAGAAGTAATGAATGGAGTGTTGTTAGTGGGAAAGTTAAGACTATTATATATTTTTTTTTGTATTTAAAGATACGGTAAGAGTGTAGAATTGAGATGATGAGGAAATCAAAATTCTATGGAAATTGTTAAATGTTAATAGGAATAAAAAGATATACCGAGAAAAAGGTATATGTGCCCAACAGAAGGTGGAGATGTTACGGCGGCAATTTAAAGCTGCGAATGGGAGAATGCCGATATGCCGGAATTCACAAACGATCAAGTTCAATTTATTTGCACTAAAACAATACACAAAAGCCTATATGATTCAATTAATGTACTATAAAATCCAATTTCTAGGTTGAAGCCTACCAGATGGTGCTATTAAAATTTACGGGCAAATGATATTCTGTTCACGTACCGCTTTCGCAAATCTATGTTGAAAATTTTGAATTTCACATGAAAATATAAGAGTTGAGGTTACTGTAATCATCGATCAGTAATATCAAGAAATCGAACTTAAGTCATCAAACCTACTCTTAGTTTTATTGCTTTTCACTCTCATTAAATCTCCCCACCAAAGGTCGAATGTAAGCATTCGAATACGTTCATTAAATCAAGACTTTTTCTTCAAAAATTCCACGTTTATACATACTGAAAAGGCCAAAAACAAGTCACCGGTGAAAAAGCTAACCAACCTCTACTCCCGTCCAAAAATTTCATTTTGTTATTTGAACATCTGCACAAACGCTGAGTTTATTGAATATTTAAAGAAATCAGGGTAATACATACACTAGAGAAAAGATTAATGTTTTGATGATGTATCATCAATAATGTATGAGAAAAACATGCGTAGCAAATATGCAAGGAATTCGATGAAAGCAACATATGGTTTTTAAAGATTTTCTGTTTAAATGTAGGAAAAATGGAAATGCGCAGCAATATACTTCTATAATTGATTGTGTGTCAAATGTGCATTTTAAATTAGAGTAAAATATATACCAAGTGAGTACAGCAAACACCAGTTGTCAAACAAAAGGCATATAATTACCCTCATACATATATGATTCAATAATTAAAGAAAGTACCTAGATTCTAATAAATTGAAAAAATTTTTGCCCAAAGTATTCTCTAAATTTAATTTCAGAACCAGCTATGAGTCGAAGCACGGCATTTTTATAATCAACATTTGTTGAGGGTCTTAATTTCTTTGCGAAAGTCGATAAAAGTGTTCATAATGCCAAAAGCTCCCCTAAATCATATCATTAAGTGATTGTGTTTGTTTTTCATTGGAAGTTTCCATTCGGTTTTTCGTCTCCCACAGGATCGCCTCAAACAAAGCTCGAAGAATAGAATCCAAAATATTTTCTAGAGATTGGCGAAATTTATTTTTCATGTTGGATTGAAATTTACGTGACATCAAAAATTTATGCATTCGTATTGTTTAAAATTTTTAACATAAACAGACAAATACAAATCCTTTATCCTGTTTTCACCAAAGTTTTTACTTTTTTTCAAAGAAAATTCAAATGACAATAAATGCGCATCGAGAAAACTTGCGTTTTTGCCTCCGTTATTCTTCAATAGGTTATCCAAAAATTCAGTTGACAGGATTTCACCGGAAAAAGCAATTTAAGATATTCCAGCGGAAAGAAAGGAAAAACTTTTTCCATTATTTGTTCCTGTAGAATCTCAGTTGGTTAAAGGTATGCATTTTGTTAGACTCTGACGTCCGCATATACGGTTGTTGGTTTGTGTTTATTTGATTTTCATATAAACAGAACCAGAAAAATAAAACAAGCAAATTCTGCGACGGTACCAAAAAGTTTACATCCTTCTTGTTATTGGAACGTGCTTCATTCTTTCGGAACGATAAGCTTAGGGGAAAAGTTTTGTTATGCTGGAATTGAAATCCGATTTCCTTTATTCTCTCCTAAATAGTATCTCAAATGTTTGAATTGTGATTAATCGGAGAATGTGAAAGTTTTTTAAGATTTTAAACATTTTTTCATGCTTCTCTGAAGATTGGGACATGGATCCATTAGGTTGAAATAAAATATTGTTCCATGTTCCTTCAAAATTAAGGAATACATTATAACAGCCATACAGCATTACTTTACTCGTAGCTAAAGTAATGTACATTTTTTGGACTTAAGCTTTGGAATAAACATACTCGTAAATAATATTTAGATAATAGTATACCCACGCCCCGATTATTGTCCGAAAAGCTTTGATGTGGTTATGAAAGTACTTTCTGGAAATATTGCAAAAATATAAGACTTTAATTTTTAAATTTAATTTTCTGGAATGTACATATTCATACCTTATATATTTTGCTATCATCAATTTTGTAGGAAGGTTGGTCAAATATAGTTTAAGTTTAAAAGATTTCCTATTTTCTAACGAAAAATTGTTAAATAGCGAAACGCCATTTTTAAACTTTATCAATAATGAACATTCATTGATTACATAATGTTTATAAATCTATGCAGAGCCATGCTACCTTAAGATGTAAATCGTGTAAACAATAAAGTTATTTCATAGAATCGTATAATACTTTTTCGGGTATTATCTCTAATCTCTTTGAACTATCCAAGCATCCTTAAGCTGAATATTATGAGGGAAAATTCAGAAGGAAAAAAGTTGGGAAGACAGAACCTCGCTCATGTCAGAAGGGTTTTGTACTTGACTTACGATATGCAGAAACAAACCATGATTTCACTCAAGAAAAACCTTAAGGACATGCACAACAAATATATTCTTGCTTTAAATAAAAAACCAGTGCAGTTTAATTTTAACCAGCTACCATCTTGGTGCAATTTTACTAATATCCTGGAATAATTGGAACCGTCAACGTCTTTTGTCAATAATTTTATCTAAAAATAAGAGTAAGACCCAATCAATAGTATAGTGACCGCTTTGATGGAAAGTTCTAGTAGCTGAAAAGCCGTGTATAGTTGTTGTAATTGGAGATAATTCAAACGATTATAACTTCTGCAATTCTGATTTGATTGATTAAAACTTCAAAAATACAAGCAGCTTAAATATCGAAACCTGATATTTTATACGGCTGACCGAAAGTCTTTAGTTGTTCAATGGAACCTTCCAAAAATATTTAACGATGTGCTGGCCCATATAGACAATTGCCGAGTGAAAATGAATGCATAAAAATACGAAAAACATGCTGTTTCAGACAACGCTGCAATTGGCCTGTCAAGACCTGAATCTTAATTTGAAAGATGTTTACATTAATGCTGGTGGGGGTAGCTCAGAATATAGTCCATATAAATCTTATGTTCAAAAACGCAGCGCCCATCTTGATCAGTACCTACACTATCATGAAGATGCAAAACCATGCTCAGTAAAGCACAAAAAGTAGTCATGTCCCTTTGACGACTCTCACATTCCAGATGCATTGATCAAAAAGTCAAAGTTATCTGTTACAAGTGTCAACAGTCAGTGTTTAATCTTAAATGCGAACAACAAGGTCTTCGATTATACGTCTTACTTTATTCAAGGACCGATATCGATTCCCTAATAGCTTTTACACACATTCATATAACAATGAATATAGATGATGTTGCCATATTTCATATAGCCGTTGGGTAGCAAAACATTTATGGATGACAGTCGGCCTCTCCTGCAAATAACTTGCCTCGAGTTAAATGGATGTGTCAAATTCCTCATCTGTGAGATCACCGTAATCGTCATCGATCTCTGGACATAATTCGCACCAGCGCTTTATTTTGTCGCTGCTCATCACCGAACTGAATGGTTGCTATTTCTGATGTGCTTGGATGTACAAGGGCCACGATACGTAGCCTCCAACTTCTTGGATGCACCTATAGCTGGAATGGCCCTTTCTATCAAGACCTTCCTTGTACTACCTTGGTTTCTGATGTCTCTCATCGAATTGCTTTTTCCACGTAAGTCTAGCCTCGGATATATTTTTGACCGCGTCTTCTCTCTTGTCTGTCATGGTTTTCTCGTCCAAATTAGTATCCTGCACGGCTGCTAGAAGCCTGTTACCGCTGATATCCTTCACCGGGTAATCAAAAATTAGCGCGATTGAAGAATTCTTCGCCGTTGCACTCACTCGTTTATTCAGCGTCCATTGAAGCTGTCATTGTTCGTCATCCAAGGTGTTCGGTTTAGCGCATAACGTTTTAAGGTAAACCAGTATCGACTGGTTGACTTACTTAGCAATACCATTCACTCCAGGTGTTCAAATTGCCGTTTTAATGTGTGCTATTTCATTGACATTACAGCAATCCTCAAACATATGCGGCGTAAACGCTATTCCCCGATCGACGACCAACAAACGAGGGAGACTAGAAAAAATCGTCAGCTGATTGACTGCTTCGAGGACAGGCTTCAATTTCGTTGACTTTGCTAGATTGATGACCGCATACTGAGTTGACTCATCTACTATTACCAGCACATACTCGTTACCGCGGCGACTTCTAACAAATGGACCCAAGTGACCCATGGGGACTATTTCAAATGGTAATCGAGGAATGTCCATACCATATAATTGACATTCGTTTTTTCTCAGATCTCGCACATAGCGACAGTCAATGCATGTCTTCGTGTAGTTCTTTATGAAGTTATGCATTCGAGAGAACTAAAAACTTCGTTTCATTTGCATCAGTGTACCATCGACAGCCGGATTTTTGGCGTCATCGTGACACAGCTTCACCATCCACCAGCGTATGCCTCTTGGAACAGCGAGCATTTCCCCCCTCTTTATCAACTCTTTATAACACATTCCCTGCGAATTTGCTCGTGCTGCTCAGACTTCACCTTCATATCGAGAACATCCATGATGTTTTCACGTCTGAATCTTGCCGCTGTAGGGTGCGTACCCAACCCTCCATCGACAAATTGACACTACCAACATATTCCTCTACTCCACTCAGTTCAGTCGGTGGCCCCACAGGTGCTGGACTCAATCCGCTAACGTGAGGCATCTTTATTCCGGGACGAAATACAACCTGGTAATTGAACTTTTGTAGTTTCAAAAACAATCTCCCCAGCCGCGCAATCAGAGGCTTTTAGACTGGCAATAGCTTGGGAATCAATCATTATTTTGAACTCCTTTCCCAATAAGTAGATTTGGAACCGTTCACACGCGTCTACGATTGCGCGCACATTCAGTTCATAGCTATGGTATTGGCTCTCCACTAGATTGCACAAACGGGTATAGTACGCAATGGAGTTCATCTGTCCCGATCTATTTTTCTGCTAGAAGATGCCTGTAAGGCCTACGGAGCTCGTATTGGTGTGCAACTGATGCTGTGATGCCTCATCATAAAATACTTAGATGGGAGCCTCAGTTAAAAACCTCACAAGCTGTTGATGTGCTTCTTTGCATTCGGTCGACCAGTTGAATATTGCATCCTTTTTTAGCAATCACGCTAGTGGCGCGGGTATGATAGCATGCTTCGAAGTGAATTTTCCAAATAAGCCTGAGAGCCCAAGCAAACACCAAACCTCAGTAGCAGTCTGCGGACCTGGGAATGGTTGCATCGTAACGGCTTTTTTCTTCCCGGGCCTGATTCCTTCAGCCGTTAGTTCATGTCCAAGGAACTCCACTGTGTTCTGGTAAAATGAACACTAGGACTTGCGCAACGTTAGTCCTTTGCGTTTTATGACTTCTAGAAATTCCTTCAAATACTCCAACCCCTGCTCAACAGCCTAAGATGACCTCATCCACATAGCTTATCGCCTTGCCATTTATCGATGCTATGAGCCTCACCATAGGTCGTTGAAAATTGCTCGGGGCATTTGGAAGCCCAAACGGCATTCGATTGAATTCGAAGTGGCCATGGTGAGTTATGAACGCCGTATACTGTTTGGCCTCCTCCACTATCTCCAACTGGTAATAACCAGACATCATGTCAAGCACGGTGAAGTTATTTTTCCCCGCCAACGTAGACAAAACGTTTGGGTGGCCACGTTTAGCTCACGGAAATTGATACAGGGTCTGTCTTCACCATTCTGCTTCTGCACCAAGACAATGGTCGAAGCATACAGTAACATCGACGGGTGGATTATGTCGAGCTGCAGTAGCTTGTTCACGATGCTTTTGACTATTTTTTGTTTAGAGATGGGAACATGATAATGCTTTTTATTTACCGGAATATCTGATGTCAAAACAATGTTCATTTTAATAATACTACACGTCCCGAGGTCCTTCAACCTTTCCGCGAAACAGCCACGATATTCATGTAGTAACGCCTCATACCTCACTGTCTCGATCTTGCTCAAAGTATCATTGATTATTATCATTATTTTTGTCAATCAATATACGGCCACGCGAAGGAACATTAGTACCAATGATGATATCATACATCGAGACTGGGTTGTCTATTATCCTGGAGTCACACACAAATTAATTAATGTTAATAACCGTTAATAGTGACGGTTAATATTTTCGTTTCGTGGCGCTCCACTTGCCTACCGACAAATCCTATCATAGTCTTGTTGCACGGCTTCAGTGTACCGACACATTGATTCACGATGTTTCGTTTTAAAAATGAGTTGCAACTGCCCGAGTCTATAAACGTTTCACACACGATATAGTTCACGGTGATGGTCTCCGTAACTGGATCACCAAATGGTTCACTGATGAAATTCACAGAATTGTCATTTTTGTTTTTCCCAGGTGGCTTTGGGCGATCGCGTGAAATGTGTGATCACATTTTGCACGGAAATGTTTTTGTACTCGTTTGGACAATTCACAGCACTAATCTTACTGTCAACCATAGTGCATGCACCAATGCCTGAAAATGATTGTAACAGATCAGCACATCGCGGGACATACATGACCGACAATATCCGAAGCAAATTATCGTCTTTCAGCCCGTCAATCATATAGTGGATTAATGACTGGCCGTCGACACCACCGTGGCATCCCAACGAAAGCATTCGATAATAGTACTCCACTATAGATTCAGCCTTCAACTTTTTCGCCTTCATTAATGTCATATGCACATCGGCGGCACTTACGTGACGCAAAAAATCTGCCAAAAAACCATGTGGAACTCCATCCATGCACAAAACACTCATTGCGCGTTAGCCCACATCTTCGCCGTGCACTTAAGTTTAACTATGACAGCTACGAGTAGCAAACGATCTCCGCATCCATACTCCATTCGCAATTGCTTGACTTTATCGATGAAATGTGTTGACTTCATTTCACCATGACATGGGTAAAATTCAGGAACCATTGACATTATATCGGAAACATGATGCCCGTTCGTGACAGGAATGATTGTGTTTCATGCTGCTGAAGTGTTACAGACGACACAGACGAAACTGAAACTGTTGCGCCGTTACACGTTGGTGTATGTTGGTATGCTTGACAAGTATACCTATGACGTAGATGCCGACACCACGCTGGTTGCCATCTTCGGACGCTTTTCACCTTGGACATTTGACACCGGTTTCAATAAATTTATGGTGCCGATGGTGGAAGATAGCTACTGTGACAGAGTCGTCAATTACTTTTGCGATTTCCTAACATCACCTCATAGCTTCTCGACTTCCATCACGCCATATTTGTTGGCCTTGTGGAACAACACTACTCCACCTACATGATTCGGTAACCGCATAATAAGCTCTTCTTTCGTGCTGGATACAGATACGCTGTATTCACAAAGTTTTTTGCGTAGTTTCGCCACCGTTAGATTGCCAGTCACCATTACTACACTACTTTTTAAGGAAACAACTCTCGAAATTAGGGATCATCCCATTTCTGATTTTGTCAACTGTGAGGGTGTAAACTAAAACACGAACATCAAGATCTTCGACTATACGTCTTACTTAATTCAAGGACCAACATCGACTCCTTACAGTTTTTAAACACATGCATATAACAACGAATATAGACGGTGTTGCCATAGTTCATATAAACGTTGGGTAGCAAAACATTTATTGATGACACGAGGCTCTCGTTGAACCAGTCTTGATATTTGGATGTCTGATCTGGTATAATCAGAGTGCTGCAGAGTAAAATATTAAGGTTATGAATTTTCGAAAAGAAATGTCTTTGTGAATGTACTGAGCTGTATAGAAAGTTTGAAATAAATTGGAAACATAACATATCGAATCGAAGAACTCATCAAACATGTTGAGCATCGATACATTCATTTTGAACAATGGTTTTAATGGATATACTCACTTGCGAGGTATGTTGAGGCTGGTCGAGCTAAGATGGAGCCAGTCTTGGTTTGGTGGTGAATAGAAATTACTAAATTATTAGCAGTTACTTGTGTTTGCTAGTGGATTCTCATTTTTGTTTTCGATGCTGTTTATAATTCTAGGGGAACTATTATGAGGACTTGTTTTTGTTCTTAATTGAAATAACTAGAGATAAGTTTTATGGGTAGGCTAGGAATATTGTAATATTTATTCATTATAGTTAATTTTTTTTTTATTACATTTATTGGAATTAAGTTATTTTATATTAATTAGAAGCTCAAGGTACACTTTTTGGTTGTGTTTTTTTCCAGTTAAATGTTTTCTCCTTTTTTCAATTAACTGATAACATAAAGTCTTTTTTAGGGTATTGTAAAATCATTTTACAATACCCCACTAAAATTGCGTCCTGTCTGTCCGTCTATCCATCCGTCCATGTGTCACACCACTTTTTCTCGCAAACTACATAATCTAGAAACAAACGATTTTGTAAGTAACACAAAAAAAAATTTATAAGGTGTTCAAAGGGTGTCTCTCCATATAGGAAAGTGGCCCCCGCAAAAAGAAAGTTCCATCGCATGCAGGCAATATGGCTATCAAATGAAAGGTCTTGATGAGAACTTTTCAAAACAGGTCTTAAAATGATAAATTTTGCTTTGACGTGTGCAGGGGAAAGAGAAACGTACGAAAATTTTGTGCAAATCATACCTCTTTCTTTCTTTTAGGTCCCATTTAAAGGACATGAAAATCAAATAGCGGCAAAGGAATTTTACCGTCAAAACTAGAAAATTTTTGACTTTTAACTTGATTTTTCAGCATAATTGACCAACGCACATAAAGATTTTGATTGTAGAGGTTTCAAATGAAGGACATCAAAGATATAAACAGTTCAGTATGATACATTGATGTCATAAAATTGATTTGAAATGATCTTTTGTACGAAATATGCCAATTATTTTGCACTCTTCAAGGATTCGATGGAGTTACCGAATTTTATGCTGACTGGTGATATAAATGATCAGTATGCTAAATTTTCTGCACAAACGATGCATTATTGTCTATGTTTTCTACCGGAAATGACCAATAAATACAATTCAGCACAACTTAGAGCAAGTATATTGTGGAAAATTTCATGATGCTTTTCTTTTCCGCATTCATTGTTCATCTACTGATGAGCTTATTAAAAGATCATTCTTACCTCCTTAAACGTAAACGTCCCCCGAAAAATAATAAGGATTGAGTGATTACAAATTAAAGAGTTAATCGCCATTTGAAAATTGATTCGTTACTTTCAAGAGAATATAGGTTTTCCATTAAGGATATCACAATGAATATATAAATTTTAATAAATGGATTCTGAGGCATCCTGTGTGGCTAGTGGCACAGTTTTGTTGAGACTACATATCTTTTATGTCAAGTTCATCCATTTCTGGCCACAAATAATCTTCCAACATAACAAGATTCACGGTAACATGACGATCGTTTTCTTCCACGAAAAAATACGGCCCAATCACACCTCCAGCATGAAAACCACACCAAACAGTAATTTTTTGCGGATGCAATGATGTCTCAAGAAACACACGAGGGTTTGTTGTACATTTTGCTTATTAACAAACCCATTGAGCCTGAAATGAGCTTCATCGCTGAAGTTGATTTTTTGATAATAGTAATGAGTAGTAATCTTTAATAATTCCCAAGCATTGCTGGTTCGTGAACATTACCATGATGAAAATGCTGACATTCACTAACGTTTTGACATTGGCAGTACATTCAGAAAATTAAGGGTGCGTTCATATAAAGATACGAAATTGTTATGTCCGTAATGCAAAATCCTATATTATATCGCACAACAATCCAAATCTGAACCATGGTGTTCTGATATATTTTTCGGGTATCTTATTCCATGACCCTATCGGAAATCTAGGTGATATGGTCAGTATCACGCTCATACGAGTTCATATATGGAAGAAAAACTGAAAGTTTAAAAAGGGCTGAATGATAGTGAGACTTTATTGAAAGTGGCGCAAGATGATAACGCCGGAAAAACAACTGTTGGAGACTGGAAGAAGAACTGTAGTGAAATTGAAAAGTGGTTTTCTCAACGAGTAACAGCGACAGCTTCGAAAAATCCGAAGACTATAAAGAAATGATTATTAGAAAAAGTACGCGGAGCGTTATTTTCAATACATAGAGATAAAGGTGTACTGATATCAGTGCCGATTTTGCAGAAAAAAGTAATTTCAAAATGAACTGACTGAAGGTGCACCTCATTTTACAGCCAGTGTAGGCTGGCTTGATAGATGGAAGTAAAGGTACAGAGTTCGGCAACTTAATATCTGTCGTGAGAAGCTTACAGCAAGCTCTGAATCTGCTCAGTTGCTTAGGAATACACTTCGTAAGCTATTGGCAAGGATAGCTCATTAGGCAATCAGATTTTGAATTGTGATTAGCCTGAATATGAAAATGAAACTGGCTGTGATAGTTAAGGCCAAAAAATCCGAGTGTGGTTAAGAATGTATTTAAAAGTGCTTTACCGGTGAAATATTAAAATAAAATGCTTGGATGTGCTCAGACATTTTTGAAAAATGGTGCCTTTAGAGTTTGTGCAACAAACTGATAAGTTTTTGAAATCCGAACAATTGCCTAGGGAAGCCATGTTGCCTCTAGACAATGATACTTGTCACCCTGATGAGGGCAAACTGCAAGATAAAGAGCTAATGGCCATATATTTGCCTCCGAATGTCACCTCCATATGCCAACCTATCGACCAGAGAGACCCTTAGAGGCACTTAGAAGAAAAGACCGCAGAAACGTACTTTCTTCTTTAATGAATATTATGAACGAGGAAGAAGACATGGGAGAAAAGTTGCGCCCTACTAATATGAAAGTTCTAGTCTATGACGTGGTCCAATATTGGAAGAGTCGTGAATGAAACACTTTTACTACATCTTGAAATATTTCGCTTCATAAAACTCAAGAACAGTCTCTAGATGATGAAAATCTCCAGCAACAGACTAAATCGGAAAATGCCAGCCTACATTCGTTGTTACAAAAAGTGCCAGAATAGGCTGACGCAACAGAATATGGCATAAATGGGTGGATTGTTTAATAATGACTGATAAAGTTGATATGATGAGCGGAAAAGAAGGAGAAAAAGATAATAAAGTAGATGCAAGATAAATATAAATAAATAAATATATATATATATATATATATATATATATATATATATATATATATATATATATATGTATATATATATATATATATATATATATATATATATATATATATATATATATGTATGTATATATATACGGACATAACAATTACGTATTGTCGCGTGTTTTTGGTTCGCGGCCAATAATTTTAATGTTCCGGGGAAGTGAAAACGCAATGTCTCTTAAATGAAACTAAAAGAGTTTATTTGAGTACTCAAAAGTGCACAATCACTTATTAATTATTTCACAATTTTAATTTTCACTACTACAATTAAAACTTCCATTTGTCCATAAATTCCTATCGCAATTGTCTTCTTAAAATCACTACACTATTACTTGATCGCTTTTCAATTCACACTCCACACACAATCGCCGTGTTTACTATCGCGGTTGAATGAATGATTCCCCCCGTTCATTCAGCTCGCCTTTATATAGGGTCTCTAATCATTCAACTCAGTTCTCGTACATTTGTGAATTAGCGGGAACATTCCAGCAGCGTAATGAATGGAGCTTGTTGGGTTCTTGTGGTTTCGAGTAAATTCGTTTTGATGTTCTTAATGGTTGTGAAAAAAATTGCGACAGTAGCTCGCAGAATTATTCGTACATGTAAAACTGCCCCCACCTCAGTTCTTTTCGCCCCGAAAAGATGTGTCGCCAGTTAAAGTCAATTCTCCCTGGATGTAATATGGGGCAAGACGGTCCAGGTGCACGATTTTCATTTTGGCTCTTGGCTTACGATGTTCCTGTAATCGGTATACGACGTCGTTGATTCACTTTGCAACTCGGTATGGTCCCTCCCAATTATGTTGCGATTTTGGAGACCTACCCTTTCGCCGTTGTGGGCTATATAGCCACACCAAGTCATCTTGCTGGAAGCCAGTAGAATTTGCCTTGAGATCATACCTGGTCTTCATGCGGTCAGAAGCCGATTCGAGATGTTTTCGCACTGTCCGGTGTATCTGGTTCAACCGTTGCCTTAGCTCACTTGCGTACTCCGAGAACTTTATATCAGCTAGCAGACGAAGTCTTTCCAAAAATGACTTCAGCTGGGGCTAGGCCCATCGATGCATATTCAGCAGCTATGTACGCCATCAAAAATAGTGGGATGTGTCGGTCCCAGTTCCTTCGGTTCTCGTCAATCATCTTGGCTAGGTGTTTATTGAGTCTGCTGCTGAAACGTTCGACCATCCCATTGGATTGGGGATGCAGTGGTGTTGTCCTCGTTTTCCGTATTCTCAGTAGTGTGCACATTTCGCCAAAAACTAGTGACTCAAAGATTCGGGCTTGATCCGAACGTAGTTCTCAAGGTACGCCGTACCTATTGATCCTATTTAACACCAGCTGTTTGGCTACAGTAGTTGCTTCCTGGTTAGGAATGGGGTAGACCTCGGGCCACTTGCTGAAATCATCGGCTACAACCAGCGTGTATCGATTTCCCCATTCAGATTCAGGGAAGGGTCCTGCGATGTCAACAGCAATCCTTTCAAATGGTACACCCACGTTGTAGGTTTGCATTTGTCCTCTCAGTCGTCGAATTGGACCTTTGACGGAAGCGCAAATTGTGCATCTGCGGCACCAGTCCTCTACGTCTTCTCGAGCATGAAGCCAGTAAAACCTTTCCCGCGATTTCGCTAAGGTCTTGTTAACGCCAAGGTGATCTCCCGAGGATCCTTCGTGCATCTCCTTAACTACTTCGTGGACTCAGCTTTTGGGAAGTATAGTTTGCATCCTATAGGAGCTGCTATCCGCTGTTCCCCATTTCCGCTTGAGTATGGCACCCTCCATCTGAAGGGAGTTCTATTGTGCCCAATAACTTTTCAGGGTTGCGCCATGCATTGAAACGTTTTTCCACTCAGGTCGCCCAGTTGTCTCCTTCCATACGAGCAATGATCCGATGTCTTCATCGGCTAACTGGGCATTTCGAATCTACTCCGGTGACCGGCCTTCATCGGATTCGGCCGTTATCAATCACAGATCAACGGTCAGCTCCGTTTCCTCAAACTGTTGGCAATGCTTGCTGTCAGGTGGACGAGATAGGGCGTCATCATTTCCATGAACTCCGGAAGTAGTGGTTGTCTCGCTAGGCCTGGTCGGATAATCGATCGGGTTGGACTAGTATCGCTTGTTATGGTGCAGTCTTCTTCGTCAACTTGACCCGGGAGGCATAAGTCTGCTTCTCCGCGATGTAGTCTTGATACGGTGACGGGGATGCTAGGGACGTCGGTCCTCCTAGCCAACGTCCGCCCGACCAAGTTGGCCCCTTCGGCTTGATGGGCTTCCATTCTAGGCTCCTGACTCGGTCTGGATCTCCACCACCCTGGACAACAGGTCCGTCTTCTTCGCTTCTTGCAGTCTCTTTGCAGGTGCCCTTTTCCCCCACAATTCCAGCATCTAGGCGCACCATTCACCTGCGACTCTCACTCAATTTTCACGTCTACCACTACCACGCGAACCTGGGCAGTGGTACGAGTCACATTTTTCGCTGCCTCAAAGTTGCAACTATAAGCCAATGCATCCTTGACCGTTTGCTTTTGAGCTAAACGCACAGCTTGTTGCAATTTCCGGTCCCTTAATGCCCTGATGTATGCTTCCGTTGCTGCGTCATCTCGATGTTCTGGAACGTAAGCTGGGTAAGCCAAAAGGGCCAGTCGCTCAATGTCTTGGGCTAGTTGCTGTAAAGTTTCGCCAGACTTCTGCATCCGATGCCGTAGCTGTGCCCAATAAATCTGCTTCAGATGATCACCTCCATAACGCATGTCAAGCGCATTCAATATAGCAGCCGGGTTTGAGTGTAACTCAACGGGGATAGTCTGCAAAAGCCCGGCAGCTGGGCCTCTTAGCGCAAGAATTAATGCAGTTGCTCGCCCCTTCACACTCCAGTGATACGTCCTAGCGGCGGCTTCAAACTGGATTTTGTAAATGCTCCAGACCGTTTGCCCGTCGAATATTGGCGCCTTCACATTTTGAGATGAGCTTTGCGCTGCTGTTGTAAGTGGGACTAGTAAGGTGGTTAATACTGCCTTCGCTGCTTTCAATTCCTTTTTCATTTTTTCCATCTCAGTGTTCATTCTCTCCTCGACCTGGTATACCTTTTCCTCGGCGCACATAATCCGTTTGTTCAGACCACCGAGCTCCACTTGTATTTCGGTTGACTGTTTTTGCAAATCAGCTTTGATATTGATCGCTTGTTGGTCCAGCTTTGTTGTTAAACTGGATGACTGTTGACGCTGCTCTTGCTGCATCAGCATCAATATTTGCATCAGTGCATCTTCTGGTTCCTTTGGTTTTGGCGTTTCTGCCTCTAGCTTAAGCTCCGCCATAGTAAATTTATTTAATTGTTAGCTTAGGGGAATTTTTATTAATTCGGCCTATTTTTTTCCACCAGTTTTCACGTTACATTTCACTATTGTGCATTTTTAAAAATGTTTATAAGTTGTAATGTTGCGTGAAAACGCAATGTCTTTTTCAATTAAGTTTAAAAGAGTTTATTTAAAAGAATGCACAATTATTAAGAGAACTGTGCGCATATTTCAGCAAATCGGATCTGTAGAAAATGTAAAATCACCTGTGCATGCTCGCATAGCTTGTTTTGCGGAAAATATTGCTGCTGTTCGCGATAATCTGGCAAAAGAGCCGTCAACCTGGGCTCGTCATCGTGCCCAACAATTGAACATCTCACGAACATCACTGATGCGAATTTTGAATGAAGACTTGAATTTACACGCTTGCAAGGCTCAAGAGCTGAAGCCTACTGACCATTTCAAGCATCGGCAATACACCGAGTGGTTGGTTTAACAGACAGAAGGGAATGGTGACTTTACAAAGAAAATCATCTTCAGCGACGAGGCACACTTTCACCTCAGTGGATTCATTAACAAGCAGAATTGCCGCATTTGGGCAAATGGAAACCCACGAGTGATTGTTGAAAAGCCGATGCATCCACAAAGAGTGACGTTTTGGTGCAGTTTATGAGCTGGTGGCATCATCGGGCCGTACTTCTTCGAAAATGAGGACGGCCAAGCAGTTACCGTGAATGGTGTTCGCTATTGCGAGATGATAATGGACTTCTTGTGGCCAGGAATTGAGGTTATGGAACTGGAGGATATGTGGTTCCAACAAGATTGTGCCACTTGCCACACAGCCAATGACACAATGGCTCTTTCGAGCGAGAATTTCAATGGCCGTGTTATCTCACGTTGCGGCCATGTTAATTGGCCGCGTCAATCATGTGATTCGACGCCGTGGAACTTCTTTCTCTGGGGATATTTAAAAGAAAAAGTGTATGTCAATAAGCCAAGAACAATTCAAGAGCTAGAGGATGCGATAATTCAGCACATTAACGACATTGAACCTGAATGATGTCTCAGAGTCATTGAAAACATGGACCATCGGATAGAAGTATGCTACTGTAGCCATGGCGAGCATTTTGGGCGATATTTTATTTTAAGCATAATTGTTATAGATCCTTCTATTATAATTAAAAATAATGACATAATTCTTTGAAAACCTTTGGTTTTATTCACAATTAACATCTGGCGTTTTGGTTGGACCACCCTTTACATTGGGAATATCGTAGAATTATTCTTATAGGATTATTTACCCTTTTTTGAGAATATCAACAAGAAATAAGCTGTTACATATTAGTTTTAAGCTTTCTAGTTACGAGTAGTTTTCAAAAGCGTTAGTTGGTCCTCAATTAAATAGAAATAATTGATAATTTTTAGTAATTTCATCTAATTACATTTGATATTGTTTGACTAATTTTTTTGATTGAATATTGTTTAAATATGGAGTGGGCGATTCCCTTTTTAATATTTTAATGTTTTTTTGAATCAATAAAGCGCACTTGATTTTAAACTTGACTTGATTTACGGGTGGTTGATTAATCAGTTAATTTTTGAAATAGAAATGATTTCATTCATAACACTCGATTTAAGATAATTTTGGAGTTGCCTGGTTTGTATGCAAATTACTAAACTTACTCAATATTTTGTAATTTGCTCTGGTGGGAATGTAGCAACATAGACGAGTTTCAAAGTAAAATTCAATTTGTGTCTATAAGCTAAGAAATGAATTTCAGCTTTTTAAGTTATATTTAGCTTGTTCTTGCAAAGATCTACAATTTTTGTTCAAAAATTTCATACATGAGTATTTATTGCATATAAATCGGAGTTTACCTATATTCAAAATAAATAGATTAGAATTTTTTATTCACCGAAAGTTTGTGTAAAATGTGTCAAGTACCTACACTGTATTGTTATAATTACAGTGCAATTAGCCTTTCAATTAAAAATTACCTGTAATCTCTGACATGGCGACATTTCGTAATAAATCACTTTGAAATTGATCCATTTTTTTCAAGAGCGTATCGTAAATCATTTAAAATTATTGAAGATATCTTGTGCAGAAATAAAAAGGATGGAAATATAATGCAATTTTATTAAAAATTTCCTGCTCAGTGGTATGTAAGCGTTCAAATATACCAAATATTTAACCTTCCTCTTGCGTAGCTGCATATAAACAAAGGTAGAACAATGCATGAAAAGCAATATTACCAAATCGCATGGGATAGTCGTTACGGTGTCACTTTTACCAGCTCATATACACTCGTATATACATCCCCAGGTGAATTTCATATATGTTTAAAAGCAGTTCGTTTGCATGCATGCGGTGTGGAAATCATTTTCAAAAGCCACCCGTTGATACCAAAATTTCGACTGAAATAAACCATATTTTAAATAAAAAGTAATTAACTTCAGCATGCAATTTAGTACAACTGTAAAAGGAATTGTATTTTACATCGGTTGGCTAGAGTTCTCATTAAAATTTACATTTTATGCAATTATTGACGGTTATCGAATATTTTGGGTGAGGGAATCAAAGCAGTGTTGATGGAAAATCGGTTTTCTATTTTGGGAAGACATACCTTTTACTCAAATTAATTTGCTTTATTTTATAGGGTAAATTACGTTCATTTAAGCTGCATACAATAAATATGGTTTCAAACTAATTTTTCAACTTTTAAAAATTCTCTCTGCCTCAAATTAAAGTTCAACAACTATTTTCTGAATTTTGAAAATCACCATCCAAACTTAAGTAGGCCCAGTAGTTTTCCACTAGTATGTAAATATTCCCTAGAAGTGTTGACCACTCTCTAGTTCAAATGATGATGGTATGTAGTTTGATACTGTTTATTAGCTATGCCTTTTTTTCTCATAACCACATTAAATGGGTGGTTTTGCAAAATATATTAGCTGAATACATACTCTATACTTAAGTGCTAGCATTTACATTTTAAGTATACAAATTAAAGTGAGTTAGAGAAGCAGATATTATATCAGCCATCAAATAACTTGACTTGGACTCGTTTCACTTGGAGCTGGTGTGGTTTAGCACCCTAGCTCCCTTCTATCTGTAAGCAATTATTTACTCACCGTGATCAGCGAGATCATACTATTTTATTCTTATTTATAATAAAATATGTCTATTTAAAGCTACGGCGGATAGTTGGATACATTTCATTTTGGAGTGCTTTACGTCTTAGGATTCCCAGGGTGGTGTTAGAATGTCTGCCTACTGTGTCGAGCAGTTTTAGTGCTTTGTCGCGTACGTATATTGCAACAGGTTCAATTCTGAAGTCCTTGTATATATCCGTGTTTCTAATATACCATGGGATTCTGAAGATTTCTCTGATGCTTTTGTTTTGCATGGATTGTAATGCCTCTTTCTTGATTTTTGTTGTCTGGTAGATGGCTGTACTACCATGTAGTAGCGTTGGTTGTATTATTTGTTTGTACAACAGCAGAATATTCTTAAAATTGAGTCTTTTGGCCTTAAGGAAGGGATAGAGTCGGGATAACACATTATAGCACTGTCCTCATTTGTTATGTATGTGGCCGGTCCAGGAAAGTTTGTTGTCGTATGTCAGTCCTAGGTATTTGGCTGTTCTTGACCAGGCAATATTTTCGTTTTCAACAGTCAGAGTTTTCGGCTGCTGTTGTTTTTTTCTAGTTATGAAAAATACCTGGGTCTTATTTGTGTTCAACTTGATCTTCCACTAGCCAAACTACTCTACAAATATGTCTATGAAGAGTTGCAGTTTGGTGGTGATAACTCTTACTTGTATAGATCAGTAAAGAATACAAGTATCATCGACAAATAGGGACTTGTAAACGTTCAAAGGCTGCCAAGGTATGCCTGTGGTAAAGATATTGTATTGTATGGGTGAGATGAGTCATCTTTGTGGGACTCAAGCTTGAATTGGTTGTCAATTTTGGCAAGAATTGATCTACCTTTGAGAAAGGAGCCAATAACTCGGATGAGCTGCAGCGGTATTTGGGATTTATGCATTTTGTGAATAAGTCCTGCATGCCAGAACTATATCAAACATAACCAAACCCGTTGATTTTCTGCAGTTTAGCCCTATTCTAATGTGTTGAACCACCCAAGTAAACTGGAGTTATCTAGAGTGTGCTGGTTTGAAGCCAAATTATTCTTTTGGAACTATTTCTTTCTAACGAACTCAGTGAGTCGATTTAGTAGCACCCACTCTACTATTTTCGACAGAGAGAATAATAGGCTATTAGGCTGCCAATTTTGTAGACATGGGAGGTCTTAAGCAGGTTCTGGAAGAACAATATCAATTGCCGATTTCCATATCTTGGGGATTTTGCAAGTGTGCTTTCCGTCTGCGCAGTACTCTTTAGATGTCTTTTACTGCTTGAAGACAGGTGCTGTGTATTTTTGATCGGAACTCGTATGCTTGACCTCATAAGCCCATTGGTCAATCGATTGTCGTGATCTTCATGTTCGTCAAGGTCCTGCTCATTGGATGAATTTTTATAGAACTGCTGTTCTAAATTACCCTCGAGGGCCTTCGCCTTACCAAAACTGACAAATTTGATACCGTAAGGGACGTGGATTGGTGGTATTATAAGTGGGCATTTTATATGAAAGTATTTGGAAACCCTCCAGAAATCGTCGCATCCAGGCTTCAGACTTTGCAAGAAGCTCACACGTTTTTCATTACGGAATTTGGTATCCAATCACAAATTTTGTTTGTAATTTAATTTTTTTTACTGTGTTTCTAGCCCTTCTTGGAGCTCGATACCTCCTCCTTATTAATTTTTTGATATCGTTAGGGAGTTCATAGGGATTTGTCACCCTTGTCATAGTTGTGACTGTGTTGTTCTCTTTTGCCTATACTATTTTGTCTGTGATTTCTTCTATCATTCTTTCAGTATCGTTGGCTGTTTCAAGTGTTTAAATAATGGTTTTTTTAGCATGTGCGGCTTAGAAAGCTTGCCAATAAGTTTTCTTCTTTACTTATAGCGGTTTGTCCATGTATATTCATGCTATTAAGAAGAGCAACGTTTTGTGATCGGATGAAAGTTTGTCGAGGACTTCGATGCATACATTGTGTTCAAAGGTACGTGATAAGCCAATATCGAGAGGATAACTATTACGGTAGCTGTAATGTGTTGGCTCCTTGGAGATATGCAGGCTTAATGGATTATCTGTGTTGAATCGATTTAACTCAATACCAGCACGGTTGAAAGTCCAAAAGTTTTTAATATCTTCAATGAGCGTAGATACATGTGGGTGGCTATATACCGAGACTAGTACGAATTCAAAAGAATCTATCTACACTTGAATTGCAGTGGCTTCTAGAGTTTGTAAAATAGGTGTCAATATGAGATTATGATTCACATTCCTTCTCCCAAGAATGGCCGTTCCATCTCCTCTACCTATTTTTCTGTCATTTTTGAACAGAGAATGGTTTGGGAATCGCAGACCATTTCCAGGCTTCAACAAGGTTAAATGGTTAAATGATCCATAAAGGTCATTGTTGTTTATTTGTTAATGTGTTATTGATGCTATATTGTGATGCAAGCATGCTCTGTATCTTTTCACTATCAGGTCTTGCATCATGGCTTGGAACTTTGTCTGTATGGTTGGAAAGGGTATGTTTATGTTATTATATGCGCTTTGTGGAATGTTTGCTTATTTTTGTGTATTTTTAGTTTTTTGTTTTGTAGGTACTATGGTGGCTTTAATTTGATTGCTATTTGCAGCTGCAACTTGTGCAAAGGATCTCCTAACTTTCACATTCTCCACCACAGCTCACACACTTTGGCTTTTCCTGTGCTTTTTCAACGCATTTCAAAAAATGGTGGAGCTCATCACAATCGCCCAAACTGTTGACAGTTGTAGCACATAACTTGTCCTGTACGGGAGCGTTGCGCTTTATCAGTGCTATTGAGATGACAAATTGCCCTTACATTGTACATGCTAGTCTCAGATTTGGGAAGGAGGACCTTCACCAACGTGGATAGCCCATCCCTTAGTAGTGGATTACGATAGGGTAAAATCCTTGGCTCTCCAGATCTTCCTTTATGTCGTCAATTAACTTAACGTTGTTTAATTGCAATTGAGCCTGTCTCAACTGCTGTCGAAATTTGTTAAGCTGTACTTGCACAGTTTACAAAGCTTTTAATTGAACAATCAGCAGAACAATCGACTGACCCTTGTCCATTGTGGACATATCCATCATATCCACAGCCCACCCAAACCGAACATGTTGAACCCTATCCAACTATTAAATATTTGTGATGCAAATGAGAGATAAACATAATCGCATGGTCTCGCAATCAGTGGGCTCTTTCACACGGGAATGGTAAAAATCCATATCCAAACAGGTTTCGCGCTTACGCCCTTATGTTTACACGTTGCATAGTTCAGCCAACCTATTTTTGTATACGATACACGTCTTGCGAGTGTATGTGTCAAAAGGATCATTTGATCGTTAAACGTCGTGGGGACAACATGAAAGCGAAGACAGAGAGATAAGCGATTGAGAATTGATGTTTTAGCCTTGAATTGTGCACGAGGTAACAAAAACTGGAATGAAAAATGTATTTTATGATTGTTAAAGTTTGTCTATTCAAACTTCTATTGGATTTATTAGAACCTCCGTGTCTTTCCGCTTTCTGAAAAATATATTCCAAATTTGAATATCCTTTTAGTCGCATATTTTTCTTGTTGTGTTGTCAACTGGCATATTATAATGCGATTCTATAAAGATTATGCGTACTGTTAATTTTCTATGGATTCACAAGCAATTTTACTTTATTGAAATCGAGATATTCGTCGTGTTGTTTCCTGAAATTGAACATGGCCTCCGCTTTTATAAATTTATTGAATAACGCGTAGCTTCTCGCGTCAACGCATCCATTTTTGCACGCAAATTAAAGAAAGGCAATCGTTTCATGACGACTACCTCCTTCACCGAATGTTCAATTCGGAATGATTACCGGCGTTTGTGTATAAATTTCCCCCCCAAATGATCAACAAAATGCGTTTGTGTATGTGCGTTACGCTCGTTCACCCTACAAAATGTTGGCTTGTTTTTATCATCAGGTTCCCTCAATGCCTCTCACTCTTCTTGCCCATATAACCTGTTTAACGCTCACTTTTATCGCTGCGTCTGAAAAAGCCCAGTGAAAGCGAAAATCACTCACCCAGAAGACTCGTTGGTTTTTGTTTGCTTGCTCTTTCTCCTCCTCTTTCTGCTTCTCGCGGGGATATTTCCTCTTGCTTGCACTTTCCAGTTTGGTACTAACTCTTGCACTGCCGCTATCACTATCCCTACCCATTGCATTCACTATCCAACGCAGACTGCCACCACATAATAAATACTAAACCCTTACATATCGGCATTCATTAGTACCTGGGTTACAATGACCGAAATTTAAACTTTTTTTTTTTCAAATGTTGAATTAATTTTTTTTAAATACGGGGGTTCGGGACCATACCCAATCAGTCAAAAAGTGTGTGCTTGAGATGGGGGGGGGGGGGGGTGGGGGGGGAAGTGACCTTATTTTTTACTCAGACGCACCGTTTTCAATATATTTGCAATTATTGGATTTTACGTGTATTTGGATTTCAAAATCAACTAACCATCATCATTTCTCTTTGCACCTTACCTAAAAATTTTATGGCAATAGGTGAAGCCGTTCTCGAGTTATGGAGTGACTATCAAAATGTACCCTGATGATCAAATTCAGATTCCTTTCTTCAGGAAGGATGTATGTATGGTATTGAATTTTCATGTCTGTCAGGTATTTTATCAGTTTTCTTGGTCTTGAGATGTCTGTGGAATTATTTGGATCCCCAATTAGACCTTTTTGGCGGTATCATGATTAATTCTGAGTCTTTTCATGTCTTTTAAGACTTTGGTCCACCTTTCAGGCTCTCAAAGAACGACAGGTACCGTTGTCCATTTATTGTCATTGTCTTAAAATTTGGATGGGGTGAGTGTTGTGGGAGTGGTTATCATTTGGATGGCCAGCTCTGGTAGAGTCATTGAGGGACCCGGTGGTATTAAAGCAGAAAATGCATTATCCACCTCAGCAGATCTTCCTGCATCGACACATTGTCCTCATCTTCTTCTTCTGTCGCTTCCTCTTCCATTGCCTCATCTTTCGAAGAAGAAGGAGAGGGCAAATAGCTTTCTAATGAGTAAGATGAAGACTCCATTTTTCTCTATTTGTTTTTATTCCTAAATTGCTCCATGAGCTCTTTATTAACTCGGCGTTGTTCTGTCAACCCAAAATTAACGTTCTTTAATTGCTATTGAGCCTATCTTAAAATCTGTAGAACTTTGCTAAGCTGTGCTTGCACAGCTTAGCAATTTGAATTGAACAATCAGCAGAGTAATCTTCCGATCCTTGTCCATTGTGGATATATCCGTCATATCTACAACCTACCCATAACAAGCATGTTGAACTAGATAAACAAAATCATATAGTCTCGTAACCAGTGAATGCAAAAATTACTCACCCAGAAGACTCCTTGGTTTTTGTTTGCCTGCTTTTCTCCTCCTCTTTCTGCTTCTTGCTGGGATCTTCTCTCTTGCTTGCACTTTCTATCTTAGTAATAACACTCGCACTGCCGCTATCACTATCACTACCCATTGCATTCACTATCCAATGTAGACTGCCACCACACAATAAATACTAAACCCTTACATATCGGCATATATTAGTACCTGGGTTACAATGACCGAAATTTAAGCTTTTTTTCAAATGTTGAATTACAATTTTTTCAAGAGTGGGGGCTGTGACCTTACTCAATCGATCCCAAAGTATGTGCATGAGGTGTGGGGGGAAAGTAACCTTATTTTTTCGCTCAATTTTTCGATTTTACGTGTATTTGCAATTTTTCGATTTTACGTGTATTTGTTGTTACTTTACAAAGAGCGAGTTCATTTCATAAAAAAAACTCATAGCTGGAGAATGGCTGGACCAATTTTGGATTTCAACTTACCATCATCACTCCTTCCTGCACCTTCCCTAAAAATGTTATGGCAAACGCTTGAGCCTTTCTCGAGTTACATATGGAGTGACAATCAAAATGTATACTTCTTTATATGTATAAAGATATATATATATATATATATATATATATATATATATATATATGTATATATATATGTATATATATATATATATATATATATATATATATATATATATATATATATATATATATATATATATATGTATATATATATGTATATATATATATATATGTATATATATATATATATATATATATATATATATATATATATATATATATATATATATATATATATATATATATATATATATATATATATATATATATATATATATATATATATATATATATATATATATATATATATGTATCTACATTTACATATATACATATATATATATATATATATATATATATATATATATATATATATATATATATATATTATATATATATATGTATATATATATATATATATATATATATATATATATATATATATATATATATATATATATATATATATATACATATATATATATATATATATGGTTCTCACCGCAATAGGTAAATTTCTCTCGAAAAAGTTAACCTAACAGGAAGGCTCAATGATTGTGAGTGTAGGATGCTTAATGCGGACCTTCGTCTAAACAGCGATCAGAATTCCAATTTGGAATAGTCTGGAAACAAAGAGCCATCCACGGTACTACAAATTTCATAGGAAGTACTGCTGAAAGCTCGAGTGGTTAGTAACTTTGATAGAATTTTTGAAACATGCCAAATGTCAGCAATATTATATAATGGCAAAAAAAGGTACAAATGGTCTTCTAAGCTAATACTTAAATTCTGCCGATCCTTATGTTTGAATTTTGTGCAAATTGTGAAGCAGAAACAAAAACAATACCCTTAGCTTGGCTCTGAAATGATTGATTAAATTCTTTACACGAACAAAAAGCTGGTTTTCATATTAGCCAAATATAAAGATGTTAATCTTCTAGAGCTATGTGATATAGACTTTGTGAAAAAAGGTACTTTATAGATTGCTACGAGGGTGGTTCAAAAATGATGGAGACAAACTTTGTAGATGGTGCGCATGTATGTTGTGAAGGTTATGGCTTGAGTTTGTGAGAGCTGGGTACCTTAGTTTTCATTGGGAGTGCATGTTTCATGCCCGTGGTACGACCATGAGCGAACGTCAAGTGCTGACTGCTGTTGCGCAACGTATTGTCATTGGTTTTTTAGTGTGGGAAGGTATTAAAAATACGGGAATTTTTCTGCGTTTGCAAAATCAGTTCGATAGTGAGTGGCTGAGTAGGGCTGCTGTGTTTAAATGGGCCAAAGCATCCAAGGGAGGTCGCGAAACCGTCGAGAATGAGCCGCATGATCGTTGACTACGATCCAGCATCACACCAGATAACATTTGCCGCATAGTTCCATCATTTTGGAGAACTGTAGGATGAATCTTCGAGACATTTTGAGTGAGCTCTGCATCAATAGAGTCTATTACCGAAACATGGGAGCATTACAGCATGAAGTGCGATTTTTTTCCAGGATAACGCGTGCATTCATACCCCACGTCTCTATCAGAATTGAGGTCGGAGGTACTGGGGCACCCCCTCTACAGTCTAAATTTATCGTTCTGCGACTACCACATCTTTGGACCACGTCAAAGGTTCAACACCGACGACGAGGTAGGGGAATTCTTGCGCACATGGCTGTCCAAGTTGCCAAAGGAATTCTTTGATAACGGCGCAAAAAGCTTCCAGAAAGGTAGACAAAATGGGTAATTTATTAGAGTTAGTATCAAGAAAAACTGTAAATTTTTGTACATTTTTTCTATAGGAAATAAACGTGTTAGAGCATTTATTTCTATCATATTTGAACCACTCTCCTATTTTACACAGCAGTTTTCATATTCAATCGTGAAAACATCAATCCCCTTTACGCAGCCGATGGTGCGGGGTGTGAAATTTCCAAAAGTGTACTATTTAAAAATAGATTTACGAACTTGCTCATCAGCTTTCGGTTCGATGATATTGAAACAAGATCTCAAGGCATTCAGGAAGACCTTTTCATTACTGGTTGTGATGCAGCAGCTAATGTTGCTGGTGTTTGGCTTAAAATGCTAGTACCTCTCAGATGCAGATTTTCAATGTATATGCTCAAAAAATCAAGCAAATACTGCAACATTTAAACAGCATGTGATGCCTAAACATTTTTTGTCTACAACGCTCACATTTATTACAGTTATATTTCAGATGGCGCTGACCTTTCTGATGGAGAGTAAAAATTGGCTATACCAACATACATGAAGTCAGTTTCACGATTGTGTAGAGTTTTCAAAAATACAAATAAAAATATAACACAGCCAATAAATGGTTCAGCTCCATTGAACTAATGGAAAAACTGTTGGAATGTGAATTGACTTAAATTGCGGCATTGAATTATATTGAGGCATTGAATTAAAGTGTTCAAAAAATATCGCGAATTTTGTTTTTTTTTCAAAAATTATTTATTTATTCATGAATATCTATTTTGTCCCCTTCAAAGTAATCCCCATGAGATATTATACACTTGTGCCAACGGTTTTTCCAATCTTCGAAGCACTTCAAAAAATCATTTTTTTTAATCTTGTTCAGCTCCTCCTTCGATGCCGTCTTTATCTCGTCAAGCGTAGCGTAACGTCGTCCTTTCATGGGCCTCTTCAGTTTAGGAAACAAGAAAAAGTTACAGGGGGCCAGATCTGGGGAATACGGTGGCTGCGGCATCATGAGTGTGTTGTTTTTGGCCAAAAAGTCGCGCACAAGCAACGATGTGTGAGCAGGGGCGTTATCGTGGTGCAAAAGCCAATTTTTGTTCTCCCACAAATCCGGGCGTTTCTGGCGGATTGCTTCGCGCAAATTGCGCATAAGTTGCAGGTAATATTCCTTATTGACCGTTCTTCCCTGTGGCAAGAACTCATGATGCACCACGCCCCTGCAATCGAAGAAAACTGTCAGCAAAACTTTCACATTCGACCGAACTTGGCGCGCTTTTTTCGGTCTTGGTTCATGCGGCAGCTTCCATTGAGATGATTGAGCTTTGGTTTCCACGTCATAAACATAAACCCACGATTCGTCACCAGTTATGACCCTCTGGAGCAAATTTGGTTCGTCGCGGACAGGGTTTAACATCTCATTAGCAATGTTCATGCGTTGCTGTTTTTGGTCGCAATTGAGCAATTTTGGTACGAATTTCGCGGCGACCTGTCTCATCCCCAAATCGTTGATAAAAATCGAATGGCACGAGCCAATCGATATGTTTAGGTCCTCAGCAACTTCTCTAACGGTGATTCGACGATTGGCCAATACCATTTTCTCCACTTCAATAATTTTTTCGTCTGTTGTTGAAGTGCTCGGGCGTCCGGCACGCTCTTCGTAGTTCACATCTTCTCGGCCTTCTAAAAACATTTTGTACCACCGATAAACGTTGCTTCGGTCCAAGGTAGCTTCTCCGTATACCACAGTCAACATTCGAAATGCATCCGCGCACTTAATTTCGTTTTTCACACAAAATTTGATACACGTTCTTTGATCCATTTTTTTGAATAAGTAAAAATCGAAGACGATTGAAAACACGTGCAAGTAAAGCAGCTATCACCAATCAAGTGAACATTCAAAATGCCCGAGCTTGTTGGCATAAGTGACAGACATGAGTACCAACATAACGCCACAAAAAAATCGAAATTCGAATATACGTAACCCGCGAAAATTCAAAATTCGTGATACTTTTTGAACACACCTCGTACTACCCACAATTCAAAAAGCGAGAGGCTTAAACAAGTTTAATAAAGATTTCACTTTAGTTTCTTTTGTTCCAAAAAAGTGTAGGGTAGTTTTATTGATTTCATCTATGCATCATTTAGCTCAAATTTAGTCAGAAATGAAAAAACCGGAAATTATAATGGACTACAATATGGCCAAAGGCGGCTTAAATTAGGGTGATTAAAAGTTCTCAAACTATACTTATAGTCGACGCACTCAAAGATGGCAAGTGCCAATGTTTTAGAAAATTCTTGATTTGAGTGATATGCATACGAGTTTATACTCTACGTGACCTGTACAAACTAACTTGCGATTGAACGAGGAATTTAGCTACATCTTGTCAGGAGATTATTGCTACCTCATTCGAATAAGCGTGTCTATAATATTCATTTGCCAAGAAAGCTGACAATTCTTACAAAAGTTTTCTCGGCAAGGAGTTGATACGAAAGGAGTAACACAATATGAGCTGTATGAAACTTTTAACTAGGTGGAGGTTTCAATGACTCTAACACTGCGGAAGCTCTAATAGGCTGGCCATGTGAATTGTATAGATGAACAAACGATACCTGAAAAGGTATTCATTGGGAGAACTGAAGCGCGGAGACCAGTGAGGAAACCGAAGAAACGTCGGCCTAATTCGATCAATGAAGGCAGTTTATTGCTGCTACGATTTCAAAATTAGAGGACGCACTTAATGGACCGACCGCTTGTTACAGGAAGCGAAAGCCTGAGAGAGGCTGTAGCGCTACAAAGATGAAAAAAAAGACTACGCAAACAGTATAGTCAATGAACTAAATGCATAATAACCATATTTTAAACTTTCAAACTCAATTTATAGGGTCTGTATATGAGTCAAATTTGATTTATTAGCTTGTTCGTAAAGACGTCCTAGCAGGAGCGCTCTATATATATATATATATATATATACATATATATATATATATATATATATATATATATATATATATATATATATATATATATATATATATCAACATACATAATTTTCATGTAATCTTCCCGAAAATGATGTCCTGTAAATAATTAAATAAAAGCTCGACTATTCAATTTCATGTTTGTTTTGAAAGCTTTGATCTAGGTCGTCATTCTCGTTCGTCTTTAGTATGAAAATCAATAATTTTAGATTTCTGAGTATATATTGTAGAATATTAACTAGAAAGTGACAAATCAATTTTTGTTGAGATAAGTTAGATTTACAGCAGTTAAAACCAGCGTGACTTGCTCAAGCGACATAATCTATGCGACTGATTCCTTTTACAAAAGAACACAAAGTAATGATAATGCAGTAATCTGATATATATGTAATAGAAGTGAGAGAGAAAGAGTAAAGGAATTTTAGAACTAGTATTGCATTTTTACAGCGTTATGTAAATGTATTTCAATAGTCTCCCACAATACAAGGTAGTTCTATTGCTCTTTCCGTCGCAACAATTTCAAGTAACATTTTATTATTTTTCAGAATTCATAATACACAAAAATTAAGTTAACAATGCACCAAAAAACTTTGATTCGTATTTATTATGATCCAAGTAATTTAACGAATCATTGATGATTGTTCTTGGAGAGCACTTTTGTCAAAATATTAGCAACCATTTTCTGGGTAGATGCGTATTTGACATCTATAATGCCCTCATTTAACTTTGCCTGATGTGATGGACGCGCACATCAATATGCTTTGTGCGCGTATGGTAAACAGGATTCTTCACAAGTTGTGAGGCGCTCTGTTTGTCTCCATAAAGCAATGTTGGTCCATTGATGACGTTTTCAAAACCCATCTCAGACAACCAACTTCTTAAGAAAATAATTTCTTTCGTTGCTTGGGTTGCTTCCGTAAAACTCAGAGTTACGATATGTTGTTTTCGAGATTCTCAAGATATGTATCCCGTAAATGATTTTCTTTCATCATTACAATCAGCCCAATCAGCATCAGCGTATCCTATCAAAGAATGAATTGTTCTTGGTTGATTGTTATGTCTCTTCGTTCTTCATTTCTGCATATTTCAATTCCTAGAAAGTATTTTGCAGGTCCTTTGTCAATTATGTTGAAAACAGATGATTAACTTCTTTTGATGTAGTTTAAATCATCCTGATGAGAGCTTGCGATCAGTATATCATCAACATAAACAACAATTATGTTCGTGTTTTCAGCTCTATTCATATATTAATAACGGCACAAGTGTCCGCTTTACATTGAATGAAACCGATTTTCTTCAAAGTCTCATCCAACTTTTTGTTCCATTCGCGTCCGGATTGTTTTAATCCGTATAGAGCTTTCTTTAACTTGCATACTCGCTCCGGATGTCTTTTATCAATAAAAGTTTTAGGCTGCTCCATATAAATCTCCTCCTCGAGGGTGCTATTAAGATATGCAGCAGTTGCATCCACTTGATGCAACAACTAATTAAATTCAGCAGCCAACACGAGGACACATCTCACTGTTGAATAATGTGCTACCGGCGAAAAAGTGTCCTTATAATCAATATTCACTTTTTGACTACGCCCTTCCGCCACAAGTCTTGACTGGTAGCGAACTATTTTTCCTTTTTGGTGGGTCTTAATAATGAATAACCATTTTCATGTTATGGGCTTCGGTCCTTTCAGCAAGTCTACCAAATCCCAGGTTTGATTTTTTATGATGCCATCATATTCTGCTTGCATTGACTTTTTCCACTAATCTGCTTGTGGACCTGAAAGCGCATTTGCCACAGTGAAGGGATTTTCACCTCGATCTAGATCCGTCATTGAGTTTTATCTTCCGGTTCGAATGAGGCGCAGTCTTCCTAGTTTACTTGTCCTGATAATCATGGGTCTACCTCCTTTATTATAGGATTTCGCAACTGGTTTTTCTTTATCTTGCTCATTTTCTTCTTGATCGTTTTTGTAAACTTCATCACTGTCCATAGGTTTGTTTGGTGATCTCTCCCATTGCCTCGAATGTTTCACTTTCCACATTTTCTTCTTTCGGTTCATTACCGAAAATAACTAACTGATAATCGTGATTCTCATTGGTATCACATTCGTTTTCCAAAAATGTTACATCTCTGCTTTTGTACATTTTCATAAAGCCGGTATGTCTTTGCTTCTTCGTTATATGCTAAAATTATGACTAGTATTCCTTTCGGATCAAATTTCGATTTGCTTGTCTGCTTATTTAGCATTATTGCTCGGCATCCGAATGTTATTAGGTGTTTTACTGTTGGTTTTACTCCATACTAAGCTTTGAAAAGGTGTATTTTTTTCAAGTAATCTGGCAGGCACTCGGTTTCGCAAATAACATGCCGTATTCACACCCTCCGCCCAATACTACTCCAGTGGATTCGCTTGAATCAACATACATCGAGCTATTCTGATCAGTCTGCGATTTGCACGCTCAGCCACATTATTCTGCTGCGGTGTGTATTCAGCACTTAATTGCCACCGGATACCATGCTGATTGAGATATTCTGTGAAATCACGACTTAAATACTCTATTGCATCATCGCTGCGGAACATTTTTATTTTACACCCCTTTTGGTTCTCTGCCATTTGCTTAAATGATTTTAGCACACTAAGTATTTAACTTTTTTGCTTCAAAAATGCAACAAAGATCATTTTTGTGCAATTGTCTATGAAAGTGGCAAAATATTTTGCTCCACCAATCGAATTTTTTCTCATTGGACCACATATGTATATCACTATGTATAAGTTCTAGTAGCTCCTGACAACGATTTTCCGAAAATTTTGTAAACCGTTTCACTTTAATCTTTCCTTTTAAGCAAACTTCGCAGTTTTCTACGCGGTCAATACTTGAAATGTTTACGTCAAGTCCGTGCGCCATTTTATTGTTATACAGTTCACAAATACTTTTTCTATTTAGGTGACTATACCGACTATGCCACTTCAAATAATTATCATTCAATGCACTATTTATCGCATTTCCATTCGCATACTATGCATCATTTGTGCAAATAAACAAATTACCGACCCTTTTCGCTGTTAAAATCACCGATTTTTCCGTTTTATTATACACTGCGTTCGAAACTCACTATCATATTTTTCGCTGTTGCTTTTGACACTGAAATAAAATTTGCACAAAGATCAGGTACATACAACACTTCTTTTAGATTTACCGGCTGATTTTTGGATTTTAATCTCACTCTACCTCTGCCTTTTGCGTCAATTGTTTTATTATTCGCGAGAAAAATTGTTTCCTGGTATAATTTGAACTCAACAAATAATTTTTTGCCGTTACACATATGAGCTGTTGCCCCTCTGTCAATAATCAAAGTATTTTTGGTGATCGATTCATTCGATGAATTCATAGCAAGTGAAGTGTTTATTTCGGCTAATGATACAAATACCGCTCTTCCTTTTCGCTTACTCCTCCATTCGGCCGCGTAGTGGCCTGTTTTGTGACACACAAAACACTCTATTTTCGTTTTAAATTTGTCATTGTCTTTTGCTCGGGTATTCCGTTGCTTCGATTTCGCTTTTGACATTAAAACATGTTCGAGCTCTCTACTTTCATCTTTTTCGGCAACTTTCCTGCGGCCTTCGTCGATCAACTTTGTTTTTAAATTTTTGAAAGTCGGCAACTCATCTCTTGTCGCCATCGCAACAACATAATTGTCGAATGATTTTGGCAGGCTCGCTAATAGAATAATAGATAGTAGATCTTGATCGTAACGTACTTTACCAAATATTGCTTGGTTTTTGCATCTCAGCCAAATCAGTCCGTCTTACCAAAATGACAATGACGTCGACGACCTCCCAAGTCTGCACCAATAACCAACTCACCGATGCCTTTGACACAAATATCGGACTAAAGCAGGGAGATGGGCTGGCCCCATTGCTATTCAATTTGGCTCTGGAGTACGTCATACGGAGGCTACCTGTCGATACGCGAGGTACATTGCTATACAAGTTGAGCCAGGTAGTGGCCTATGCGGACGACATCAATATTTTGTTGCAGTCATTAACAACTGCCAAAGAACTCTTCCTGAAACTCGACAGAGAAGCAAAACTAGTAGGGCTACGAATCAACGAAAATATAACAAAGCTCATGACGCAGTCGAGAAAAAATACTCTTAACACACAAAATATCACACTTAGTGAATACAGTATCGAAAATGTTAGCAAATTCGTGTATTGAGGTGCCAAAATAATGAAAACGGGCAATGAAAGCGATGAAATACGCCGAAGAATACAGCTCGCAAATAAAATATTCTATTCAGTATTGACGATCTTGAAGACCAGCTGCATACACAGAAAAACAAAGCTCCAAGTATACGAATTTGTGATAAGACCTGTGTTATGCTATGGGTGTGAAAGATGGACCCTAACCAAAGCATCCGCAAATATATTGAAAGCCTTTGAGCGACGGGTCCTGAGGCAAATAATCGGAGCGAAGCTAAACGGGGACTAAAGGCAAATTTGATAAAACCATGAGCTGTATGAAATTTTTGACGAACCGGAGGTCTCAAGGATTGTAAGACTGCGGAAGCTGCAATAGACTGGACACATGCATCGTATGGACGAACAACGGATACCCAAGAAGGTATTCGTAGCGAGAACTGAAGGCCGGCGGCCAGTGGGGAAACCAAGGAAACGCTGGTCTGACTCGGTCGACGAAGACAGTTCATCGCTGCTTGGATTTTGGAATTGGATGAGGTGGTCAACGAACTGAGACAGTTGGAGGCGCTGTTTGCAAGAAACGAAGGCCCAAAAAGGGCTATAGTACTAAAAAGAAGAAGAAGGTCTTCTTCGACTGACATGTCCATCTTCTTTAAAAAAATCGTTTATGTGTGTGAAGATAGATAAACTCTCCACAATTTTGAATGACAAAAGTTGCTTGAAAAGCGTAGCTTTTCTACCAGGCCCAGCAGGTTGATAAATTCCCTCTAGTATTTTCCAGGCATCTTTTGCACTTTCAGCTTTTTGAATGTGTATAAGCTGTGATACACTTACTTTCAGGATAATGGTGGCTAAAGCTTTTTTGTCTTTGTTGGACCATTCCACTCTGACGGTAGCTGCGTCGATTTCCTCCGGTATTGGGCCATTTACATATTTCCACTGATCCTGACAAATTAGAGCACTTCGCATCTGGAGCTTCCAGCTGCGATAATTTGTATCGTGTAGTTTTTCAAATATTGAAACAGCCGTCGCCCTCATCTTTCAGATCGCTACTTTTAATGTTTTCACGAGATTCACTTGAAATTTTTTACTTTTTAACTGCTATTGCTGGGTCTGGGCCCATTACCTGTTGAGGTTAGTTAGACTTACCGCAGTAAAAACCAGTGTGTCTTGCTCAAGCGGTATATTCAGTGCGAATGATTCCTTTTACAAAAGAACACAAAGCAATGATAATGCAATAATCTGATATACATGGAATAGAAGCGAGAGAGAAGGAGCAAAGGCATTTTAGAACTAGTATTGCATTTTTAAAGTGTTATGTAAATGTATTTCAAGAATTTTCAAATGGTGATCAACTCCATAATTTGCAACCACCCAGTTCTTATCAACAGGATCTTTGAATGAGTTCATCATTAGGCGAAGAATGATTGTGGAAGAGAAAAGCATCCCGAAATTTTCCCCAATGAAATTGCTCTAAATCATGTTGAATTGTATTTACGCTCCATTCAGAAATAATTAATTGTTTATTTTCAGTGGAAATGATTGACTGAAGTTAAGCATGTATGCAGGAAATTAAGGATACTGATCATTTTTATCATTCGTCGCCAAAGAATCGGTATCTCTATCAAATTCTTCAAAAGTGCAATATAATTGGCGTTTTTCGTAACAAACTCGACAAACTTCTCGACATCAATATATCATATTAAACTGTTAATATCTGAAGAGTCCTTGAAAGGATTACAATTCTGTGCCGAAACGTTTTAGGTCAATATGTTGTCCTTCATTTGAAACCTCTACAATCAAAGTCTGCTGAAATTTTTTTTAGTTTAATCGATAAAAGTCCTTTGCCGTTAATTGAATTTCTCGTCTTACAGGGTGAAAGGCGTGTAATTTGCCGGAAGCAGGACTCTTCTATCCATCTCCGTTCGAAAGTTATACGTAATCATACATAAAACAAGTTGGGTAAACAGACCTACGCTCATGTCAGAAGGGTTTTGTATTCAATTTACAAAATGCAGTCACCAGATCGAAGCAAATCAAGAAACATGTCAAAGACGATTTTATTGGAGAAAATATGAAATAAGAAGATCATACTATTTTTCACAAAGTTGCACGAATTTCGACTTCTGAGGTTTTTGGTATTGTTATACTCATAAATATCTCCCTTGATAATTATTTCAGATGTCCATCCGCGACGGAGGAAACACATTTTTCATGTATTTCCCCCCTGTGCCCCCACTGAAGCAAAAACTGACAGTTTAACAACTGTTTTGAAAAGCTCCCATGAAAACTTTTATTTCATACTTTTTATTTCAGGGGCCACTCTCCTGTACTGTTATCATAGATTAATGGCCAATTTTTTCGAATCCTTGGATGGTTACAAAACCCTTTTGCTAGGAGCTCTCTCCCACCTCCTTGACTTGTATCACTTATGAGCATTAATTGTAGGTACTCATCTTCAGTCATTCATTAAATTGAATCAAGTGTTCAAAGCATGCGCCTTAAACGTTGAATTTGGGGCAAAATAACTCAAAATTATTCAATCTTCGCATTTAAAACAGCCACTATTTTGTTTTACGATTACTGATACCACTAGCTGAACCGATTCTCAAAGATATACATGACACATATCATTCCTGAAATTTTCATGCAAATCCTAACAAAACTGTAGTGTCTGAGTCGGTAAAAAGCGCATGTTGTTCCATAGCCATATGTTGCCATCGTAATAAATGCAGCGCATATTGTTCCATAGTAATACAGGAAAATTCAAACCGCTATAACTTCGCTAAATATGATTCAATCTTTATGAAACTTACAGGATAGGTCAATCTTATTAATAGACATCTACGTACTGAATTTCATTGAATTTGAGGGTACCGTTAAGATTTTATTCAAGAAAACATAAAATCGATAAATCATACTATTACTAACAAAGTTGAGTGAATTGCGACTTCTCACGTATTTGTTGTTGTTGTACTCACCAAGGCCTACATTCCTGATTTTTTTTCAGATTTTTCGCATCACAGGTGTCCAATCGCGAGGGGGGGGGGGACACAAATTTTTCGTGTATTTCCCCTCCCTGTGCGCCCCTCAAAGCAAATTTTGCCAAACTAAGACCTGTTTTGAAAAGTTCTCACCAAGACCTTCCATTTGATACCCATATCGGCTACCTTCAATGAAATTTTTTTTTCGGGGGGTCACTCTCCTATATGGGGAGGCCCCCCTTAAATACCTTATAAAATTTTTTTGTAGTTGAACTTTGAAGAGATCACCACTTCACACCTGCACACAAAATTTTATCTTTCTAGCTTAAGTAGTTTCCGAGAAAAACTGCTGTGACACACGGACGGACGGACGGACGGACGGACGGACAGACAGACGGACAGGCTGGTCGCGAAACTAGTAGGGTTTTGTTAAATTATTTTACAAAACCCTAAAAAGCAGTAAAAAAATATATCTGATGAATTGATAACCTTTTTCACTTTGAAAAGGAACTGGAGAGCTTTCCCGAGTTTTTTAATTTTTTTTTTTTTTTGAACAGCCATCGGATTTTGATTATAGACTCCACTATATTTGTCTACTTACAAAAGTTCATGATTCCAGTAATTACCATTTCTGAGAAAATGACTATGGTACAAATCTGGATAAACAGACGGGCAATCTGGTAGAATTTAAGGTATTTACATATGAAATTCCACGCGTAGATTTTGTGAATTTCACAGAATCCTGCGACATCTGAGATAAAACTAATTTGATACGAATATTGACAGACAAATTCAGGAAGGAAAAGAATTCAAGGAATTTTTAAAATTATCATAGGCAACAGGTTTCCTTCAAAAATAAAATTAAATTCAATCCACCCTGATTATTTCTATTTTGAATTAAAGCAATGGTAAACTACATCCCAAAATAATTCAGTTAGACTGTTCCATTTAAGGAAGGAATAAATTTCTAATTTGAGTATCATTATAATAATCTCAATACACCAAACACGGAGAATATACGTTGTATTTTTGTATATTTTCCTTGAGATAAATTTAAAAACTTTGATAGCATCCAAGATTACTTCAAAATTCAATTTGCAAAGATCGTCGAATGAAAGTGAAAGCCGATTAAGAAAGTTTTGGGTCTTGATAAGCTCAGGCATTTCCTAAAGAAAGATTTCTTTTCAACGTAGGGAGGATTTTGAGAAAATTGCTACAGTAATTAATGCTTTATTGTGACAGGACTGTACACAAATTTAGAACTTTCCTGATGAGTTTGTATGAAGATTTTAATAAGAGATTAAGCGTAATAAGTGAAATTTAAAAGTTTCAGCGACAATATTGTAGCAAAAACATCCAACATAATTTCATCTGAATCATATTTTTCCTAGGGAAATAAAGAGGATAATTCAATAAAGTCATTTTAGCAATGCTTCATTGAATACTTTCGAGACATACTATCGTCCTATCGATGCTCCAACGGACGTTATTAATAATGCTTCAGATTAATGACCTTCCTGTCACGGTTCAAATACATTAATGCAAATTTATTCGGCAGTATAGAGTTCGACAAATTTATAAGGTCGAAATAGTTTGCCATTAGGACTAAAGGCGTAAAAAAACGATTCGATACACACATAAATACTCACACATTCAGACAACTTTGGATTACGGTGTGAAGACCTAGGACTAACGAATTCTCCTTTGACACTTTGAATTATTTATTGCTTTAGAGGTTGTCCTTCAGCAGAATATTGACATCGTGGGAGTAAAACTATTTTGTTGGGTTGTATATTTTTCTTGTTAGATTGGTTTTCAGGGATTTGAATAAATAGCCTTCAAGAGACTCGCACGCATACATGTATACCGTTTTCATGAGGAGGGATATATGTTAAAATAGATTTAGGCTTTAAGTGTGTATGGAAAGTAAAGTTCCATGTTTTATTCAATTTCGTTAGAGAATCTTATTATCTGCTAAATCTTGTTGATGGTTATGGTTCGTAGTAAATATTTCATTAATGGCACCCTTCCGTCCTTTTCAATTTGTTCAAATGAGTTTTGTGATTTTGAATGTCACATGCAAGGATGGATTGGTAAATATTTATTTGCAAAGCTTTTTGAAGGAATCAACGATGGTATGGGAAAAGAAATATTCAAACGTGCCTAGAAAGTCCATGAATATTTTAAAACAATTTATGAAAAATTTGCTGTCTGTATTTTTGAAGGTTTCGTTAAAATTATTGAACGTTGCCAAATTTGAATTATTCGTGGCCGTTTGTTTGGGTGTCTATCATTTGTCAAGTTAGAAATTCATTCAGAGAATACAGCAGCCAAATTTATAAAATTTTTTGTTACTTTACATTTAACACTATCGAAACTAGTTTTTACTTTGTTTTTACAATAAAAAAGAAAATTTATTATAAAGTTGAAATCATTTAAACCCATTTCACGTGATTTATGAAGCAACGATTTATTTTTTCGTGACAAAGGAAAAAACACACAACTTTCTATGATTGAGCTTTAAAATATTTTTCACAATTGTGTTAAATTTTCCTGCAGTCGCATCAGATCTAATAAATTTAAAAAACCTTTGAATGTGCATTTTTGAGTGATAACAATATACGAAATAATTTATTTTAAATGTATATCAGGCCAATTGCTTTTTCAAAACTAGTTTTCTAGCTTATCTCAAAACTAACGCAGTAATTACCTGCTAAAACTTTTTACCCAATTAGAAATTTCGTCGATTATAGAAAAGTTTTGCAATTTCAGCTTTCACGGCTTACACCACAAATTGCGGTATTTGCAGCTCAAATCAAATCAAGCACATATTGCGGTTGAAATGAGGAACTTCCAAATTCTTTTAACTTTTCTCGATAAACTTCTAAGATTGAAGCATACTTTGATAGAGGAAATATTTAAATGGCATTTGCGATAATTTCCCTTGGGTAAGAGAATTTTCTATGTAACGGAATGAGGCATTCAAGCAGCTCATAATCTTTTATATCGTATGTTTAATTCGTATTCGTGCGCATAATTATTTAATCAGAATGAAATTATTTTAAAATGAAGGTAAGTCATAGGCATGTGAAGTTTTTTACTAATTTAATGAAAAACTGAATGATTTGTTCTTTGATTTTTCAAAACCAACTCATTTTTCCATTAAATCCGTATTTGTTTACAGACATGAATTCGCTCTGAACATTAAGTAACTGAAAATTTAATTGTTGGTATTTCTGTGTATTTTAATAAAAGACTTAAATTTTTACATACACAACAAGATCACAAATTGCTTGGAATTTGATTTTATTATAATTAAGAAAAAAATTGATGGATTGTCACGAATTTGATAAACTGTACAAATCAATACAAGTATTCTTGAGTGCCGATACATAAAATCAAGTTAATGAGATGCTCTATCTAAAAGTGAAGGCCCAAAGCAGGCTGTAGTGACACGAAAAAAAATAAGTTAACGTCAACTTTGCAAGATCTACGAATCCATGAATACCGTTCCCACGAACGCACTTGACATCGTTCCCCGTGCCACCCGACATTTGGTAACATCAACATCATCTTCCCATATAGGACCAAATACAAGTTTCTTTTAAAATGCAATAAAATAAAAAAAAAAACTAAATTTTTTTCTTATATTTTGACTTTATTTGCAAGAACAAACCTTCCTATTAGTTTTGAAATACAATTTCATTCATATGGCTGCCACAGCTGGTGTGACTGCAAGCCATCCTCTCTGCCCAATTTTCCAAGACATGATTGATGGTTTGCGGCCCTATCTGAGCAATGGTTTGTTGAGTATTCAATTTCGGTGCTTGAATTATTTTTGGGTTTTCCGTATAACATCGATCTTTCACAGCGCCAATAAAAAGTAGTCCAACGGTGTCAAATCGCAGCTTTGAAGCGGCCAATTGATATCGTCAAGGCGGCTGATTACATAATTTCCGGGTTTTGTGCGCTAAGGATTGATTGTTTGATGAGCTGTATGGCATGGCGCGTCATCCTGTCGAAAACAAAGGTCAGTCAAGTCTAAATCCTCAATCATCAGCCAAAAAAAGTTGGTTATCATGCCTCTGTATCGCTCTTTGTTGAGCGAAACAGCATTTCCAGCCTCATTTTCAAAGGAAAACGGTCCAATGATGCCACCTCTCCTGAATCCACACCACACTGTCACTCGCTGAGGATGCATTGGCTTCTTGACAATCACGTGTGGGTTTTTCAAACCCCAGATGTGGCAGTTTTGTTTGCTTGTATACCCGTCGAGACTAAAATGTGCCTTATCAAAAAAGATGATTTTTTGAGAAACATCGGCATCTAGTTCTATTTCAATATTTCCCAACGTAGTTCAAGCGTAAATCGATTCATTTCGTTCTGCAGAAGGTTAATACTGACTCACTAACATAGTTTCTAGCGAGAAACAACTGTCAGTGTCAAAATAACATGTGATTTAAAAAGAAGCTACTATATTGCCCTCTCGGTAGTTCAACGTGCCACTCAAACCCAAAGTATTGAACATTTACATAGTATCCATACTCAACCAAACGTTCGGTAAAAACTGAACACAAGCCGAGGAGCCTCTCAGAAATTTTCAGCCGCAGGGAGGTAGGTAAAAGCTGACGTGAGAATTAGCGCAAATATAAACATGTGCTTCGATGAGAGATTTCAGCATTTCTAGATCTCAAAAAATTAATAACTTTGCAGAAAAGCAAATTCATTCTTTACAATCTTTGGAAGTTAGAATTCTTGCCTTAAGCTTTTATCTTTATTAAAATTTAACCCTTTTAAATGATAAAATTTATTACTTCCTATTGTTTACAACGAGGTAGGCGGCCATGACGATGAAGGTGATGAATAATGATGCCGTTGTTGTTGATGAATGAGGCCGAGGGTCTGGTTGCGCCGTGAAGTGTGCGCCAACGTTCGGACGTTCATAATTGCAACAGTCATTCCCTCCCCAATGACCTTCGCATACGTTCAAGGGAGTGAAAGCGTGACTCTCTTCTTGGATGGCTAGAGTGGTTGTTCCGGCAAAATCTACGCTGGTTGAGCCGTTTCCGAGGGCAGCAGAGGTGGTGTTGTAGGCGCCTGTGGAGGTGTTGAGTATGGCTGCAGTGTCGCTGGATGGGCATCAGATTGCTCCAGGTAGGCTGGTTTGAGTTGTTTGGTGGAGAGGGTTTTGTTGACACCGTTTATGTCTATGACGTAGGTGCTGGCGTTGATTGTTCTGACGACTCGATAAGCTCCGGATTATGGCTGATTAGCGGCTCCTTTATAGAATCGATGCGGCAAAATACGTACTCACAGCTTACTAGGTCTTTGAAAATGAATGGTTGATGAACCGAGTGTCTGGCTGACGGGACAGGACGAACCTATTTGGAGAGGCGGTGTAAGTTGGTGGGCCGCCAGCTGGTGTGTTTTGAAGCGTACTAAACTCGCCTGGGCTCCGAAGCGATGTACTGAAAACGATTTCTGCAGGAGAGGGTTGCAGGTTCTCCTTGAATGTAGTTCGTAGACCCAGCAAGATCGGTGGAAGTGTCCCCGGAACACATTTTAACGCTGCTTTGAGGGTGCGGTGCACCCGTTCGACCATGCAATTGGCTTGAGGGTGGTATGGAGTGGTCTGGGCGTGGTTGGTGCCCAAGAAGCGGCCAAGCTGATTCAGAAGGTCAGTTTTAAACTGGCGTCCTTGGTTCGATGTGATCTCAGGTGGTGGGCCAAATATTGATATCCAATGGTCGAATAGTGCTCTGGTGATGGTGGTGGCTCTGATGTCACGCACAGGCACTGCTTGAGGCCACCGTGTATAGCAGTCAATAATGATGAGACAGTTCTCATAGCTTATACACAGTGGCAGCTTGAACAAGCCGAAATGGGTGCGGACGAAGCGCCCAACCGGCACCTTGAAGCCTCCTAACTTGTCCCGTTTGTGGCGGTGGACCTTCAACAGTTGACACGGAGTTCATTACTTAACCCACCGGGATACGTCTTTCCACAGACTCGGCCAGAAGTATTTAAACGCTACGCGTTTCAAGGTGGCACGTCCACTCAGATTCGACAATTGATGGACGATGTCGAAAGCCTAACGGTGGAGCGCAACTAGCAGGTAAGGATCAATGGTGTCGTTCAACTCCGCATAGTACACTGAGTTGCCATCCAGGACTAGCTGATGCAGCTTAAGACAGGAGCTTGTCAGGGGGTGGGGCAACTATTCGTCTATGCTCTGTGCTTCACTGATGACTTGAGCTGTGATTGTGGCGGGTATTATGACCGTTTGTATACGTGTAAGTGCATCAGCAACGATATTGTCATCCCCTGGTGTGTATTCCACTCACGAATCGAATTGGTAAATAATGTCCAGTAGTCTGCTTTGTCGGGATAAAGCTTTGTCCGAGCATCGCGTCAGAGCAAATATAAGTGGCCGATGGTCAGTATAGATGATAAAGTGTCTTCCTTGCCATATGCTCTGAAAGAACTTGTTGGCAGCAAAGATCACAAGAAGCTCATGGTCATGGATCGAGTAGCGTTGCTCGATGTTAGAGAGCTTTCTCGAAAAAAAACCCAACGGTACCCAAGTGCCATCGCCCCGTTTTTGGTCAAGGCCGCGCCAATGGCAGTGCTGCACGCGTCAGTGCGGAGTGCAAATGGTTTGGAAGGTGAAAAAAAAGCTGACGTGTCTGCCCAGGCGATGCCTTGCTTGCAGTGTTAAAAAGTCGCTTCAGCATCGGGTGTACAGGTGAGTAGTGGTTTCTTCATTGAACAACCTTTTAGCAATTCCGAGAGTAGCGCTGGGGACTCGGTAGCATGTGGCATACAGCGACAATAAAAATTCAGCATCCCGACAAAACGCCCCAGCTGGGATGAGTCGGCCGGTTTGAAAAAAGATACGATGGCTTCTGTTTTTGGGGCTGGTGGTCGAAATCCAGTTTCGCAGAAGTGGTATCCAGCAAACACAACCTCAGGCTGACCGACTTGGCATTTATCCCAGTTAGCATGGAAATTCACCACTGGCAGCATAGACAGAAGTTGCTCAAGGTGGCACTGGTGACGGTCGTGGCTGGCCGAGAAAACTAGAATATCGTTCTGATAGACCCGGACGAAATCCAACTTCCTCAGCAGTTGGTTTAGAGCCCGCTGCATCATTTGGGCTGCATTGCGTAGGCTCAAAGACATTCCCAGCAATCCATGCAGTCCAAAGGGCGTGGAAACTGCCGTCTTACATACGTCCTCAGGAGCAAACGGGATTCGGCAGAAAGCACGCTAGAGATCGATTACTGCGAAAACAGTGCCGATGGCCTCCTGAAGCAAATCCTCGATGATAGGTGGTGAGTAGCGGTCCGATCGAGTTTGATTGTTGAGTTGACGGCAATCCACAGTAGCTCGCCAATGGCCCGCGTTCTTCGGCACCATGTGTAGAGGCATGAGGATGAAATTATGCCTCGTTCCAGCAAGAAAGCGAGCTCGGCTTTGGCTACGGTGAGGCGTTCTCCCGCGAGACAACGTGTTCTCATGAGCACCGGGGGGCCATTGGTAACTATCTGGTGGTGGACGGGTAAGTCAGCGAACGAGGCTAATTTCCCGGGTTGTTCATGTGTATCTGCATACGAGTACTTGGCAATTATCCCTTTGTACCGATCTCTAATGATGTTCTTCACTTTATGATGGCGCTAATACTGTGTTTAGCTAGAGCTAGACCGAGGATGCAGGCTGTGGAGAGATTGGTGAGATCGTCCAAGAGGCGTTGGTTGCGCAGATCGATGAGTAGACCGTGATGCTTTTGTGCATCGGCTCCTAGAATGGCTGTCTAGACATCTTTTATCACAAACGACCAGTGGAGTGGCCGGCAAAGCCCGAAATCTAGGGTGAGCTGCTGGGATCCAAAGCTTGTGATGGGCATGCCGTTTGCTGCCTGTAGCATGAAGCTCTGCTAACGAAGAGGCCTGGTGATAGAATGCCTCGGAATGATGGAGAGGGCGGAGCCAGAGTCAACCAAAAACCTGGTTTTTGTGGTGTGCTCGGAAACATAAAGGCGTCTGTCCAATGTGTTGCCAGCGGTGTTCGCTGAGTACAGCACCGGCAAACCTAGTAGTGTGGTCTAAAGCTGGGAAGAAACAAGGCTGATTGCATCGCATTGCTAGGGCTCCGTGCTTGGTGTGTGACTTGTGCGACTGTCTGGTCCAGGAGTGGTGGAGCGGTTTCCTCTTTCTCTTGTATTTATTGACGAGGAATGATCCCACAGTGCGTTGGTGCAGGTGCGTAATTGCTGAAGCGCCTCTCAAGACAAGTTTTTTCGCCTCGAAATCACTAAAAGCAAGGCTGCTAACTTGACTGGAACTTAGTTCGAAGAAGAATGCGGTGAGAAGAGCACTGGCTGATGAGGTTAACCTCCTGAAGCAACTGGTGGCGCCTCCTGAGGGACAATGTGCTCGCCATCCTCGTCTTTTTGCCCGACTACCATTATTGTTGCGAGTTGGAGTCACCACTTTGCAAGAAAAAATTTTGGTCTTTAGCTTTTACTCCTTATTAATATTTTACTCTTTGGAAATGACAAAATTTATTACTCCCTTTTGTTTACGATGAGGCAGGTGGCTACGACGATGAAGATTATGAATGATGATGTCATTGCTGTTGATGATGAATAATAATGTCGTTGTTGCTGATGATGATGTTGTTAGTGATGTCGATGATGATGCTGATGAGGTTGTTGGTAATGATGTCGATGATGATGCTGATGACGTTGTCACTGATGATATGCACTACAAACCAGTAGTGGCGTTTGCCTAGTTTCTCTCATGCATATTAATTCATGAGAAGTGAGAAGAACGGCTCAAGCAAATTTTCACTTTCCCGAAAAAATTACTTGCGCCACTGATATGTGGAATTGGCTGGCAGGTGAAGATTTCTCGTGGAACGAGGGTCTGTTTGCGCCGTGAAGCATGCGCTGACGTTGAAAAGTTCTTAGTTGCCACAAATCTTTCAGTTTCTTATGAAGATTAGCATATTCTGAAATGCTTAAAAGAACACATGCGTCAAAAATCAGTGACAGACCTCAGTTCAGCTAATCGGTTCCGCTACAGCAGACCGGCCACTGGGAAAATTCAGAAAGTGCGCAACACAGGGTAAATGGAACATGTGGATACTATGTGTGAAATTTCATAATCTGTTCCGGTTTGTATGAAAAAAAAATTGTATTAACTGACGGGTGACGTTTCCTCATCGACCACAAAATCAAGAAATACAATGACATATTACAATTCTCAAATGATTCATATATATTATTTTTATGGTACCGTTGGAGTTTCTGTAAATGTGGGAAAATGTTGCTCAAAATGGTTTTAACTTTAAAATTTGCATGTACAGAGTCAACATCTGGCGCAAAGTTTCCATAAATAAGTAAAATTTGCGTCGTTAGCTGTTCCTGAGGGAATAGTTAGTTAGCTCTTCCCCGTTTAAATTCGGATATCCACATCGGACTACAAAAATGGCTGGCTATAAAATCTTGGAGTTTGGTGCGAGAGTGTGTGAGACTGCAGGGGTATTGAAATTGATACATCAAACGAAATGGTCGTATTGGACTGCGTGCTTGATTCTTTTCTTGTTGTGGGTTGGCTTAATGCCCCCTCACACAGACCTGAAAGCGGATGCATGACATCACAATGCGCACCAGGATTTTTGACCTATCGACCTGTACTTTTATACCAATTGAACAGCTTTTGACAGTTCCTACTGTGACGTCATGTATGTTAATTGCTTTCCTTTTGGGCTTGAGTAAGCAGGCGTTGGTTAGCTGATTAAAATTTTAACGTTTTTAGGTCTTTGCAATAAATTTTTTTACAAAGACCTACTAGTTTCGCGACCTGTCTGTCTGTCTGTCCATGCGTCACAGCTGATTTCCTGCGTCACAGCTGATTTCCTCTGAAACTAAAGAAGCTAGAATGCTCAAACTTTGTGAAAAGGTCAGAAATGATGGCCTCTCAAAAGTTAAGGTCTTATCAAAAATTTTAAGGTGGTCCCCCCTCATAACGAATTAGCCCTTAAAATTTTTTTTAATCAAAGTTAGTCGAGTGGGGTATCAAATGAAAGGTATTGATTAGAACTTTTAGAATCTGAAATAAAAAAATCATTTTATAAATTAGGGGGTCCAGGGGAACGCAAAACGTACTAAAAATGTTTGTCCCCCTCCCCCCCTCGCGATTGGACACCCTTGAGCCGAAAAATCTGAAAACTTTCACGAGTGTGGGCCTCTATGAGTACAAGGGCAACAAATACCTCAGAAATCGAAATTCACTCAACTTTGTTAATAATAGTATGATTTGTAGTTTTTATATTTTCCCCCATAAAATCAAAACGGTACCTTTAAGCTACTTGAAATATTGTAATTATATTAAATATGTTAAAATAAATACGTTCTCAAAATTTGAATGAGATCGAATCATAATCAGGCGAGTTATAGCCGTTTCAATTGTATGGAATTACAACAACAATAACACGTGTTTATGATTTAAAATTGACCTAGGCACTTTTATTTTCCTTCAATTTTCATGAAAATTTAAAGAATAGTGTTTAACATGAATATATTCAATCGGCCGAGCATTCAGAAAAATCAAAATAGTGGCTGCACTGTGCTTATGAAAGAAACTGTGCATCTTTTGCATAAATTTGAACGATTTCATATCCAAGTATTGGATGAATAAATTTGTTTCTAATCCTAGGATGTTTACAAAGACCTGCTGGTAGGAGCACTCTCCTGCTAACTCAACTTGTTATTTTTAAAAAATCTGGAAATTATAATCATTCGTAGACGTGATAGCGTCCAGCGTTCCAAAATGTTCTTGCCTTGCAGGAGTTCGATTCGCTCTGTGTTATTGATGTGTAATTCCTCTTCTACTTCATTCTGTAAATCTTCAACAATCTTGCATGTAAAACAGATTTTATAGTTTTGATAATGTTGTGGGTGAACTTCCTAGATAAATCCCAATAACCTTTTAGCTGCTATGGGTCTAATAACAGTGTTGGGGTTTAAAAAACGCTTGAAAATTTCCATGAAATATGTTGTCCAGTGTAATCTTGTTGCATTAAAGTGTGCTTAGTGTGGCTATCGAAGGGATTGGTTATCTGGTACCTTTTCTTAATGCCCTTCTTCAGAAGAAGTTCGCTACGAATAACATAGTTTGACGTTGTGACTATAGGAATCAGACTTTGAGAAGAGCTTTGATCGCTTTGCTCCTAGGGTGTTAGTGAATTCATTTCAGGCAAATTTGGCAGCCATTAAAGAGAACCCGCAATAAAGTTTGCCTTCCCTGGCTTTTACAGGAGTTCGAAATTATATTCTTCAAGAATTGACACCCAGTACTCCATTTTGATGTTTGTGTTCTTGTTGCTCAGGACATAAGTAAGAGGCTGATTCCCTGATTCATACAAGAAGTTTCTGAATTTGTTTTGCGCCCATATGATAATCAGCATCTCCGCATTCACCCCATAGTTTTCCTCCGTTTTGTTTGAGGTATGTTACTAGAAGGATACTTAGATGCGTCTGTTAATAATTTGAATTCTTTTTCAAAATTAAACTGCGGTAGATCAATATCTTTGGATATAAGCTCGATTGAAATATCGCTGGTCTTTCAAAGCAATTGCTTCTACCCTTCTTAACCGACTTATAAAGGAAAGAATGTTTTCAATTCATCACGTATTTTTTGTGTTACGTCTTTTTTTCTCATTCAAAGGACAACAAATTCAATTGACGGTAAAGGACCTCTACCGTTAAAACTACAAAATTTCCAACTTTAAACCAGATTTTTCAGCATACAGTAAGGATTTCGATTGTGGGGTTTTAAATTTAAGACAATATATTAAACTAAAATGTAAAATGTATGTATCTTCAATATTATTCATTGATATCGAGAAATTCAATTTTAATGATCTTTCGCACGACAAATGGCTATTATTTTGCACTCTTCAAGGATTTGATCAAATTCCCGTCTCCTAGATGACGGATTATAGAAATGACTAGTGTCCTTAATTTTCTGCATAAACGGTACACTTTAGTCAATCATTTCTACTTCTTCGTAGCACTACAGCCCCTCTCGGGCCTTCTCTTCTTGCAAAAAGCGCCTCCAACTGTCTCGGTCCATTGGCTCCGTCTTCCACTTTTGAAACCCGAGCAGCGACAAAATGTCTTCGTCGACCGAGCCAGATCAGTGTTTCCCCGGTTTCCCCGCTGGTCTCCAGCCTTCAGTTCTTCCAACGAATACCTTTGCGGGCATCCATTGTTCGTCGGTATGATTCATGTGTTCAGCCCATTACAGCTTCTACAGCCTTATAATCGTTGAGACCTCCAGCTTGTTAAAAGTTGCATACAGCTCATGGTTGTATCGAATCCGCCATTGGTCCCTGTCTAAATTCGCTCCGATTATTTGCCTGAAGGCCCGTCGCTCAAAAGCTTTCAATATATTTGCGGATGCTTAAGTTAGAGTCCATTTTTCACACCCATGGCATAACACAGGTCTTAGGGTTGTTTAGTAATTCGACATTCCAGGACACAATTCAATAATCTCTGTTTTGCTTGCGATATCATCGCCAGAGGTCTAATTAATTCTGAGACTCTTTTGCAGGTTTTGATACAATGTAGGACCCCAGGGATAGGAAACTCTCTCTAGCCTTATCTCTACTCAAGCAGCATGGTTATTACTTTTGATTATGTAGTCAGATGCGGAAGACTCACCGTCCCCCTGTTACGTCAGTCTTTTAGAAAAAGGAAAAGTTACCAGTGATTGCCTCAAAGGGGGTGTAAGTAGGATTTAGTAATAGACCCGTTAATATATTTTCAGTTATTGGGGAATCACTCATAGGTGCGACCCCATGATTATTTACTACCATTTGGTCGCCTTATTAGGGTTTTGTAGTAAAATACAAAACCCTATTGAAATGGTTACCTATTTCCGTCTGCCCGTTCGATCGTCTATATGTCACAGCATTTTTTCTCCAGGACTATGGTAGCTCCAGCCATGAATCTTTATGGAAAGGTTAGAAGTTATGACTACTAGAAAGTTTCAAAGAGACCTATAAAAATGGCTGCCATTTGACCACCGGTCTCAATTAAATCTTTTCGAAATAGGTCATAAAATTAGCTTATGAGTGTCAAGGGAGGCAGAAGAAGGGCAAATGCACGAAGTTTTTCCTATATTTGCAACAGCAACTATACTTGGCTATGAGACAATATGCACTTCCAATCAACTAAGACACTACAGGCTTACTACGATTTGTATGAAAGTTGCATGAATTATATTCATAATCATTACCTTGATAATTTGCTCAACGGATGTCGATCGGAATTTAAAACAAAATGGTGGCTTTTTAAATGAGAAGATTGCATAACATTGTGTTATATATCCCATTCTTCAACATTTAAGGTACATAATATTAACACTTGATTGAACTTATTAATGAATAGATGTAGATGCGCAGTTGAAAATAACAGGTGAAAAAATCATGAAGGTAGATCCAATAACAAATAGTTCAAACGTTGAAATTCATTTTGCTGATAAAAGTAGGACTTGTAAATTTAATATTTTCGCCAGTAAAGCTGTATTAGTATGATTAAATTGGATGAAAGAAAATATTTAAGTAGTTCCTTAAAAGGTCCGTACATTCTTTAAGTGTTAATAGCATCTACAGAAGTTACTGCCGTTTGAATTTTCTCCGACTACAACAATCATACATATTTTTTCTACCACTATATATGGGCTTTCCATCAAACTAGACACCACACTTTTGATTGTACACATTTTCTCCAAATATATAATATAACAAAAAGGCATTTAAGATTCGGCTGAGTCATTGATTGTGGCAATATTACAATAGAATGTTGGCCGGTTCAAATGCAGTAACACTGATTTTTCTTTTAAAGCAGAAATGTATTTGTTGCTCATGCCATTAAATTTTTCCCTGAATTAAATCGTACTTTATGTCTCCATATCGTAAGTTGAGTACAAAACGCTTCTGACATGAGCGTAGTTCTGTCTACCTAGCTTATAAAATTAACTATATCTAACAAACAATATACCAAGTTTTTGGTTAAACGTACATGAAGAAGTAAGTATCTGAACAAAATAATAGCTCACAAAACAAATGTCGTATGTAGAACCTATAACGAATTAAAAATATGTAAAAGGAATAATGTAGTAAACATAAGCAAAAGCACTTGTATTTCTCACTTCTTACAAGGTCAAACAATCTGCAACTTTCGCAGTGCTTCCAAATAATTTTAATGGAAAAGTTGTCTCTAATGGTTTAGTTTAAATATTCAATGGATATTACCTGATAAAATTCAAAAATATTTCAATTAAAATTACGAACCAAACATTGGTGGCATAAAAGCAGAGCATCATACAGTCCATAACATCGTATTTCAAAAAAATCAAAAATGAAAGTGATTTCATCCTTTTCACATCAATTTAATGTAAATCTATACGACCTCTAAGCATGGTGGTTCCCATTACCGGTATGTATTTAATAAGAGTGATGGCCCGATGAGAATTAGTACAAACGTCGAAACGACCTTCTTCTAACATTTTTCTTCTGGAAAAAAGAAATTGCAACTCATTCATGTAGCTACAAAGAATTTCATAAGTAACTTGTCTTTGAGCTCAAGAAGGAGTTTTGCCTGAAAAAATCAAGCAAATTAAACTTTTGAACGCTATTAATAATGTCAGTATTGTATACTACCAAGGCAATGGATTAATAGTAAATCATCACATCTATTGCTTTTTACTGACACGATAGTTTATCAGTCTTGAAATACTTTAATCGGTTCTCATTCAAATATTGATACACTTCTTTTTTGTAACTGCAGCCATAATGTATTCAATGAAATTTCCAATTAAACCAAATGCATTTACTTAAATATGCATACGCGCTAGGAAGTTATATCTGCTCATATTAATATTTCATAAACCAGGCAGGAAGCCACGTCAAAAGCGACTTTCTCTCTCTTTTGCATACAGCCCCTATTTCCCACTAACATCAATTTCAGCTTCTATTCAGAGCGAACAACCCAACACCTTATTGAGATATAATGCCTCAATAATCCGTTTCGTGAAAGGTACTCGTGCGCATTTATTAACACGTTATGAACCATAAAACCAGAGCATATTATTCATATCCCCACCGCGCTCGCTTGTAAGGATTGATTTCATCAAATTTTCAGAATGTATAAGGACTCCGGATAGAAATATTGAATAAAGCTTCTCGACCTTTCCCCGAATCCAACATTTTCCCTTCTTCTTTTAGCACCCAACATTTTTAGTTTGCGTATATATAACAAAAGGATAGGAACTATTTATCATATTAATAGGAAATAAAAAGAAGCCTTTAGGATATGGTCGGCCCATCGACGTAAATATATTATTCACTTGCTGTGATTACTAAGTTTTAAGAAGACACCCGACGGCAAACATTGCGAGCGAGATTTAAGACCATCCTTATTGGCAGACTATACATTCTGGATAGGGTACATATGGAAAGGTTGAAGTTCTTTAATGCAATATAAAATATTCGTTACAAGTTTCGTAGATTTAGCGATTGATGTTTCGATAGCGGATTTCGAACATATGAAAATTATTCAATAAATTAAGTTATAAACGAGGGCGCTAGCGTAAGTAAAGGCCTACCCCAATTAAAATTTCAAGCCTACTTATGAAAATGATTTGTGCATCTGCTTGATACAGGAATTAAATTTTCTAAACTTAATTCAGTTTTTAATTGCATACAATGAATGTTCCTTTGCATAAAAGCAAAAACTTTTAGAAAAAAAATACTTTAAAATGTCCCAAAATGGTGAAATAAATTTCATGGTATCGATGTCAAGTTAATTATCATTTTGTTCAAAATAGTACAAATTATTATGTCCAAGTGGTGGAATCGATTTAGCATTCATTCAATGAAATTTATTCACTTATTTAGAGCATTTTGAAGTCAGCTAAAAAAAATTTTATTACCAGAAGTATTTCAAGCTTTTTAGAGATATAAATAAATTTTAGAACTATATATAAACTATATGAATGTTATTTAGCTAAAATCTATCTCGTCTATTTAAGGAAGATTTGCATAAAGATATGAACTCAAATGATTCTGCCATAGATTATTTTCATCATTTAAAACTCAATCATATTAACTGTGATAATCATCAACCCACCCTTTTTGCTAAGGCACAAATAATATTCGAAGTAATGATGATAAGAAAAAGTCGAACAAATAGAAGAGTGCTCCTACATGAAGGGCCTTGTTACCACCCGAGGAATCGAAAAAAGTTTCCTGATGGCAGGAATCGATGACAGGAATTATACATTCAATATAGTACATGCGTAAGGAATCATTCAAATCTATCCCAAAGATGCAGAGTAGTTTCTTTCACAAGCACATACTTCTTCTTCTTCGTAGCACTACAGCCCTCTCGGGTCTTTGCTTCCTGCAAAAAGCGCCTTCAACTGTCTCGTTCCATTTACTGCGTCCTCCAATTCCGAAATCCAATCAGTGATGACCTGTTTTCATCGATCGAGTCAGACCAGCGTTTACTCGGTTTCTCCACTGGTCTCCAGCGTTCAGTTCTGCCAATAAATACCTTTTTGGGTATCCGTTATTCGTCCATACGATTCATGTGTCCAGCCCATTGCAGCTTTTGCAGTCATAAAATTGTTGAAACCTCCAGCTCATCAAAAATGTCATACAGCTCATAGTTGTATTGAATTTACCATTGGCCTCATCTAGCTTCGCTCCGAATATTCCCCTCAGGACCCATCGCTCAAAAGTGTTCAATATACGAGGGTCATGCAACAGGTACTTAGCCACCGTTTTCTGGGATTCACAAGGTGTGATCCACATCGATTACCTCGAGAAGGGTAAATCAATCACGGGCGCTACTGTGCAGACTTATTGGGCCAATTTGACGTTGAATTGAAGAAAAAGCGGCCCCGCTCGGTGAAGAAAAAAGTGTTGTTTCACCACGACAACGCGCCGGCTCACACCTCCGCTGTTGCCTGGCCAAATTGGTCGAATTGCTGTCCCATCCACCGTACTCTCCAAGTTCGGCCCCCTGTGATTACTTTTTGTTTCCAAACCTGAAAAAATCACTCGGCGGGAATAAATTTGGGTCGAATGAGGAGGTCATCACTGCCACGGAGGCCTATTTTGCAGCCCTCGAGAAAATGTATTTTTTGGACGGGTTGAAAAAGTTAGAGCATCGCTGGGCCAAGTGTATTGAGCTTGAAGGAGATTATTGTGGAAAAATAAATTGCCACCTTTTCAAAATTTTATTTTTGTTCTGTAGGCTAAGTACTCGTTGAATGACCCTCGTATTTGCGGATGCTTGAGTAAGGGTCCATGTTGCACACCCATGGCATAACACAGGTCTTATTACAGACTTGTATTTTTGGAACTTTGTTTTCCTGTCTATGCAGCTGGTCTTCAAGATCATCAAAACTGAATCAAATATTTTATATTTTATTTCCGAGCTGTATTCTTCGGCATATTTCATCCATTTCATTATTTATTTTGCCGCCAAAATGCATAAATTCGCTCACATTTTCGATAATTTATTAGCCAAATATGATATTTTGTATACTTGAGGTATTTTTCCTCGGCTGCGTCATGATTTTTGTTTTATTTTCATTTGATCCCATATCACCCCTTTCCAGTTTCTCTAGATAAACAGTTTCAAGTTGATGCAATATTCACGCCCTTTGACTCCGTGAACGATGCTCTTCCCTGTCAAAAGTTAGGTTTTGTACCAGAGAAGTAAATACTGTATAATTTTATATTTGGTTCTTCGATAAGACCGCCAATATTTTTAATTACCGATGTGGGACTTTTAGGCAATACAGAATGTCTAATTTTTCTATAAATGGCTATGGGTACGCCTCTGCCAGTTTTGTCAACGCGAGCATATCTGTATATATGAAAATAGGGATGCTTAAAACTATTATTTGGCTTTAACCATTCTCCGTTATGATACAACAAAATGGGGCACATTTTATTAAATCTCTCCAGAGAGGCAAATGTCTACGTGCATTTCCCTAAAGAACCCACGTTCTACTCTCCTCGTGGAGTTGGTTCCACTCTGGATCTGGTTTTTAGTGACCAAAATACTACTCCCTCCGAGCTGAGTGTTTTGCAAGCCCTCTCATCTCCGACGAAAAGTAAGAGTAATGCACCAAAAACATACTACTATTATAAAAAAGTAAAATGGTCTGAATTCCGGAGTGTTATTAATGAAAGAGTGACCTTAGCACCGAGAACGATAGAATCGCTCAATACTACATCAGTGTGTGAGGGGCAAATTGAAGAAGCTTTCTATAATTCAGAATTTGATGAAAAAACCTATGATCTAATAAGAAAGCGAAATACTTTGTGGCGTAAATGTATTTCCTCACTCTAGCAATTAAGAACAAAATTAAGGAGCTCCGGAATCTCCGATGGAACAGCATGCTATCAAATCTAGACTACAACTCCCGGAAAGCCTGGTTCTTAAATATAATTTTTAAGCAAAAGCATCATGCGTTACCATAATTGATAATAAATAACAATGAAGAGCATATTTACTCCAAACAAGGAAAAGAATACTTGCAGATGAATTTAAACAGTTTTATAATATCTCCAATAGGTTCTGCAACAATCTAGCAGAAATGATGGTGGCTACACCTTTGGAACAACAATCTAAACAAACATCTTTACCTCCTGTTGTATTAATAAAAGCCAGGGAGTTAATAAAATTACTTAAGAAAGTTAAGAATGGCAAAGCCCCAGGTACTGATGGCCTGCCGAATAAAGTACTTAAAAATTTACCCAAAAAAGGTATAGTCTTCATATGCCTCCTATTCAATGCTTGCCTTAGGCTCTCCTTCTTTCCATTCATCTGGAAACAAGCTTTAGTTGTACCTATCCTGAAGCCTAGAAGAGGTCCGAACTCTCCCGACAACTACAGGCCCATTAGCTTACTACCAGGTTTAGGTAAACTCTTTGAAAGAAGTCCTAAAAAGATTAAATGATTTGATGGCTAACAATAATATCCTACCTGATTTCCAATTTGGCTTCAGAAACAGATGTTGCAATACCAGTACACCCTGAGTATACTGGCATGCGCTGGTGGCTTGATATGATGTGTATCCTATATACACATCAAGGCTCCCGGGGAGAGAGAGATATTCTTCTATAATACTTACCTGCTACTTTATGCGTGTCAAATAGATCATGGAAAAGGTGTTTTTGTTTAATAATTTAATTTTTATTTATTCTTTGTTTGGTTATATAATTACAAAATTTTATGTTTTTATTTATTCTTTAACTGTTGCTCGGGCTGACATGTTGAGTACGCAATTATATTAACGAATCAATTGATTAATAATCCAACTGCAAGCCCCGGGCACAAAGCCTTGCGTCACTAATACTCAGGCTAACGCCTTAAGTAGGTAGTCAGATTGATAAATCAATCAATTATTAATTCAACTGCAGGCCCCGGGCATAACTGCCTTAGGGCGTTTATACTCGGCCGGATGCCTTGAGTATGCAGTTGAACGTTTTCTTGATTCACTTATTCCGGGCTAATGGCCTTGGGGTAGAGTAAGCTCGGGCGCACGCCTTGAGCTAGCGAACGGAGAAATACTTCTCTATTTTCTTGCTACTATAATTTTGTTTTATAATTTAATTATGCTGACTTAATTACTTACCAACTAAAATAATAAAGACAATTTACCATTTAAAAGATCAAAGTTCAACTGTGATGTTTTTGTTTAATGCCATCTCTCTGTGACTGGTTCAACCACAAATCTAAAGTTTTTGCTCAATTTGCTTCATTGCAATTGCGTGTAACCAATTCGTTCCACTGAGGCGGTACGTTCGATTGCAAAGTCTTGTGTGTATCTGATTGATGCTCAATACGAGTGTGGATACACACCCACTTCTGCTAATCCATCATACGATGCCGCGCCCATAGATGCTTTGATTACAATTAGCAGCTTTTCGTATATGTATGCTGTCATTCGCAGTACATAGAGAGGAACAAAGGAACACGGACTGAGCAGTATTTAGCCTGTAACTCTCGTAACACAGATATTCAACAGAGCATCAGCTTTTCCGTGTTACAAAGGACGTCAAAGCAGCGATGTACAATAAATTGATTTTAAGTTTGGTGACGCTGGACATAGGAAAAACCTTCGATATAGTCTGACATGATGCTCTTGTCTATAAATTTCAGAAATATGAGTATAACACACCCCCATACTTGTTGAACCTTTTGCAAGCATTTTTAACTGATAGGAAGTTCCAAGCCAAAAAATGGGAAAGCATTGCCCCAGTGAAAAGTATAACCACTGGAATTCTGCAAGGCTCTTGCCTTAGCCCATTACTATATAACATCTATACATCGGACTTCCCTTCTTTACAAATTTGCCAAGTTGCAGCTTTCGCAGACGACATTTACATATACAGCATAGGCGCAGATCCAACTTCCATTACTACCAGCCTTGAAACGGCATTAGAACTTAAAATTAATGTTGCGAAAATTAAGTCCTTCCTTCACCAGGAAGCGTAGTCCTGCTCACCTACCCAAGCGACCAATAAATTTTTACGGGCAAACTATTCCCTGGAGTGAGGATTTCAATCATCTTGGAATTATATTCGACAAAAAACTTACCTTCAGAAGTCATATTGAGCATATTAGCTCAAAAGCGTTTAAGGCCGTGCTTTTGCTTTACCCCCTTCTGAATCGTAGTTCACGTCTCAACACCAGAAACAAAGTCCTCATCATCAAAGTGGCAATCCAAACGCATAACCTCCTTTCCATTCAATTCTACATCTTGTGTCCCTCAAGGGTCAATTCTTGGATCTCTTCTTTTCTTACTGTTTATCAATGATCTTCCCTCCGTAATTTCTTCATCTTGTCACCTGTTTGTTAATGATTGCAAGGTATTCCAGATAATTAGATCCCTTGAAGGTTGTCCGTAACTCCAAAATGATCTCTTCAACCTCTTTAACTGGTGTAATGAAAACTCCCTTTGTATTGATGTTCCCAAATGTTTTAAAATGACGTTTACTCTTAAAATTAGCCCTTTAACTTACAATTGCACCCTATGTGATGTTTTTCTCTTGTATAATGAAAACTCCCTTCGTATTGATGTTCCCAAATGTTTCAAAATAACTTTTACTCTGAAAATTGGTCCTTTAACTTACAATTGCACCCTATGTGATGTTCTTCTCTCCTCCGCAGGCTCATGCAAAGATCTTGGTGTAATATTTAATTACAAGTTTAAGTTCGATGCCCATATTTTTAGCATAATTACCAAGTCATCAAATGTTTCTGGTTTTATTATGCGGTATTTGCACAAGTTTGCAAATATTGCAACCGCTGTTTGCTTGTTCACATGTCTTGTCCACCCACTTCTTGAGTACTGCTCAGTAAAGTGCTCTCCTAGACACTTATATCTTGTGAGCTCGTTAGAAGCTGTTCAGCGTAAATTTACCCGTATTTTGTTCTTCAAATTTGACTGTCGTCCTGTAAAACCATCTTAGATCAATGTTTCCTTTGTGAGTTGTACCACCAACAAATTGCTTCCACTCTAAGCGAAGACTTCCAGTACAGACAGTATGCGCATCCTGGTCGGTCTAATAGCATTCTCGAAGTTCCGTGCGCTCAGACAGATTTAAATTTTCAGGCAATTATGCCACGAATGATCAGAAAGCATAACAAACTCGAACTCGGTTCTCTATTTATGACGTACTAGGTTTTTAAAATTAATTAAAGGCGTTACTTATGTGAATCGCGATTAATATGCCCGTATTACTCAATTTTTCAAACTTTCATCTAGCCTCTAATTTCTTTTCCTGCATGTTTTAATTAGTATTCTTCACTTTTTTCTGCTTTATTTTGTTACATAAATGTGTCTTACTTTAAACGATCTTTAATTGTTTATTTATTTTGAACATTTTACAGACTAAAGTCCAATTACTAGATTGGTTCAAACAATAAAAATAGAAAAGTACAACAAAGTATATCTGCTAGGCTAGATATTTAAAATTAAATTCTTAAGGCCATGCTCAGAAATTATTAAAAATGGAGGATACGAGCCAAACTCCATAGCATTGTGGTTTCCTGGCAGACGCAGCAGTGGTGAATGGTAAAATGGAATTTGGTATGATCCTTCATTTCTAGAGGGATAATTAGATGTCCGTATCGTCAGTAACTCTCTTACATTTGTATGCAACTGATGGTGGTGAAGCTTATTTAGGAGACATTCATCGAAAAAGTGCCTGAGGGATGAAAATAATGGGAGGTGCACAAAAGAAAGTCTTTCTTCATAAGATTTGTACGGGACTTTAAATTTAAAGAATAATATTCGGGTGAACTTCCGTTGTACAGATTCCAGTATTTAGTCTAAGTACTTATAATGCTATGTCCAAATTTGGGAACAATACTCGAAGATAGGCCGAACAGTTCTTATATAAAGATATACTGGAGACAGGATATTTCCAAAGATCCAAGAGTGAGGAAGAACAAATCCGGAAACCCGTGAATCTGGAAGCACGTGAAGTGATGTCGAGGATGTGCTCTTTGAACTTAAGTCCCGCGTCTAAGATCAGTCTTTGAACTTGGTAACTACAGATAGCGGCTCATTATGTAGGCTATCTGAAAATGAGATTGGATTCAGTTTTAAAGAGAAAGTCATTTAATGACATTTTTGGACACCAAGGGAAAGAAAATTTGATTAACTCTAGTTGCATAGGACGCTCAGGTTATTACAGTCGGAGATGCAATCACCAATACATCTAATGACTTTAATATCATCAACATAGAGAAGACATGAAGCATTTTTTAAATAGAGCAAGTTGTTCATGTATATTAGGAATAAAAGCGGCCCCAGGATGGATGCTTGAGGGACTCCAGTCTGTGGACAGAGGGAGTGAGATAACACTCAACATGGACTTACTCTACATGAACGATTGTTTACGTATGAGACAAGCCAAAAGAGCAAACAACCAGAAAAACTATGTTGTGTTAGCTTTTTACACAACACGTTATGATTTAATTTATCAAACGCCTTGGTAAAATCAGTATAAACGACGTCAACTTAAAAGTGCTTATCAAAGGCTTCACCAACAATGTGAGTAAACTCAAGTAGGTTTGTAGACGCCGACCGATCTGAAAGAAAGTCATGTTGAGCAGGGGATATCGAGGAATATAAATATAAGTCCATAAATGTGATTATGAACTAAACGTTCTAGGATCTGTGGGAAACACGATAGAAGTGAGACGGCAAGTAGAGACACACGAAAGAGGACCAGATTTTTAAATCGGGAAGATGTTGGCTGTCTTCCGGAAGCGAGGAAAATCTCCGTAGGATAAGCTGGCGTTAAAGATAAAACTGAAGGAACCACTTAATGAAGAGGATGGAGATTTGACAAATACATTTGGAATTCCGTCTGGCCTAGATCCAATGCTTGTGTCAAGAGTATTAAGTATGGACTCGATATCTGTAGGGATAACTGCAGAAGCACTATCAGCTTGAGGAAAACCAAAAGGGAAATCATGAAAAAAATCGGATGCCGAACTTTGTTTATCATTCCCATACATGGTGTTAGGAAAGTGTGGGGAGGACTTTAGGTGATTAATATATAACCAGAATGGTTTTGACTAGTTAGAATGAAGAGGCTACTCTATGCGCGCAAAGTCATTGTCTAAGTCTATTTTGTAATTGGTTTTTCATCTTTAAAATGGATTTAAATACGTCAATAAATAAAGTTGTAGATTTGCCAGTTTTGCTTCGCTGTCGAGTTTCAGGAAGAGTTCTATGGCAGTTTTTAATGACTGTGACAACATGTTTATGTCATCCGCATAGGCTACTACTTGGCTCGACTTGTAGAGTAATGTACCTCGTGTATCAATAGGTAGCTTCTTTATGACGTAATCCAAAGCCAAATCGAATAACAATTGGGCCTACCCATATTTGTGTTAAAGGCATCGGTGAGTTGGTCATTGATGCGGACTTCGATGGTTGGCTGGGATGCCAAAGCAAAGCATTATTTGGCACAATACGTTACGATCAATACTGTCATATGTTCGCTTTAAAACAACAAAAATTCGGTGTACGTTTATGTTGAACTCCCAGCGTTTTTCAAGTACTTGCTTGACTGTGAACAATTGGTCTTTTGTCCATCTACCTGCTCTAAAACCACCTTGATACTCCCCAATAAAACTGATGGCGTATGATCCAATTTTATTTTCTAAGATGTTTGAAAATAGTTTGTACGCCGTACAAGGTAGTCATATGCCTCTATAGTTTTCACACTGTAGCCGGTCACCTTTTTGTGGATAGGGCATGCAGTTCATTGGCTCCACTTTTTTCACATATGATCTTCTTTCCAAATGTGCTGGACGACTTTGCAAATAGCTCTATGAAGACTGCTGCCACATTTGATGAGCTCTACTGGAATCTCATGGGTGCCCGGCACTTTATCATTTTTTTGGGCTCTGATGATAGAGCTATGGTCCTCAAATTCGATACGCGGCGATCAAGACGCTAAAAAACTAGTTATTCTCTAATTTTCCACTGTTAAAAATCTCGATAAAAACTTTTATTACTGGTTGCTCGTCAATTGCTAACTCTCGTGAGGTTTGGAATGAAGTGTTCTGATTGTCTCGACGCGATACCAGCTTCCAACAGAACGTTCCACTTGCGTTAGAACTGCTGATCATGCACACGTCCAACCGCAGACATACTAAGTGGAGCTCTGGTTGTGTGAATAGATATGGCATGTTTGATTGAGGCAATTGCTGCGTTGATTGAAGTATCGGACAATGTTGCAAAGCAAGTGTTGCACTGCGGACAAAGTTGCACGCTAACATGAAGCATCGGACAATGTTGCAATGCTAACGCTGCCGCCACATTACTCCCCCAGCAGTGGCTTGGCCACGATACTTTTATTTGAAGCGTACGGGTGGCCGGATCTTACGCCCACTACGCGTGGTTGTTGTTGGTTCGCTAGTGAGGGGCCTTGCCTTCAAAATAGATTCTGGTGTGAGGAATGCGGGTTTGAGCCTGTCAACCGAAATCAAGGCAGAGTGTCCATTAATGTTGATGCGAAAATACTTGTCCCTCTTGCTCAGAATCGGGTATGGACCGTCGTATGGTGGTTTGAGCGATGATTACACTTTTTCGTTCCATATTAAGACGTGTGGGCTGCTGCCTAATGCTCGGTGTACGAACGTTGGAGTGATGGTGTGGTATGCGGTGGCTCGAGGTCGCAGTTTTGTCATGCGTGACCTGAGATCACGCGAGAAGTCCGTTTTGTTGATGTTTGGCTGGGATGCGATGTAGAATTTCTCTGAAAGCTGTGGGCTGGTGCCATAGGCCATGTCTGTGGGTGTAGCATGAATATCCTCCTTCAATGCGGCGCGTAGTCCTAAGAGCACAAGAGGTAGCACCTCCGTCCATTCAGCTGTGTCGTAGCAGGGGATGGCAGCTTTAACTGTGTGATGCCATCTCTCAATGATTCTGTTGGCAGCAGGATGGTACGAGGTCGTCCGCAGGTGGTTGATTTCCAGAATACGGGTCAGCTTGGCGAATATTTGGCTCTCAAACTGGCGTCCCAGGTCGGTAGTTATTCTTGCTGGCACTCCAAAGTGGCTTATCTATGCATTGATAAGCGCCTCGGCGACTGTTGTTGCGGTAATATTCTGGAGCGGAACGGCTTCGGACCAACTTGTGAACCTGTCAATGATGGTTAGGCAATAACGGTAACCATTGCTTGGGGATAGTGGTCCGATCAGGTCGATGTTGATATGCTCGAACCTGGTGTCTGGCGGGGCGTACCGTTAGAGCGGTGACTTGACGTGACGTCCGACGTTGTTGCGCTGGCAGGCCATGCAGCCTCGTACGAAGCTATTGATCTCCTGGTTTTTGGCCGGCCAGAAAAAGCGGTCGGTGATGAGTCGTCTAGTTGCTCGTATGCCCGGGTGGGCTAGGCCATGCATCATCTGCATGATTGTTAACCTAAGCTGCTGCGGTGCGTAGGGCCGAATCTTGTTGTCAGTGGCTATGCAATGCAGTGACGTGGCGGAATCAGCAAGCTCCTACTTCTTCCACTCGAGTTTATTTGTTTGGTCCTCTAACAAAGCCTTGAACTCTGTATCGGTTTGTTGAGCTGAAGCGAGAGAAAGGAGGTCAGCCTTGGAAATCGTACCCACCCGAGACAAGTAATTCGTGATGAAGTTATTCCGGCCCGAAATGTGGCGGATGTCAACTGTGAATTGGGAGATAAAAAGCAGCTGACGTTGTTGCCTCGGTGATGACTTCTGCAGTTATTGCTGAAATGCAAGCTGTAATGACTTGTGGTCGGAGAAAACCGTAAAGTGACGGAACCTTGGTTAGTTCTGACTTGCACCTCTCGAATGCTGCTGATGCCTCGTCGGTCCACTTAAGCTCCGTTTTACCGCGCTTTTTGTTTCCTTCTATCAATTTTGAAGCGAGCGTTAGTTTTGAGTAGCATGCGGAAGGAACCATCTGTAGAGGTTAATCATTCATAGGAATGTCTTTAACTGCAGTGCTATCCTGGGCCTCCAAAAAGCGGATATGTCTTGCATCTTCTCAGGCAAAGGTTTCATTCCATCAGAAGAAATCGTTTGCCCCAAAAATCGAACATCGTCTAGCCCAAATAGGCACTCGTCTTTGTTGATCGCAAGTCTGTATTGGCGTAGACGGCTCAACACCTCCGACACATGCCGATGGTGCGCCTGCGGGTCCAGTGAAAACACCAATATGTCATCTTTGTAGACAAATACATTATTGAGTCCCCTTAGCACCTCGTGCATGAAGCGTTGGAAGGACTGGCCCGCGTCGCATAGGCCAAAGGTCATGCAGACGAACTCAAATAATCCAAACCGCGTGATAATCACCGTCTTTGGGACATCACTCGGCTCGACTGGAATGTGATGAAATGCTTTTTCTAGATCAATTACAGTAAAGACCTTCATCTCGTGTAAATTAGCAGTGCAGTCTTGTAGGGATCTGATTGGATATCCATACGGGACGGTGTATGCGTTGAGGGCTCGGTAGTCTCCGCATGGCCGCCAGTCTCCGTTGGCTTTACGTACCATATGTAGAGGACTGCTCCATACACTCTAAGATGGTCGACAGACTCCCAGTTGCGTCATTTTGTTGAATTCGGCTTTCGCAGCGGCCAGTTTGTCGGGAAGAAGTCGGCATGCCTTCGCGTTGACAGGAGGGCTTTTTGCCACAATGTGAAGCGTCGTCGTGCACTTAACGCTGTGACGAGGTGCTGTCGATGTGATTTCGGGATACACTGCCAGAATTGCAGCGTATTCACTTGTGATTGTTGCGGATGTCGATGATTGTACCAGTGGTTGGTTCTTGGATGTGGCCTTCGCCTCAGCTGCAGTCACGATTCGAGACTCGATGTGCTTTTTTCCTTTGATATCCACAAGTAGTACATGATGCTCAAGCAGATCAGCGTCGATGATTAGGGAGCTTCCGTCCGCTATGATGAAAGTCCAAGTAACAGGCCTCGGAAGCCCGAGATTTAAAGTCAACTTCCTCTTCCCGTAGGTTATTCGCATCGTTAGTAGCTGACAAACGAGTGCCGGATTCTGGGCTACTTCGATTTCGGAAGCTAGGTGGGGTCATAAGCGCACCAGTGTCATTGTTGCCGCGAATGTATAAGCGATGCATTGAGGACGCACCGGCCAGTTTTTGTGGAGAGGACGACTTAAGTTTTTTTTCTGCCTGCCGAACTTGCATGGCGGTCGGCATTTCGTTGCGTCTGATCCATGATGGGTGTGATACCAGCAAGCCTCGGTTGGAGGTTTGGGCGACTGTGGGTGTGATTGTGATGGTACTCGTGGTCTCCCTGGCTTACCGGCACATGAGCACGTGCACTCGGTCCTTTGTGCTATGTTCCGATGGTCTTTGTCGATTCGGCGTGCCAGCCTCACAGCCTCTGCCATCAGCCTGGAGAGCTCTGACAAGATTTTCGTTGTTGGCAGAGTGACTTCCGCAGAGTCGTGATGCGAGATCGATCCGCTGGTGTATTGTTTGGATCCCTTCGTTATTTCGTGGACTCTATCGGCAATCGTCGAAAGATTCTGCAGTGAGGCCTCGTTTCATGATAGAATGCTGCACAACGTGATGTTCAGTCTGTTTAGCCACATCTGTTTCAGCGTCTCCTCCAAGATGCCGTCAGCGGCAAGTGTTTGCATTTAGTTCAGCAGCTGTGACAGTTGCTGATCCCCCAATTCAACCTCCAACAATAGTTCCTGGATACACTGCTGGGCGGACTCCGCAAAGGCTTTAATAATTTCGCGCTTGAGGTTGTCATACTTTCCCTCCACTGGTGGCTTGGACACCGCACTACGCACCTGATTCACAACTCTTCTGTCCAGGCTGGCGAAGATCAGTTGGAAACGCACTGTGTCTCCTGTAATATGGCCCGCCCCAAAGTATGCTTTGATTTTTTCGAACCACAGCTCGACGTCCTTCTCCCGGAATGGCGGAGTCCGGAAGGTGGCATTCTTCACACCGCTTATCTATCCGACTCCGGGGTCCGCCCTATCATGTGCGACTGCCCGGATGTCGTTTTTGTCTTCGTCAGGCATTTCAATCATTACGGCCAAGCTTGGGGGGTGTTCGCTTGCGCGCGCCGCTTTACGCCGCGGACGTGGTCCCTGTACAATATCTACACTAGGGACGCGATATTTACCACGAGCGCGCACAATAGTATTACCTCGCTTTACACTGCAAGCGCTGAATTCACCACTAAAGTGTTCGCCACCTCACTCTTCACCTCTTTCACTGGCTGGTTTTCCATTCACCTTAACGTGGGAAAAGGAGCACTACACACGTTAAAATGTTCGTTGTGTAACGCCGGGCGGTATGCTCCACTCGGGTGAGCAGAATCACCAGTTATGGTCCTCAAATTCGATACGCGGTGGTCAAGACGCTAAAAAACAAGTTATTCTCTGATTTTCCACTGTTTACAATAACACCATGATTTGTGATAAAACTCAATAAAAACTTATTTTACTGAATGCTTGTCAATTGCTAACTCTCGTGAGGTTTGGAATGAAGTGTTCTTACATTCTCATCGACGCGATATCAACTTCGAACAGAACGTTCCACTTGCGTAAGAACTGCTGATCATGCACACGTGCGACCACCAGACATGCTGGGTGGAGCTCTGGTCGTGTGAATTGATATGGCATGTTTGCTTGAGGCAATTGCTGCGTTGGTTGAAATATTGGACAATGTTGTCATGCAAGTGTTGCACTGCGGACAAAGTTGCACGCTAACGTGAAGCATCGGACAATATTGCAATGCTAACGCTGCCGCCACAGAACACACGTCATCTAGAGTCTCAGGCACATACAGCCGCAATTTTGTTCCAGCTTGAATAATGTTTCTGAATGCTCGGTTGGTTAAATTGTAATAACTGCTCATTCCGCGCAGTAATACCCCGCAGAGATCTGCTCTACGGTTGTTTGTCCGACAAGAGTATTGTTATTCTACTCGCGGTTTTCCATTCAGAGTTTCTACGATCACTATTTCCAATAGTTGTTCCTGTGTTACAATTGCGCAATTTTCCATCAGATTGGATACGATTCCAGTTTTACAGTATCTTCAGAGCCAAAATAGCCCAGTCATATTAGGGCTTTCACCTCGGAATGAAAGATAATAAGCTGCAAATTGGTATGAACCTTTGTTTTGTCATTCTAAATGTTGTCTCAAAAGTCAAAATCATTATCGTGTTCGCGTCTCAAGATATTCAAGGTCAAAGGTCACAAAAATCGGTTTTTCGTGAATATCTGGCTTCCTATCGGTTAAATGAGATTTGCATTTATTATAAAAGTTGTAGGCTATAAAATTCCCTACAACTTTTGTTTAAACTTTTTTTTCATACGACCAACCGTTTTGAAGGTAGAGCGCGAAGAGTGCACATCGTACAGTCATATACGGCCTAATGCAAGGTCAAGCGTGAGTTATGGTTATCAGTACGTTATAAAGTCAATTATTTACTTGGAAATTATAATTATTAAACAATGCCTATTATTTATGTACTAACTATTAATTATTTATATTTAATTAAAGTAAGTAACTTGATTTGCAACGGTACAATTTCAAACTAACGAATAATCTTGACTCATACAAAGTGGAGAGAGTGGCCTTGAATACTATAGAACATCTGTCCCGGCAATGAATAGAAAAGGGCATAGGGTAGGGACAAGTATTTCCAGGTATATAAGTATTGAGAAATTTACGCGTTTTAAAGAAAAGATATATAATGTCGTGTTAACTTAAAATAAAACTAAAATATATAATCCAGAATTAATAATATTTTATACTTAAATAGTTAAATATGAATAATTATATATATTATTTATGTACTAACTATTAATTATTTATATTTAATTAAAGTAAGTAACTTGCAATCATTGCAATCATTGTTTATTCAAATATTTTCGTGGGAAATAATCAGAGTCTTATGTAATAATTTGAATGAAATGTCACCTCTATTTTTGAAAAATTCCTTGAAACAGCATTTATAAAATTCGCGAAAAATCCAGATGTGTTTAAAGATAAAGCCGTTAATATGTACATACAATGTTCGTTTCCACGAAAATTCTTATTGGATATGTAGCTTGACCTTTTAGACAAAGCCGGTTGAAATTGATGAGGAAACAGGATCAAACAGAATTAAATTTTTTATGAATAAATTTATCTACATTGTGTACCTCGTGAAAAATAAATAGTCCATCTGATACATAAAATATGTGAGTAGGGGGCAAATATAGGGTTATCCATTTTAAGCTTGGGAAAGTAAAGCTAAAGAAAACACATAAAATATTCGGATGGGAACAAAATTTTCAATTCAATATAAAGGTTAAACTTTGCTTTTATACGTCAAACACAACGTTATTCAAATATCTTCCATGGGACCTCTTACAGGCCTCAATACTCTTACGGTAATTTTCAATGACTTTTCGGCACATTTCCGGCAATATCTCGGCCACAACTTCACGAATATTGGTTTTCAATTGCTCAAGATTTTGAGGATTGTTCACGTAAACACGATCTTTCGCATAGCCTCACAAAAAGAAATCCAAAGGTGTTAGGTTGCAGGATCTTGCGGGCCAATTGACATCACTCAATCAAGAAATTTCTTTTGCAAAAGTGCTCGATTAGCCTGTGTTGTGTGGCTTGTGGCTCTGTCCTGTTGGAACCACATGTTTTTCAGATCATAATCTTTAATTTCTTCACAAAAATAATCGGTTAATATCCGTCCATAGCGGTCAGAATAGACGGTAATGGCTCTACCTTGATCGTTTTCAAAAAAATACGGGCCAATAACACCACCAGACCATTATGCACACGAAACGGTCAATTTTTCTGGATGCAAAGGCCTTTTCGCAATCACCCGAAGATTTTGAGAGCTCCATATGCAGCAATTCTGTTTATTTTCGTAACCACTGAGCGAAAAATGAGCCTCATCACTAAAGAACATTTTGTTCGAAAAATCGTTATGAATGGCTTGTTGTTCAATCACACAATTCGCATACATTCTGCGTTAGGTATGGTCTTGAAGCTTAAATTCTTGAGCGAGTTGGATTTTGTATGGATGAAGATGCAAATCCAAATGCAAAATCCACCAGAATGAGCCATAAGACAAGCCCAAATGTTGAGCACGTCGAGGGATCGACAAATTCCGGTCTTCCTCTACACTTTGAGCAACGACAGCGATATTTTCAGCAGAACGAATGCTGCAATGATGCACAGGCCTTGTAATATCAATAAACAATCCAGCCTCTTCAAATTTTCTCACTGTGCTCCAAATTGATTACTGTGTAGGTCGATTATTTAGACCGTAATCGGCTCGTAAAGCCCTAAATGTTGATACAGCAGAATCACCATTTTTACAATAAAATTTAATAATTTTAACGCGTTCTTTGACTATTGAACGGTCCATATTTCTAAATAGCAAACCTTCAACTTAAAAACAAGTTGGGTAGACAGACCTATGCTCATGTCAGAAGGGTTTTGTACTTAACTTACAAAATGCAGTAACCAGCAACGAATAAAATCAAGAAACATGTCAAAGACGATTTAATTGGAGAAAATGTGAAAAACAAAGTTGAACGAATTTTCACTTCTGAGGTATTTGTTATAGTTTTACCCATAAATTTCTCCTTTGATAATTTTTTCAGATTTTTTAGATCACTGGTGTCCATTCGCGAGGGAGGAAACACATTTTTCATGTATTTCCCCCCCCCCCCCTGTGCCCCCACTGAAGCAAAAACTATCAGTTTAAGAACTGTTTTGAAAAGCTCTCATGGAGAATTTTCAGTTGATACTCATATCGGCTACCTTTCATGAAATTTTTTTTCAGGGGCCACTCTTCTATACTGTAATCATCGATTCATGGCCTATTTTTTCGAATCCTAGAATGGTTACAAAGCCCTATATCTAGGAGCTCTCTCCTGCCTCTTCGACTTGTTTCAATTGTATGTACTCATTTTCATGATACCTATCACTCCTGAAATTTTCATGCAAATTCTAGCAAAGCTGTAGTGTCTAAGTCGGTAAAAAGCGCATATGGCTCCATAGCCATATGTTTCCATAGTAATACAGGGCATATTGCTCCATAGTAATACAGGAAAATTCAAATCGCTATAACTTCGGTAAATACTATTCGATCTTTATGAAACTTTCAGAAAAGATTAATCTTATAAATAGTCATCTCTTTGCAGAATTTTATTGATTTTAAAGGTACCGTTTAGATTTTATTCAAGAAAACAGAAAATCGATAAATCATACTATTACTAACAAAGTTGAGTGAATTTCGTCTTCTCATGTATTTGTTGTTGTTGTACTCATAAAGGCCTACATTCATGATTTTTTTCAGATTTTTCGGATGGAAGGTGTCCAATCGCGAGGGGGGGGTACGCGAAAAGTTCGTACATTTCCCCTTCCCCTGTCCCCCTCGGTAACAATAAGGCAGTTTTAAGACTTGTTTTGAAAAGATCTCATTGAGGCCTTTCCAACGACACCCTACTCGACTACCAATGGTGAAAAAATTTTTTTAAGGGGTCACCTCCCTATATGGGGAGACCCCCCTTAAACGCCTTTGAAAAAAATTTTCACCCTTGAACTTTCAAGAGGTCACCACTTCTGACCTTTCTACAAAGTTTCATTGCTGTAGCCTCTATAGTTTCGGAGAAAAAGTGCTGTGACATACAGACGGACGGACGGACGGACGGACGGACAGACGGACAGACGGACACAGGTCGTGATTGCAATAGGGTTTTGTATTTTAGTACAAAACCCTAAAAAAACACGCTTTGAATGGCATTTAATTCTGACTGATGTCAAATGGCAGGGTTATACTTTCCTACCACGAAATGGATTACCCTGTATTACGTAGGCAAGCTTTGATTTGTTTTTAAAGGGCTAGTTTTCTTACTAGAGATTTGGAAACCACTACACATCAAATACTATAATGAAGGGATAATTGAAAGCTTTAAGATATTTGAGAGCATACAAAATTTTAAGTCATTGTTTTTCCTCTTCTTGATGATTACACATATTGACAATAAGAGGACTAGGCTACTATGCTTGTTCATAAAAGTACTCTCAATTGTCAGTTAAAGATGGAAAAGTGGTTCAAAGAAATTAAAAGCAACTTTGCTTAAAAATGCACCTTAACATTCTAAAATAATTGCAGGTGCACCTGAATTTTGATTGTTATTTCTCTGCAACTTACAGGGTTTTCCAATAAGAGGTGTTATTTTGATATTTAAAGAAAAATGCCATTTTTTATATGAATGATCGAGTCTTTATTTTGTTATGAAGAAAATGGTATGCCATTATTAATTAAAACCAACATCAGGTAAATGATCACCACGACCACGCTTACAGGACCATATCCTTTTCATGAAATTTTCCATAATCAAATTGCAAAGTGGCTATCCTATGTCCTCGATAGCCTCACGAATTCCATCTTTGAGGTCTTGAATCGACGCTGGGCTATTGGTATAGACCTTCTCTTTCACGTGGCCTCAAAGAAAGAAGTTGCAAGGTGTTAAATCACAAGATCTCAATGGCCAATTGTGATCACCTCTTCGAGAGATAACACGGTCCGGCAACTTTTCCCGTGAAAGATCAATGGTTTCGGTGCTTGAGTGGCACGTAGTACCGTCTTGTTAAAGTTCACCGTTGTCCAGATCAACACCATCCAATTCCGGCCTTGAAAAATCACTGATCATCTCTCAATAGCGCAATCCATTCACCATAACTGTTGCTCCAGCCTCATTTTCGAAAAAAAAAAGGTCCAATGACTTCGCCGGACCATAAACCGCACCAAACAGTCACATGTTGAGGATAAAGAGGCTTTTCAAACATAACTCTTGGGTTTTCTGAACCCCAGATGCATCAATTTTGCTTGTTGGCGAGGCCACCGAGGTGAAAATGGGCCTCATCACTCGAGATGATTTTTCGATGGAGTTCCGGATCGTTTTCATGCATTTCAAGGACCCAATCAGCAAAGACATGGCGTTGTTGATGATTGACCGGCTTGAGTTCTTGTGTTAACTGAATTTAACATGCCTTAAGATCCAAATCTTTTTGCAAAATACGGTGTAATGACGTTTGTGGAATGCTTAATTCCAAAGAACGACGAGGATTGGACAAACCTGGATTTTCTTCCACACTTTCGGCTACAGCAGCAATATTCTCGGCTGTTCTTGAATCACGTGCACGGGTTTTCTTTTTACATCACTAAATTGTCCAAACAACTCGAATTTTTTCACCAATTTCTGTATTGCAGTCCGACAAGGTGCTTCACGACGACTCAAAATGTTCGAGTTTTACGAACCGTCTCTGCCAAATTTTCACCATTTTTATAGTGAATTTTAATACTTTTAATGCATTGTTTAAGGGTATATAGTTCCATTTTTTATTAATAAGGTAGCTTTTACTTGTCAAATGTTAAAAAATGACAGCTTCAAAAGTGACATCTACCGAAATAGCGGGCTGTTCAAAATAACACCTCTTATTGGAAAACTCTTTAAATCTACCTACTAAAATAATTAACAATTGCCCTGAAATCGATATAGAATAATTGATCGACTGATGTGCAAACACTATCTTGTCTGCTTTTGAAAAGGATTTGTAGTTCCTAACATATCGTAAATATTTTGTTATCATAATAGTAAGTTAGATGGTTCATAAAGATTTAGTGCCCTAATAGCAATTCCTTTGACACTTCAAGCTCAAGATCTAATTATTATTAGCGGGAATTACCTGGAAAATAAAAAGTAACACAAAGTTTATCATACTATGTGATCTCAAGCCACTCCTCTGCAATTTTTCTAAGAGTGTCGGAGTAATGCTAAATTTTTCTATAGATTTTATTTTTAAGGTTCTGTAAAAAAATTTTTTACAGTACTCAATTCACATCGGTCCGACCGTTCGTCCATCCGCCAGTGCGTCACAGCAAGCTTTCTCAGGAACTATAGAAGCTATAGTCACCAAACAAAGTAAACAGTTCAGAAATTTCTGGTAAATGAATAGTACGTGGAAATGTGACTAGATGACAAACTATTTCGAAGCATGTTGGCCTAAACGTTGAAAAATGAAATTGATTTTTTTATCTTGCTTATTAACCCTTTCTGAAATGGATATAAGCTGTTGGTAAATTTTGAGAAACAGCTCATTATTGCCATTTACATTATATACATTATCTATTTCATTTACATTGTTTTCTGCTGGTCCTCTTACAACAAGCGCAAATGATACTCCGGGCTTAACAAAATTTCAAAGTAACACAATAGGATGTACTTGAGTTTATTTTGGGGAAAATTTAACCTTTGCATCTTGATATCGAGAGCATCCTCAATATGATTCCAAAAGTACCCGACCTGACTTATGAATACAGGTAGTTTGAAAAAACAACTACTGCGATTGACAATACCACCTTTCAAGAAGTTGATGTGAAAAATTCATAACGGCACGTTTGTTATCATTTTTTTTTACAGACATCCAAAGTGAACTCTCTCAGTGAATTTGTAATGGAAAAAATTGGGCAACGAGATATGGTACAATACTTTCATTTGAAAGGTCTAAGTCCAACCGATATCAAAGCCGAGTTGGATTCTACTCTGGGGAAGTCTTTTCCTTCGTCTACAATGGTCAAATATTGGGTGGCTGAGTTGAAGCGAGGTCGTACGAGCGCTAAGATGAAAACCGCAGTAGTCGACCAAGATGGTATTGGATGACCGTCGACTAAAAGTGCGCAAGATAGCAGACAAAGCAGGCATTTCAAATAGTGCTATGCATCGCATTTTGACCGAAAATTTGGACATGAGAAAGCTGTGCGCAAAATAGATGGGACCACAAACAGCAAGGTGAGGATGTTTCCATCGAGCGTTTGACAATGTTTTGCAGCAATAAAGCTGAGCTTTTGCGGCGACCCATGACCATAGACAAAACATGGGTCCATCATTTTACACCTGAGACCAAGGAGGAGTCAAAGCAGTGGACTCAAAAAGGAGAACTGGCTCCAAAGAAAGCAAAAACAGTTAAGTCAGCTGGCAAGGTCATGGCATCCGTTTTCTGGAATACGCGTGGGATAATATTGATTGATTTTCTCAAGAAAGGAAAAAATCAACGGCGCATATTATGCAGCCTCCTTGCAACGTTTGAGTAATAAAATCAAGAAACAACGGCCCCATCTGACGAAAAAGAAAGTGTTGTTTCATCACGACAACGAACCAGTCAGCACGTACATCATTACAATGGCTAAAATCAATGAGTTGAAATTCAAACTGCTTCCTCATCCACCCCATTCACCAGATCTAGCTCCCTCGGATTATTTTTTTTTTCCGAATTTGAAAAAACGGATCGGCGGCAAAAGATTTACCAACAATGAAGAGGTAGAGTCTGCGGTTGGTGGCTATTTTGAGGAGCTTGACGGCTCCTACTATAAAGCGGGTATCGACGCTTTTGAACATCGTTGGGAAAAGTGTATCGAGCTGAAAGGAGAATATGTTGGAAAATAAAAAAACATTTTCACAATGTTTTTCCTGTTTTCTTTGTCAGGTCGGGTGCTTTCAAGACTACCCTCGTATTTACTTCGCAGATAGCGCAGTGTTATTTTTCTTTTGGCTCCATCTGAGCCAATTTGCATTCACCGGGCCTTGAATATTTCAACGTTTAACGCAGTGATAGTGCATCGCACAATTGGCAGCCGAATTACCGATTCTTTGGCAACTGCAACACTGGTTGACCTCAAGTTGTTGGAGATGCTCCCACCTGATAACTCTAAAGTCCAAGTACCTTCCCTGTGTGAGGGCACTTGGACTGCTATCGTCAGAAATTCGTACCAAATAAAATGGTAATATTTTGCATTCAACAGTTGATCTCCTAGTATCAAAATGTTTCATACTTATACATTTGACAGCTGGCATTGCTTTTTGTAACATTTCAAGGAGGTCAACTGTAACCTTCCCACAGTCCAAGCCCTTCAACAGGAAGTTCTGGTTTTTTCCGCCTTTGGCGTGTATGTGAAGTGTTTATGTTTTAATTGTGAGTTTAGCAGCGGTCACTCTCTTAACTTCGAAATGATCGATCTTATGTTCGACTGTCGATAGCCAAACCATATCCCCTCTACGCTGCCTAATGACATTCATCGGAGGAACTTTCTCAGTTATCTTGTTATTTTTAAAAGGAGAAACAGTGGACATACCAGTTTGCTTCTTCTCCTTCTCCTTATTTTTTGGTTTTAAGTATTCAATAAAATTATCACTATAATCATTGATATTACGTATGTTTTCTTGATACTCCATTTCGATGTCTATATCGTCATTCAACGCAGCAAGTACCGCATAGTAAGTCGTTTCCTCCTCCCAGGCTTAGAATGATATCATCATCATGGATAGTTGACTTCTTCGTATCTTGTAATGTTGCTTTATTTGTTTGTTGAGCCTTTTGCGTGGCTACTTTTTTTCATTTGCCTTGCTTGTTGTCGCTCTTCCGGACATATTTTGTAGCTTCATTACTTTTGTTTTGTTGACGTTTATTAATTGCCAGAGCATGTCTCAAATATTAGTAATTCGGATTTTCATCTCCTCATTTTCTCTTGTAACCCTTGCGTTTTCTTTGGGGACTCTTTCCGATTCTTCTCGTGGAATACGCTCAAAGCTTTCATGGTCTACAAATGAAAAAATCATGAAACATTTTTCATTTGTAGCGTTTGCAATGCCTACCCCGTGTTCCCCAGCGCTAGAAAGCCTTCAGGCTCCTCTATGCCCTCGGAAAAAAGAACGTTTCTTCTTTTTTAAACTTTTAGAGACTTCCTTGCAACTGAAATCCAGACACTCGATAAATTATTCGAACAATTCAACGACTTAATAAGTTTTTTTAAAAAATTAACTTCGAATTGACGTTTTAAAAATTATTTTAATTTTTGAAAATTATTTTAATTTTTGAACTTTATTTTAAATTTTTGAAAATTATTGACAGGAGCGATTAAAAGCACGTCTATATGCAACGACTGCTAGATTAAAGGTTTTTCTAGGTGAAAGCCATTCACCGTCATGAATGGAGCAATAGTGCTCATGTGCACCACAGAAAAGATATAGACATACATAAAGGAAACTACTTTGGTCGAATACACTTAACTGACCAAATAACCTTGAAATTATTGAAATTTCAGATTTCATACAACTTGATTCAAACGAAAGTTGAAAAAAGTAAAGTTAAATTTACACGTTTATCGAAATCCGTCTTTTAGGTAAATTTCTCGAGAGAAATTTACCTATTGTGGAGAGTATCTTATATGTATATTATATATATGGGATATAACGAAATTTGTGACCACGCTAGAGGTTGCAATTTCGCTCCGATTTTCACCAAATTTTCAGGAAAGGTGTATTGGGTAAATATCTCAGTTAAATTTGTGAACCAACTATATCGGCCAAGCGAAAACAAGATGGCGGCCATTTCAGACGAAAAATCGTGATTTCTGTTCTGACCAAAGTATAGCTCCGATTTGGATGAAATTTGGTACAAAGGTTCACTGATGTATGTGATGAATCTCACGATAAAAAATCCAAAGCCGGTACGGCTGAAACAAAATGGCGGCCGCTCAAAGGCCAAAAAACGTACAAAATTTCGTTGTTATAGTTTTGAACAAAGCTTTCAACCAATATTAATGAAATTCAGTGATTTGATAGAAACTATAATTATCTGAATAGTTATGTTAAAAAACTGGAGGTCAGGTCAAAAAAACAAATTGGCGGCCAGTTGAAGCTCCAAACTTTAAAGTCTTGTAAAAGTCGCAATTTAGATCCGATGTATATGAAACTTGATTTTAAGATAAAAATCAGTTCGATCTAGAAACATTTTGGTGATCATGCATGTGCAATTCTCAAAATGACGGAGATTTAAATATGAGACTTTTTTAGGTTTTCGTGGCCCTCTAGCGGTCACATTTTCCAGCGGACTTTGATGAAACTTGAGATGATGGATCTCTTTACTAAGTTCTTGTATTACCCATAAAATGTTTTACATCGAATGAGAAATAACAAGTTGGGAAGACAAAACTACGCTTATGTCAGAAGGGTTTTGTACTTAATATACAATATCTGGATAAATAGAATGATTTAATTCAAGAAAAACTTTACTGACATGTACAACAAAAATATTCCTTCTTTGAAAGAACTCCATCTTAATCTGCCAACATTTTATTCCAATAATACTACAATGATTGACTGACCTGAATCTTAAACGTAATTTTGTTATTCATATTATTTAAAAATTTGGAGATGATTCAATCAAAACTGTAATGTCTGGTTAGATGAAAAGCCCATATGGTAAGCCATGAATCGATGATTACAGTACAGAGGAGTGACCCCTGAAAAAAATTTCATGAAAGGTAGCCGATATGAGTATCAACTGAAAGTTCTCTATGAGAGCTTTTCAAAACAGTTCTTAAACTGACATGTTTTGCTTCTGTGGGGGCATAGGGGGGGTTGGAAATCCATGAAAAATGTGTTTCCTCCCTCGCGAATGGACACCCGTGATCTTAAAATATCTGAAATAATTATCAAGGGAGATATTTGTGGGTATAACTATAACAAATACCTCAGAAGTCAAAATTCTTTCAACTTTGCTAATAATAGTATGATCGTCGAACATGACATGTTTCTTGATTTTATTCGTTACTGGTTACTGCATTCTGTAAGTTGAGTACAAAACCCTTCTGACATGAGCATAGGTCTGTCTACCCAACTTGTTTACAATCTTAGAATGGTTACAAAGCCCTTTTGCTAGGAGCTCTCTCCTGCCTTTCTGACTTGTTTCAATTGTATATACTTATCTTCATGATACCTATCATTCCTGAAATTTTCATGCAAATCCTAGCAAAGCTGTAGTTTCTAAGTCGGTAAAAAGCGCATATGGCTCCATTGCCATATGTTTCCATAGTAATACAGGGCATATTGTTCCATAGTAATGCAGGAAAATTCAAATCGCTATAACTTCGTTAAATATTATTCGATCTTTATGAAAGATTAATCTTATAAATAGTCATCTGTGTACTGAATTTTATTGAATTTAAGGGTACCGTTAAGATTTTATTCAAGAAAACACAAAATCGATAAATCATACTATTACTAACAAAGTTGAGTAAATTTCGACTTCTCATGTATTTGTTGTTGTTGTACTCATTAAGGCCTATATCCATGATTTTTTTCAGATTTTTTGGATGGAAGGTGTCCAATCGCGAGGGGGGGTACGCGAAAAGTTCGTACATTTTCCCTTCCCCTGCCCCTCTCGATAATTATAAGGCAACTTTAAGACTCGTTTTGAAAAGATCTCATTGAGACCTTTCCAATGACACCCTACTCGACTACCAATGGTGAAAAAAATTTTTTGGGGGGCCACTTCCCTATATGGGGAGACCCCCCTTAAACCCCTTTGAAAATTTTTTCACCATTGAATTTTTAAGAGGTCACCACTTCTGACCTTTCCACAAAGTTTCATGATTGTAGCTTCTATAGTTTCGGAGAAAAATTGCTGTGACATACAGACGGACGGACGGACGGACAGACGGACACAGGTCGTGATTGCAATAGGGTTTTGTATTTTAGTACAAAACCCTAAAAAAAAGTCGAAATTATAAAACCTAAAATTTTTAGCTGCCATTTTCACTAAAAGTTGAATAATTTTGCCCTGTCTAGAGTGAAACTTCTATTTGAACGAGATTTGGCACATTAATTGATGAGGTCCTAGCCCACAAAGATTTAAAATAGCCCAAAATCAAATGCATGCATTCAAAATGGCGGCCCCCAAAGGTCAGAAGGCAAGCGCAATTAGCTAGTTTAGTAGCAACTGAAATAATGAATTTTTTCATGGAAACGTTTTAAATTACTTAACTTGGGAGTACTTATATAGCAGACCATTATTAGGATATTGTTAAAACATTTTTACAATACCCTAAAAAATTATGAAATCGTGACTTGTCTGTCCGTCCGTCCGTTTGTTCGTGCGTCACAGTAAGTTTCCTTGCAAACCACTTGAGCTAGAATGAGGAAATTGTCTACGCAGGTCAAAAGTGGTGCCTCTTAAAATTTGCGGTGCTAGAAAATATTTGAAGGTATTTAAGGGGGGTGCCTCCATACAGGGGGTGACATAAACTTTTTTTTTCTGTAGCCCTCTAGCAGCAACAGATTTCGATGAAACTTGAAATTATAAGTTATTAAGGCAAGTTAATTTAATGTAATTTAATTATGCAAATCGGATACCAAATAAAAAGTTGAAATTTATAGCTTAATATTTTTAACAGCCGTTTTCAATAAAAATTTTAAATGATGGCCCCTGATAGTTCAGAAAAGAATTGAAAATGTGTATGTTAATGGCAACGCAAGTGCTGATTAAACTTTTATGGAAATCAAGCTATCACCTTTGTGTGGTAACCACTGTGAAATGTGTAAACAGCAAATGTGAGAAGGGCGAAACCTGTATTTAAATCTTTATAACAATTTATTATCCGCCGATTTTCAAAATGTGATCCATACGTCGGCAACTCAATTTATTGAGCGAAATATTTGCGCCAGATTCTTTTTCGAAACCTTGCGCTTCATACTAGAAATTTACCTTTCCGGCTGGTGCTGCCAACGGGGATCTGAAGTACTCAAAGATGTTTGGTCAGTATCTCGCTTGAACATGGGAGGATTGATAGATTCTTGGAATCTGTATCAATCATAACTACTGGAATTTATTTGCTGTAAATATGGAAAATATAACTCCAATAAAATAACTCAAGTCCTTCTAACCACCAATACTCAGCTTTATAAAAGTGAGTGCAAATACACTTGCTTCCGTTGAATTTCTTTTCTTCAGCCATATTGCTTCAAATCATCGATTGCACGTGATTTAATAGCAAAATTTGATCTTCAATCTTTTTTCATGCATTTTCACCATATGCTACTGAATTTAAGGATAATGCATGAATTCAAATTACTGTTGCTCAAGATCTCTATGTCAAGATGAACTTTAAGTTCTTATATTATCTTTTAGCTGACAACTCACTTTCTTCAAGTACCTACAAAATGCTTTATCATGAAGTCACGAGGAAAATATTCGTGCCGTACAAAATTCATGGGAATTTCACTGCACGTCTATGAAATAAAATATCATAAGTGCAGGTAATGTATCTTTTCGATGACGTGAGAAAAATTCCAAAGAACACTGAATGAAGCGTAATACATGGCAATGATATTCAGGAAATTACTCTCATAAGCTGCTTCATTCTTTGTTGGCAACATGGAAACAGAGGAGAGTTTGTCAACTTCATTACGTTTGGAAAATTGATGCTAGAAGTAAGGAATAAATATTTTCTTTTTAGATTTATCGGAATTTTTATCCCAATGAAAAAATTTCTCAGAACACGTTTCGCAATTATGAATATTTTTTGTCATTCTTTTGACAGTATCCCCAAATTAACTTTTCCCAAAAAAATATATGCAGCCGTAAAATGGTATCTTATAAAAAGTTGTGTGAAATCATTCAAATCCAAATACCGAGAATTTTTTTTTTAATTTTAGAGTTTATTTCAATATTTTCTAGATACAAAGAACGTAGCTACAGGGAAGGTTTCCAAATTCGTTGAAATACATAAAACTACTACCATAGAACAATTCTTTCTACTATTTATATATTAAAGCACTCCTTTCGTTGAATTGCACTTATTAGAACACTTTTGCTAAGAAAAACGGTGTTTTTATTAAGTGCTGCTCTCATCGCAGTTCTGTTCTCCTCTTTTGTCTTTTAAAGTTTCGCGGAAAATAAAATCGTTTGACTAATTTCACCCTCAAATAAGGGCACCCTGTTACCGTTGCCGTCGGCATTCATCTGAGCGATGAAAAATGTCTATAATGTTAAAGTTTTACTTCGTCTTTGCCAACCAGCTTTCGCAGGACGTTTGAGAAAGAGGGAGCGAAAAAATGTGATGATGACAATGGTGACGGGATGGTGAAATTCTTCAAAGTTTGTTTGAAAACTCTCATTGAGTCATTGAAGCAAAATGTAGAAGCTTCACAAACGTTTCAACAAAAACAAGGAAACATTATGACGTACACACATGTCAGTGTCGGGCGAAATAGGACAACAAACTTTTCATTTATATATTATGATGAAGTGAAAGACGCGTTATCTTGCAAACTTTTTGTGAATTTCGTGATAAGCACTTAGGTCCTTTATTTCAGAATTGGTTCTACTTGTGTTTCTTGATATTATAGCTATGTTCATGCGAAATACAGTTTGGACTGAAATATTTAAATAAATAGAGCCTTGGCAAGAAAGTTTGTCTAAAGCAAAATATTTACGTGGGGTATTAATTAGAGCAAATTTAAAGTAAATGAGGGAATGATAGTCTTTCTTTAACTAATCTGCATAAACAACTATTTTATCTTAAAAATCCTAATATTAAATTACTTTTAAGCTCACGTTCAGAAACATTATAGTATGCACAAGTTGAATATATTTTTGCAGGCTCATTGTTAAACAATAGCGGCAAAATAATTGCTAAATTTTTAATAATTTCATTATAGTTCCCTTGTAATGGCATTTTCTCGTGGAATTTGAAATGAATTAAATAAAAAAGTCAACCTCAAATATCATTACCATTTATACAAAGTTGCAATCTCCTTTTCATTTTATCTCTGGCATCGTTTTCCGTCAGCCTGAATAAAAAAGTCAGAAAAGCGATTGTATATACTGAACATGGACACAATACGCTCAACTAAAACATTTTCTGCGAAAAAATTCGAAAACTTTGCCATTATAGCGGATAATTAAGTATTTAAAAGCTCGTTTTCCGAGAGAGTTTTTATTGCCTTTAAAACACATGTAGTATGGGTTGGACTATTTTTAATGGCGAAAGAATTAAAACTCTAGTATACATACGAGTACATACATACATGTTCAGTAGGTATGTTTTTTGGTTAATGCTTGCTTGCTTGAACATGTGTTGATATATTAATTTGCATTTTAATTCAGAGGAACCTACTTTAGTGGGAAACTTTTAACCATCAATTAGATTTTGTTATGTCGACAAAATGCCTCTGAAATAGAAACTATTTAATGTTGAAAGCTTATTGGCATTAATAATGGTGAAATGCTTCATAGTTTGCAATTCTTATAATTGGCAAAATTTTCGAAAACATTTTTTCTCTTCATTTTGACAACTTGAATTTGTAGCAAGGATAATGACCGCGCACCATATGCAATAATGAAAGTAACTGTATTTCATATCAAGCATTCCTCCAGTTTCTGATTCTTCAAAAAAAAACCAGTACTCAAAAAAGAACGAAATTTTATAAACGATTTTCTTGCATTTTTTTAGTGAGTTAATGTTGATTCCTTATATACTGCGAATTATACACTCCCCTATGTAAAACCAGGACATTTAAAAGTCAAATGTTAATATCATCATCATTCTTATGGCTTGATAAATTTTATTTAACAAAGACCTACTAGTTTCACTTCCTATCTGTCCGTCCGTCCGTTCGTTATTCGCATGTCGTATTTCACAACAAGTATTCTCAGAAACTGTAGAAGCTAGAAAGCTCAGACTATGTGGAAAGGTCAGAAGTGATAGTCTTTCAAAAGTTCAGGTCTTATATAATGTTTCAAAATTTTTTTAATGCTGAAAGGACCCTTAAAAATTCTTTTTAATGAAGTGTAATCGAATGGGGCATCAAATGAAAGGTTTTAATGATAACTTTTAGAATCTGAAACCAATGTATCAGGGGGTCCAGGCAAGACAAAATGCACACAAAACGTGTGTCCCCCGTGGCCTTGGACACCTTTGAGCCAAAAAATTATGGAAGTAGGTCTTTATTAATACAAGAGCAAAAAATACCTCAGAAAGCAAAATTCATTAAACTTTGTCAAGTAGAGTATGATTTGTCAATTTTACATATTTTCCTATAAAATCAACGGTACCCTTACATTTCTTAAATTTTTATAGTTATGTAGATTGATATGAAAATTTACGAAATTCCATGGAAATCCAATCAAAAGCAAGTGAGATGCAGCCATTCCAATGTATGGAATTACAACAACAAGAAAATGAGTTGATGGTTGTTTTATATTTCAAATCGACTTAGGGACTTTTATTTTCTTCCGATTTACATGAAAATTTGAGGAATCATGTCTAATTTGAATATGTTCTAATGACTAAACATTTAGAAAATGATTTAAGCTAGAAAAAAATGGCCGGTGTTATGTGCTTATGAAACAAACTCTACATCTTTGGATACATCCTTGGTGCGGACATCAGAGGGTGAAGGCGAGTCCCTCGTGCCTCATAAGGGAATCGGAGTAATAACCATGCCACCCGAAAGTAGGTTGGGCGAAATGCTAACTCTCCGTCCCTAGAAAACCCTACAATATTTCGAAACCTGCAGAACGGAATCGGAATGGATTCGACTCACGGCATCGACCTCAGAACCGTGAAAAGGAATGTGACATTGGATCCTGGAAAAGCAGATCACTGAACTATAGTGGCCCTATTCAGGACCGATTCCAACAGGCTCCACAGTAGACTGTCCCTAGCCCGTTTGAGAAAGGAGGCGGGAACCCCTTGTTTGCCCAAGCCCAGTTTCTATGATTCCTCATCCTAAACCCAAGGGTTAAATGGTAGATATTATATATTATTATTTTTTCCCAATAATGGAATGCCGAGAAATGCTTCTAACTGTGAAAACGTCTGCAGCTCTGCTACTAAATCCTAATTATACCTCCTTTGTGGGGACATAAGAAGGTGAGTCTTGAATAATTTAAATACCACGTGATCTATAAATTAATGAAGGTAAGAGTTTCTATATATTCAAAGAACGTTTATTAATTCTATGATAAATCTTATCACTTATAATGATACAGCTTTTGACTTAAGGTAACTATTTTCAGTCTGTACTTAAAACATTAAAAAAATTAAAATATAAAAAAAACGTAAGCAAATTCTTTTTTATGCTTTATCATACTCTAGACTTAAAAAAAACAGAAACTCCTTCTGAGATCAATACTACATGAAAAAAATGGCAGGTATTATGTAACTTAAAAATATTAGCGAAAAAATGACATTTGCTTTGAAAAACTCACCAAAGACTTATGTTTGGCATTTGGTACACATTACAGTCTTTACTGAATGACTTTCACAATTATGTCCGCTACATTTAATAAACTTTAGGGATTGTTTTTTGCCCATTTTTCGGTCACATAAATAGCATCGTCCTCTTTTGCTTCCAGATATTTCAGCGTTGGCTACAATTGGATGACGCCTTTTTGATTGGCCTTCTGTAGATGTCGCTGCATTATCAGTGTGCTTTAGAAAATTTTCTATTCTTTTTTTCAAGTCAAAAGAAAATTTAGAATATTCATCCGTTCTTTCTCGAACAAATGGTGTTAACAAATCTATGCCAATTTTCTTCATATAATCATTGCGTTTCATTAGTTTTCCTAGATTCGAAGCTTTCCACAAAATGAAACCATTAGCCGTGGAAATATTCATAATGGCAGAAAATATAACTTATGGCCATCGCTGTGCTCTTCTTGAAACGGAATAATTAGTCCATTTTTTATCTAGGGAATCAACACCTCTCTTACTGGCGTTATAAAATTGAATAATTTCAGGCTTGTCACTTTCCCGGTCCACAGATTTGGCATGATGCATGGATGATATCGTGACTACACTTTGATTTTTATTTGGTACATATGAAGCCAATGTTTTATCATTTGTTAATTCAAAAAGAGTAGAGTCTACGGGTCGACTTTTGAGTGGCAGATACTGTGGTGGAATTTCACGCTTATTTTTCCGCAAAGCCCCCACGAACACCAATTCAATTTGTTTCAGTTTGTCGACTAACTCAGTCGAAGAAAACCAATTATTTCCGGGAATATTTTTATTCGTAGTGAAAACTGATTCAACCAGTGATACCACAGTTCGGGTTAGGACAGCGAGTTTGTTTTTTTCTCTGGAATCGGATTTGCCACTGTAAATGAAAACATTGTAGAGATAATCTGTTTTTGAATCACAGAGGCACGTAGTCTTCATGCCATATTTTGCAGGCTTGGACTTCATGTAAACCCTAAATAAACATCTTCCTCTAAATAGGCTAAGCATCTCATCCACCGTATGGTATTCAAAGCAAGAGTAATATTTCTGACAATTTTTTATAAATATATTGAACACTTCAAAAATCAGAGCAGTTCTATCACTGACTTTTCGGTCATCTCTTGTTTTAATATCATCAAATCGTAAAGATGACAAAAGGAACAAAAATCGTTTCAGAGACATAGTGATCCTAAGAATATCTCTTCCTGTGCTATCCGTTGCCCACAAACTTCCAACATCTTCGCGTCTGGATTTAAAAACACTAGCTAATAACAACAAGCTTAAAAAGCCTTTATTTCCGACACATTCACATGATTGGTATGTACTCCTTGGCTGGTGCACTTTTCAGAAAATTCTTTAATTTTTTCGTTAGTGTACTTGGATATTATATCAATCATCATATCTGTTATCAATAACTGTCACAAATCAAGTGGTGACATATTTATTTTGTCACAAGCTTCAACAATCAGTCCGGGAAGATGAGTTATAATGTTAACAAGTTGGGTAAACAGACCTACGCTCATGTCAGAAGGGTTTTGTATTCAATTTACAAAATGCAGTCACCAGATCGAATCAAATCAAGAAACATGTCAAAGACGATTTTATTGGAGAAAATATGAAATGCGAAGATCAGATTTTTAACAAAGTTGAACGAATTTCGACTTCTGAGGTTTTTGGTATTGTTATACTCATAAATATATCCCTTGATAATTATTTCAGATGTCCATCCGCGACGGAGGAAACACATTTCTCATGTATTTCCCCCCTGTGCCCCCACTGAAGCAAAAACTGACAGTTTAACAACTGTTTTGAAAAGCTCCCATGAAAACATTCATTTCATACTCATACCGGCTACGTTTGATGAATTTTTTTTCGGGGGCCACTCTCCTGTGCTGAAATCATCGATTCATGGCCATTTTTTTCGAATCCTAAAATGGTTACAAAACCCTGTTGCTAGGAGCTCTCTCCCACCTCCTTGACTAGTTTCACTTATGAGCATTAATTGTAGGTACTCATCTTCAGTCATTCATTCAATTGAATCAAATGTTTAAAGCATGCACCTTAAACGTTGAAGTTGGGAAAAAATAACTCCAAATTATTCAATCTTCGCATTTAAAACAGCCACTATCTTGTTTTACGATTACTGATACTACTAGCTGAGCCAATTCTCAAAGATATACATGACACCTATCATTCCTGAAATTTTCATGCAAATCCTAGCAAAACTGTAGTGTCTGAGTCGGTAAAAAGCGCATGTTGTTCTATAGCCATATGTTGCCGTAGTAATACATGCAGCGCATATTGTTCCATAGTAATACAGGGAAATTCAAACCGCTATAACTTCGCTAAATATGATTCAATCTTTATGAAACTTTCAGGACAGATCAATCTTATAAATAGACGTCTGTGTACTGAATTTCGTAGAATTTAAGGGTACCGTTAAGATTTTATTCAAGAAAATATAAAATCGATAAATCATACTATTACTAACAAAGTTGAGTGTATTGCGACTTCTCACGTATTTGTTGTTGTTGTACGCACCAAGGCCTACATTTCTGATTTTTTTCAGATTTTTCGGATCACAGGTGTCCAATCGCGAGGGGGGGGGGACACAAATTTTTCGTGTATTTCCCCTCCCTGTGCGCCCCTTGAAGCAAATTTTGCCAAACTAAGACCTGTTTTGAAAAGTTCTCATCAAGACCTTTCATTTGATACCCATATCGGCTACCTTCAATGAAATTTTTTTTTCGGGGGGTCACTCTCCTATATGGGGAGACCCCCCTTATATACCTTATAAAATTTGTTTGTAGCTGAACTTTGAAGAGATCACCACTTTACACCTACAAACAAAATTTGATGTTTCTAGCTTAAGTAGTTTCCGAGAAAAACTGCTGTGACACACGGACGGACGGACGGACGGACGGACGGACGGACGGACGGACGGACGGACAGACGGACAGACGGACAGACTGGTCGCGAAACTAGTAGGGTTTTGTAAAATTATTTTACAAAACCCTAAAAAATCGTGTGCGTGAAATACGGGGAGGTGTTTTTCACCATTTGTATCGATTCTTACCTCTAAAGAAGCTGGGATTTGTGGTATAATCTTTCTCTTCATCAGAGATACTTGTGTCGGAGGAGTCACTCTCATGCACAATTACACTGTTATCCAAGGAACTATCAATCTCCGCATCTTCTCTGTCACCAATTATTTCATCGTCACACACTTCACATGGCAGATGCTCACAACCGGTTTCAACGTTTGATTAATCCTCCAGAAATTTGCGTATCTCAGATACAACCAAGTTGGGTAAACAGACCTACGCTCATGTCAGAAGGGTTTTGAATTCAATTTTCAAAATGCAGTCACCAGATTGAATAAAGTCAAAAAGCATGTCAATGACGATTTTATTGGAGAAACTATGAAATTCGAAGACGATACTATTATTGACAAAGTTGAACGAATTTCGACTTCTGAGGTTTTTGTTATTGTTCTACTCATAAATATCTCCCTTGATAATTATTTCAGATGTCCATTCGCGAGGAGGAAACACATTTTTCATGTATTTCCCCCCTGTGCCCCCACTGAAGCAAAAACTGACAGTTTAAGAACTATTTTGAAAAGCTCCCATGAAAGCTATCATTTCATACTCATATCGGCTACGTTTGATGAATTTTTTTTCAGGAGCCAGTCTCCTGTACTGTTATCATCGATTAATAGCCAATTTTTTCGAATCCTAGAGTTGTTACAAAGCCCTTTTGTTAGAAGCTCCCTCCCGCCTCCTTGACTTGTTTCACTTATGAGTGTTAATTGTAGATACTCAGCTTCAGTCATTCATTAAATTGAATCAAGTGTTCAAAGCATGCACCTTAAACGTTGAAGTTGGGAAAAAATAACTCAAAGTTATTCAATCTTCGCATTTAAAACAGCCACTATTTTGTTTTGCGATTACTGATACCACTAGCTGAACTGATTCTCAAAGTTATTCATGACACCTATCATTCCTGAAATTTTCATGCAAATACTAGCAAAACTGTAGTGTCTGAGTCGGTAAAAAGCGCATGTTGTTCCATAGCCATATGTTGCCATAGTAATAAATGCAGCGCATATTGTTCCATAGTAATACAGGAAAATTCAAACCGCTATAACTTCGCTAAATATGATGCAATCTTTATGAAACTTGCAGGGTTGATCAATCTTATAAATAGACATCTGTGTTTAAGGGTACCGTTAAGATTTTATTCAAGAAAACATAAAATCGATAAATCATACTATTACTAACAAAGTTGAGTGAATTGCGACTTCTCACGTATTTGTTGTTGTTGTACTCATCAAGGCCTACATTCGTGATTTTTTTCAGATTTTTCGGATCACAGGTGTCCAATCGCGAGGGGGGGGGACACAAATTTTTCGTGTATTCCCCTCCCTGTGGGCCCCTCGAAGCAAACTTTGCCAAACTAAGACCTGTTTTGAAAAGTTCTCATCAAGACCTTTCATTTGATACCCATATCGGGTACCTTCAATGAAATTTTTTTTCGGGGAGTCACTCCCCTACATGGGGAGACCCCCCTTAAATACCTTATAAAATTTTTTAGTAGTTGAACTTTGAAGAGATCACCACTTTACACCTATATACAAAATTTGATGCTTCTAGCTTAAGTAGTTTCCGAGAAAAACTGCTGTGATACACGGACGGACGGACGGACGGACAGACAGACGGACAGACAGGACGCGATTCTAGAAGGGTTTTGTAAAATTATTTTACAAAACCCTAAAAAAATTGCTTCTAAGCCCAACACAAAGAACACATACTCAGTATCGGGGGTCCATTTGGACCCCGAGCTAGTTCATACCTTCACTTCTAATTAAGATAAAGCAATAAAAGTCCGGCTCCCACTACAACACGTGACATAATGAGATTATATCGAAGTGCGTGTTCTTAAGTGAAAAAATAGCGATACAGCAGCAGTTAAAGTTTGCAGTGGGATCCATTTGGACCCCACGATACCAGTTAAGGGTTAATATAATTAATATCATTCGTCTAAACTGCTTTGACTGCATCTAGGAGCATTTTATACGCATCTAACTCACTCTATAGTAAGCGCCTATCTTGTCGTCTCACTCATCTTACAGTGTGCGTCTTATTCTCATCACAGAGCTGTGAACCTTTTAAAAGAGAAACAACAATCGGTGTTTTCACTAAGCCCGCGCAAAGATAACTACGCACGACTCATAAATTTTGTGAATTTTTGTGTATTACAGTGTAACCTCTGTAATCTCCATATCTTATTCTCAGGCCTCATTCAGATTGTTCGAGTTGTCGGGACAGACGGACGAACGGATAGGATGGGAAACCAGTAGATTTTTGCAAAGTTTCTTTCAGAAAGCCCTTAAAATCATGGAGCTTGTAACAACCGCGAAATTCACCGCAGTTGCAGACATTATGTTTCAGCAGAGGCGACACTCAGTCGTGTCGTGGGACTTCCAGGATACCCTCTGCTCATGCTGAGCCACCCTACACATAAAAATGAACACGAAGAGATAAGGACAGGAAAGGGGAGGTCATTTTAAAAATGAAAAATTATTATCTTAACGAGACATGGCCGTTTTATTTAATTCACAAAAAAGATTCTACACAAATTCTTACCCCCCTTAAAAATTCATGTAAGGAAATCCGTTAAAAAAAATTTATGAAAAGAAAACAAAAAATTAATTTGATAACATATAATAAGCAAATCCAATATAATAAAAATAAATATAAAAGGTAATGTAAAAAGCAAATCCAAATAATTACTCACACTTTCCTTGTTGAACTGCGAGCGCTCGGCAAAGAACAAAACTAGGAATTCGGGACACCTGAAATTCAATCTTCAATTTGAAAATAAATGTTTAAAAAAAACCAAAATGAAAACACGGAACCGCCACTTTTCACCATGACGCTGAATACACCCTCTTCACTAATCTACAGTCCTTTCAATTTCTTCCAATAATATAATTCAAATTCGAAAATTGAATCTTTTACCAATTCATAGATAAGACAAAGTACTTCTCAGAAAACTTTCCTCATTCTATTTTTTCTTCTCATCTTTAGTTTGTTAAATTATGACACTTTTTTCTTCCACTGTTGACTATCCTCGGCAACATAAGTCGTTTGATTTGCGTGTGTAACTACCCGTTACGGGCCTAGCCTCCTGGTCACAATTAGACAGCGATTGGTTTAAGCACCAATCATTCGCCTCCCAAGTTTGGTACCAGTTTAAATTGAGGGAACTCTCAACTTTCATACTGGTGGATCTAAGACCCAGCGATGTCTGATGCCACTACGATACTCCCCGAAGGGCCGCAACCAATTAGCTGATCATCCGCTGCCTGTGGTACCTGAATATACCTCCAGGGTTGAGGTTCGCAGCAACGATTTGATCTTGTTCTTAAACAATCACAAAGCCACTATGTTTCGGGTCAAGTTCCTGCCCTGGTATTATTACTAAGCAATTCGGGTACCCCGGGAATGCCTGTCCTCATCGGCTTCACTGGTATCGGAGACGACAACCCAACAATAGCAGTTGCACCCCTTTGAATTACCAGATCAGTTCCGCCCTGGGGGGTGTCCCCGGCAACAATTAAAATTCGAATCCACAATATAAGTTTCCAATCCCACAATCATTTTATACCCAACTACCGCTGCCACATCTAAGTTACGTAATGGAAGTTCAATGCACTTTGATTCCGCTGCCCACACATCTTTTCCATATCGACAAACGCAAGAATTTCAATTTTGCATATATTGTGATTTGCATAACCATGATAGCGTTTGGTTATATGCAATTCATCATATGCAAGTATACGGAAATAATTGCTTTTACCAATATCCCAAAAAGAGTGTTTCCCCGCGCTCGGCAGAACTTGAACCCAGGGTCCCAGCGGATCCCCAGTCAATAATCCATGGCGCTACCAACGGAGCCACCTTCTATTGACCTCCCAATCATCGAATTAGAAACTACCACTATGCATCTTTCTTATTGGGCATAGAAATGAAATTTGTTAGTAGGGAAGCGTGGATGAATTTAACTAGTATAACATATAAAATTTTGTCGGGGGGAGCTAATGAATAAAATGAGTTAGTATGAAGGACGGAAGTAGGTTTTGTTAGGAAAAAGGTATCGAAAGAAACTTTGTTAATGGGAAGCAATGAATGGAGTGTTCTTAGTGGTAAAGCTCATATTATTATTATATTACTTTTTTTTTTGTTATTGAAAATAAGGTAAAAGGATAGGAGTGAGATGATGGGGAAATAAAATTATAGGCGAAATTATTTAATGTTCATAAAAATAAATAAATATACCGAGGAAAAGGGTACGTGTGCCCAAAAGAAGGTGGAGATGTTACGGCGGTAATTTGAATTTGCGAATGGGAGAATGCTGGTATGCCGGAATTTGCAAAAAGCTATATCCAATAACAAATAACATACAGGCTGAAAATCGTTGAACTTTTCTAATAGTAGTAGTAAATCAGCCATTTCAAAAGTTCTTCAAAATATCATTTTATTCTATGAGTTTCAATAAAATTTACCGACAAAAACATATTTAAAATTCAGATCAGTCAGTAATTTCAGTAGTATTGAAACAAAATGTTGGCTGATTAAAATGAAGTTATTATAAAGCAAGAATATAATCGTGGGGCATGTCATCATAGTTTTTCTTGAATTAAATCATTCTATTTATCCACATATTGAAGGTTAAGTACGAAACCCTTTTGACATGAGCGTAGTTCTGTCCATCCAACTTGTGTAAGACTTATAAACGTTGCAGATCAAACATGTTTTATAGCAGTATATGCAACAATTTTTTCCGTAAACGTTACAGTAAGCACAAGGAAATCATCCGATATGTACTTTGCGTTGCTGCATATCATATGTAAAGATAGCTTGATAACTTACATATACAAGAATGAAGCTGCCATTCCTCTTGTCCACTGCTGCTTGCAGACGAGTTCACCCAATAGATGGTAATCTTCTTCTTTGTAGCACTACCGCCCCTCTCGGGCCTTCGCTTAAAGATAGTTAGAGTATCTCATTTTCATGACCGTATTGATTTTTTCGGAAGTCGGTTTGGTCAGTACCATGCTTCCGTGTGCTTGCTCAGCTATGATATGGGCTGATTAAATCAGTACATATCACCGCTGAGTGAACACTCATAGTCTGCCCGAACAATCCTCTGAACTAAATCACGTTGCTCCCAACGAGATTTGAACCTGAGACCTTCGGCTTATGCGTTCATGTCTTAACCACTAGACCACACAGACTTTTATTAGATGGTAATTTGTACACCATTTCTGAGGAGATTAGGAATGGCCCTTCATGGAAGCTTAAAATTCTTTTAAAACAGATGGTTGCCATCTTCTGGCTTCTGGTTTAAAGAACTTTGCTTGGGTTCGCCTAGCCAATCACATGCTACAAACCTCAGGTGCTGTCTCTGCAGCATGTGTCTTCATAAGTGATATGCAGATTGCCAACCAATGGATGAACTCCTCTGCAAGTGGCAGTGGATATGAGGAACAATAACTACGTTCTTGTATAGATTGCAACAACGGCATTTTAGCGAAAATAACTTACCATTCTTCTGTGTTCTTGTTCCCATATAAGTTGAATAAACAACACCTCACTGCTTGCTCGTGCTTTTCCTAGCTGACCAAATGCAGAGACAGCACCTGAACTGTGTAGTGTGTGGTTGGTTGGATGAAATTAAGTAACATTTTTTAAAAGGTAGCCAGAAGATGGCAACCTCTTGTTTAAAATGACTTCCATATGTTATTCTGATATGTTTTACAATTTCTGATACTCTCATCGATTTTTTTCTAGCATGCATTGCATCAAGTAGTCCGCGTTGCTTAGTGGTTAGAACACTAAGCCCGTAAGCCGAATATCTCTGGCTCAAGTCTCGTTGGCGTCAACGAGATTTAGTTTGAGTGATTCTTCGGACGGACTATAAGCCTGTTCAGTTATGATATGTGCTGGTTAAAATCAGAACGTATCGCAGCTGCGTGGACGGATAAACGGCCAGAGCGTGATAATAATCATATGACCTTGTGAAGTGCCGATACATTCGATCATGACAATGAAATACTCTAACTATCTCTAAGCGAAGGCCTCAAAGGGGCTGTAGGGCTACAAAGAAGAAGATTGCATCATGCAAATTTTCTCGTCTATAAACCTTTGCCGAGGATAGCAATCGTATTTCGGACTCTCCATATCGTCTTGTCCTTTCTTGAACTCTTTTTAATTAAGCAAATATATGTGTCCTCGAAAGTTTTTTATCTGCAAACTAAGCTCTCGATCTCTAGGAACTTTTCGTTTCTTCAACTATCTCACGTGCAAAAAAAAATTTTAAAACTATACATTTCAGAGTGGAAGGGTACTGCTAATGCTTCGATACTGCAACCTTAGCGCGGAATTGCTGGTTTTTCTGCCCTCTACTACCAGCATCCCCCTTATCAACTGTAGATGCTTAGAAACAAAAATCACGTTTGTTGTCATTTTGCGATTAAATATTTCTTTCATTTAAAATGAATTTTATTTAAGTACATATTGTCCATTATTATCAATGACCTTAAGCAATTTACCGGTTAGAGCCATTTCTCCATCTGTGTAGAGATCTTGTGATTTATCGGCGAAAAACTTGGCCAAGTGATTTTCACAGTCCCTTTTTGAAGTGAATTTATTTTCATTAAGAAAGTTTTGCAGAGACCAAAACAAATAGTGGCCTGATGGTGCAAGGTCTGAACTATATGGTGGATGCATCAAAACTTCCCAGCCAGGCTCTGTCAATTTTCGCTGGGTCATCAAAGATGTGTGTGGTCTGGTTTTGTCATGATGGAAGACAACGCCCTTTCTATTGATCAATCCTGGCCGGTTTTTTGAATTACTTGTTGCAATCTGGTTAGCAAATGACTTGATGAATTGAGTGTTTGTGTTTGGCCAGGTTCTGGCACCTCATAACAAACAATTCCCTTCCAATCCCACCATACACACAGCATACTCTTATTTGGTATCAATCCTGGCTCTGAAGTCGTTTGTGATGACTCACCTTTTTTGACCATGATTTTTTCAAACAACACCCTCGTATCTTACCAATTTTTTATTGCCCGTAATGATTTGCTTCAGAAATGGTTCGATTTCGTTGCGTTTTATTAACATTTCTCAAGTTGAAATTCGGTCGATAAAATTTTTTTGTGTTAATTCATCATGCAGCACCCAACGTCGAGCTACTTTGTGTATCTAGCCTTACGCAAATGGTTCAAAACTCTTGGGTGATGGATATTCAGTTCCTAACCAATGTCATGGCTGCTTAAGTGTCGGTCTTCTCCAATTTTTGCAAGATTTCATCGACTTTTTCAGTGATTGGTCGACCTGAGCGTGATGCATCTTTGACATCAAAATTTCCAGAAAGAACGCGAGTGAACAATTGCTTGGCACCACAAATTTTTACAGAGTCTTCGACGCATTCTCACCTTGATCGTAGTGGTATTGTAAAATATAACGAATTTTTTCAGAAATTTCACTAATTTTCAAATGATACAACTTTTGACACGAATGACGAAATACAAAACTGTGTGTGAAAATTGTAAACTGGAATGTCACCTTTCAAACGCATGTCAGTTTGACTCAATCTGATTAGTGTTGCCCGGTTTATGACAACAAACACCATCTAGTGACAAAAAGGGCTCAATACTTTTTAAACTGCCCAATATTTCAATCATCCTCTTATTTTGCCGGAATTAATTCATTCTCGTTTGTATCGGCACTCAGGAAGGTAGCTATGGTCAGTGCCACGCTTTGACCAAACGTCAGCCCACCCAGGTGCGTCTGAAGAATCGCTCGAAACAAATCTCGTTGGACTCAAACCAGGGCCAGAGTGCTAAAGAAAAAAAAGGCATTGCTCATAGAGACCAAATAAGTATTTTTTAAATCGATTCCGGAATAAATTGCAATATGGTAAAATAACAGTGAATTTAGGTGGTGTTTATTATACGTTAAAATACAATTTCAAAACATGAATTCAGTGCAAATATTGAACCATGCATTTATTAGCAACGTTTGCTTTCCAAGTGCCTTCGCTGATCTGGCGAATTCGATATCTTTGTTCTGTACGCTTTTCGATAATGAACCAATAGATAACATCCAAATAAACAATCCAACTCCTGATATTCTTTTTTTAAGCCTCAAATGCTCGAAAGAGTCGTAAATATGTGAAATTCAATTCAACGAGAATAAGAATTTGGTCAGAAGTTTTTATTTTAATCACATAATCTTAATTCCCACCGTGCTGGCTTACTGCCTTCTGTTGGAACATTTTCTAGTCCAGGATGATTGCGATTTGCATGAAAAATGCAACTTTTGCGATTTTTCTCGGGGGATAAGCAACACTATCTGAATTGTTATTATTATTTCAGGAGTTTATCTTGTAGATATGCCAACATTTTCACTAAAATTGCCATTCCAGGGTACGTTACTAGATTCTTGGATTGTTCACATCCCACTTTTATAATTCAGCAGCAGCACATGCATGTTTGGCTGTTTGTTATCCTCCTGGACGTTCCTTTTTCCCAATGCAGCAGTTTGTGTCGGATGAAATTCATGGATCACTATCCTTTTAGATGCACAGTAAAAAGTACTTTATGTACTTTTTTTCCTGCGAGTTTGAGACTTTGTTTATGGAATACAGACGGCGTTGGTTGGAATGCTTTATCAGCGCATTATGTAAATTTTTAAGATGGAAATCTCAACGCTCAAAGCCAGAAGGAGAAAGTTTAAGCGAAAATCGAGGTAATGTCCTGACATTACATGATCTTTATCTTCCTGGAAGTTCGCGCAACGAGTTTTTGCTCTATAGCAAACGCCAGCTTATGATTTGTAGTTTGCTGTGAGTAGTTTTGTAACGGGTTATAAAGCTGCTGTCCGTGATTCAATCTAAAATATCTTTCAGATAGAAAATACGGCAAGAAGACGGTGCACCAGAAATTAGAAAGAATGGCATTGAAGAAAATGATTGTGTCTCTTTGTCTAAAGATTGCGAAATCAAACTTTTCTCGAGAAAATAGATGTAGGAAATTACTTCATAGTTGTACACTATAAAAAGACTCTTTGCAATGATTTATTCAACACCGCTCGCAGTCTTATATTTACTCAACAAGACCAGAAAGGAATCTACAGCGTCCATGGTATTTATTCAGTGGAAAACTGCTAGATAGCTGTCACGCGCACTTGAGAAGAAATGGAAAATTGCATTAAATATGCAAACACAATAAAATCCGCGCTATCTGATTTTCGCAGACCATGCATCGTGCAAAACGTGACGTTCTACGAATGGTGTAATCTGTGTTTACATTCCGTTTTAAAACGGTGTCACATTCAAATACATTTTGCTATTTTTCACATTTTCTGTGAGTTTTCCCAACCACCTAGCGAGACGGACAATGGTGATACCAAGGGACACTGATGAAAATCTATGTTTCGGTTTCTTGGCTTTAATATTTAACAAACCGCACTGGAGAGTGGAGGTTGGGGAGCATAATAAAAAAGAAGGGTTGGAAGGTCATTCAGTCCATTACTGTGGATCCTAATCTATCTTGTGTATGTCACTTTGCTTTTCCAGATTTGTACCATGTAATTTTACCAAACATGTTTGCGGGTAGAGACGTTGCTGTCGGGAAAGGATTACGAAGGGTAGAGAATGGTTTTTATTGAGGCTTATAGAAGTGACGGATATTCATGTTTGTTCAAATGACATCGAGTGAGTGAATTGTTCGCATTTTGTTTTTATCGCTTTGTAGGCTAAGCACTTTGTTCAAGGATTTTTTCGTCTGCGGAAAAGCCTAGAAGACAAATTGAGTACAGGATTAACGGATGTTCGACCCCATCCTTTCAAATTTATATTAAGACTACGGATGATGGTTAATTCACTGGAATTATGGTGTAATTAGGACAGATGGGTTTTATATTATTATTACGTTTTTATGATTTGTCTCTCAGTTGAGCAAGGAAACATTTTGCGTTCAACATTGTTCAAATGAAATGGTTTTCCCTAAAAATACTGTAATTTTTTTCATAAAAAGTTTAGAAAAGTTGAAAATTTTAATGGTAATGCCATAACAAATTGTGGTCAGTGGCGGTGCAAGACGACGGCGACCGCCTATGGCCTCGGGCTATAGGGGCCTCGCGCTTGAGAGCCTTTTCTAACTCAATAAAAGTTTGAAAAGTATTGATACCAGGAAAAGATGTGAATGATTTTACTCAAAGCTAAACAATAAAACCATTCGAATTGCAAGCATTTGGCATAACGCATCAATCGTCCAGTCCATAGTATAGTATACTGAAATAGTGACCACAATCAACTCAACTACAGTAAGGCAGTTAGGATGCATGAGACCATCAGCGGCAAACATTTTGGCTTACAGTATTCTTTCGCAACGGCCCTCAATGTTGTCTCTTACATCACAATTGCACCACTATCTTCGGTGTGATATCTACAATTTCAGTGTAACTTATAATTAAATTGTGCTCATTGGGTTCCTTGACCCTTTTGTAGAATGCCAGCACACTTCCATGAAGCTCGAAAGAGGTATCCGATGGCATTTACTAACGTATGCATATCTCACTAAATGTTTGGGCTGGGAAATTTGCATAATGGGCAAGCACATCATTCCAATAAATAATATCAACCTTAAAACGATATAAAGAATGAGTTTTTTTACCGTGGGAACGTCTTTTCATACGAAAAGTTTTATGTTACACACATAATGGACCCGCAATCATAAGTCGCAGTGTATCCTAGTCAACTCTTACCAACGGACTACAGAAACCGGTCTAAACGGTCTGTGTAAGATATACGAGATGTTCCGACTGACTTGATCCAAGGACCGTGGTAAATATCTCAAAACAGGTTTGAATCGGCTATAAGGTTATTTTTATCCCCCCGCTACTTCTGAGAAAGAATCTTGAGTATTCATTCGTGCACGAGGCCAAATGCTACATGCGTTGATGAACACGGCAACGGCTATCAAAGGAGTTTCGTACCTGCAAACGATTCTCATTTCGGTTGATTCGTGTCTATCTCTACTCTTTTTCCATAGTTCGCGAGACAAAGCAAAGTACCGTAAGTCTTTTAACTATTAAATTGAGAGTGAGAATGAGTAATATTGTGTTGAAGGTTTGAAAATAATAACTTTTAAACTAATATGTAGTGATTGTTGATTACTCGATTTATTCAAATAGAATTTCAGTGAGCTACTCAAGGTAATTTTTCATAAACTAAATGTAGACATATAGAGTGACTGTAGTTATGTACGTAAAAACAAAATTATAATTATTGTCAATAGGTTCAATTTACGTTAAGCGACGTTATTCATGTCATACCCAGGTCCCAAGAGAGAAAGAGGTATCAGGAGAAAATTGGAATCTGGGCAAGCAAAAAAAGCTGAAAGCGTCTTTTCAGATTGGACTTTAGGTTCAGGATTGATGAATTACCTCTAAAAGCATTTCATAGCATGACAAAACTAGATGAATTAATTTCTTTGTCGTTGGATATTGCAACAGCCAATACTTCATTCAATTTAGTAAGTACTTCAGATATTTTGAGTGAAGAAATATAATCAAACTCTACCCAATTACAATCTGAGGTGGAGAGCGGGGCTCTTGAACAACAAACAAGTTCTCGATAAGTTCACGGTGATGAAAGCGACATTATCAACGAAACGTTTATAAGTTCTGATCCAGGAATGCGGTCATTTCCCGTAGCTGATTCTCAGTGTCATAATATTCTTCAAAGTGGTAGAATGCAGCCATCAAATTACACCGATGATGGTTACCCCAAAGATGATGATTGTAGGCACTTTTTACATATTTTTTTTAAAGACAACCCAGTAATGGTAAAACTCAACTTCATTGCTGTCTGGTTCATTCTAGTTATCAAAACAAAGTCTCAAACTCAGATAGTTCAGGGAGGATGCTGTGAAGAATCGAATACACACAGTGGGTGTGATTCAGTTCTAAATGAAATTCTCAGCTTAGAGTTCATTATATCGTTACATTTATGGTTTGTAATATTATCGCGAGTGAGTATCATAAGCAAGTTATGACAATCTGTAGAAGTCCATTCAAGCATTGCCCTTAATGATTTGTAAACGCTCTGTGACTGGATCCAAGAAAATCGTCAAATTGGATTTGAACAATGCTTATCTGACGCTCATCGATTCATTGAAAAAAGTAATTATGACTTACTAAACGAAGTTAAAAACAAAAGGTTAGTTTATGAATGTTGCGATGAACCCAGACAGTCTCCCGAAATTCGGTTTGAGACAGAGTTCTTTAATACTATTATTGATTCTATAACGAGCGTATGGATACAAGAGTTACACCTTCGAGGCAACATTTCGCAGATTTCGGTTTCCTCTTTGTTTTAACCAAACTCAACAATATTCGAAAAGTGCATTCAATAAAACATTGTCAAGACTTAGCCACAGTCCTACGAGTGGGTGAGAGCAGTGACATCCAATCTTATGAATTGTATGAAGAAATGCAAGCAATCATGCTGAATCTGCCTGCCTGCACCGGAGATGTAAAACAGCTGCTTCAAAACATAACCGAAAATAACTTAAAGGAAATTTACCCAAACATGTATATATTATGTACAGCTTCCGCTGAAAGGAGCTTTTCTAAATTAAAACTTATTAAAAACTTTTTAAGAAATACAATGGGTCAGCAAAGACTTTCCGCGTTAGGAGTGGTATCCATTGAATCTGAAATAACATCTAAGTTGGACTACGATGCAATTTATTAAGGAGTTTAGTAAGGTGAAATGTAGAAAATTTCTATTTATTTAATTTTAAATGTTAAAGTCTAGTCAGCAGGTAGCATCATCTTGAAAGGCAGGAATAGAATGGTCAGATAATAGAATTCCGTTCACCGATTTATAAAAGTAGTATATAGTGTCCAACTAATGACTTTTCAATTTTAACTCACATCGAGGAAATTGCTGACAAGACTCTTATTTATTTATTTCAAAGTAAAAATGTGTGTTTTTGTACGAATAAAAAAATCTGTTTAAATTGTTTGATTTCCATGATATTCTTCTAGTTGTGCCATTGTGGAGTCTCGCAGAGCTTATCTTGCCCACATAAATTTTTGGCCTTGCGCCGCCACTGGCTGTAGTTTCTAGACAAACACGATGCAAACGTCCGTCAAAAAATTTTAAGTTTTTGTCACTGTATGTCCAATCAATTCCAACTATATTTTCAGCATTATGTGTATCATAATTATTGTGGTCAACGGGAAAACACTCCTGTCAGAAGAACACATTCATTTTAAGCCAAACAGAATAATAATTGATAAACAGTTTATTAGTGTTTATACTGTAGATTAAACGCTTGAATTGAGGAAAGGGCACAAATTCACTTACTTCCAAGGGCAGGCACCGTTTGAAAAAATCCTTTAAGCTTATTTTGATTTGCTTTGTCTCTCAGATTTTTGTGATAATCCTGACAAATAGTTTATTTAAGCTCAATGATAAGTCCAGATATTTCCATACTTCTCAATCGTTATTATTTTCATACTCAAATATTCAAATGGCTTCAAATCCAGTTTTTTGATTGTTTTGAAGCTTGCAGTGTACATTAAATTTTTGAAAATTTTAAGAAATGTAAAGTATCATTAATTAATTTTAAGGATAACAATACCGTTTGATTTGAGAAAATATGAAAATTGATGCATTATACTATTATTAATCATATTGAAAAAAATTATTGCCCTATTGCACAAGAAAACCTGCCTCTATGATTTTTTTTCTGTCCACGGGTATCCGATCGTAGGGAGTCGATATATTTTTCCTACGTTCTAATTGCCCCTGCACACCTACACATATAGTTTCTACCAAAAGCTAGTTAAAATTTGCAGGATTCAATATAAGAAGCCCATTATAATAAATACATGAAATTTTTTGTAACCAATCAGATCTCGTGAATGGAATTTTAAAGGGCCTACTAGCTTTGCTGCCTGTCTGTCAGTCCGTCCGTCCATCTATCTTAGAGCGGTGATGACGTGGGAAAACCTCAAAAATTGAAATGGTAAATTTCATCTCGAACTTGTTGAAAGCTAGTGCCCAAAAGTTTTAATTTGACACTTAATCATCTATGGTACGACAGCTTAGGCCATGTCTTGCCCTCCTGGATTAATCTCCTCTAATCATCACGGTTCTGCGACCTCGTCTGCCAGTTGTTCACTCTCAACAAGAATCTGCTGCCAGCTTTTGTTGTGTCCTCTCATCAAGTCCTCGGTCTTTCCACAAAACATTTACTATGTGTATGAACCTTTATTGTTATTTTCGGTAGCCGGTTGACTATTGATTGCTATTTACATAACTTTACGGAAGAGGAAACAGATTTGACGTCAAATGCTTCCTAGAGCTCATCATTGTAACGTAGTCTTAATTCCCTTCCTTGTTTCACTGGACCATTGATTTTCGGGAGTACATGCGTTCAAACATATTCACTCTCTTTTGAAATTTTCTCATTAAGGTCTATGTTTCTCTTCCAAATAACAGCACAGGTTTGACTAGTGATTTGTAAATGCGAAGTTTATTTTGTCTGTGCACAACACTGGGCCTTAGAATGGAAAGTATGGAGTAGTATGTTTTATTTGCGGCGTCCAATCTTTCCCTTTTTGGCGCCCCCTTCCATTTAACATAAGTTGGTTTAAAGGTAGATAAAATTATCCCCACTTTCAAGGTTGTAGCCACCTACCGTCAAATTTTTTCAAACTGGAGTTTTCCTCTTCATTTGAATCATGAATTTAATTTTAGTTTCATTAAATCGTAGGTCGATTTGGTTTTCTTCAAGCTCTAGGCTCAGAAATACTCTAAGATGGAGCGTGCCATAATATTGACATCATCAGCATTTGCTTCTAATATTGTGGGTTTCAACATGAGTGTACCCGAAGTTTCAGCTGATGTCTTCCTGATGACGTGTTTCAGCGCAATATTAAAGAGCATTGGGCAAGTCCATCTACTTATTTTAAGCGCATTTCTGTTGAAACTGTCGTATGCTTGCGTGAAATCTGCAAAGAAATGGTCCGCATCAATGTTGTATTCCCAGCACTTTTCAAGTACCCGCCTTGCTGAGAATATTTGGTCTGTTATAGACCCACCCACTACAAAAGTCTCCCTGATACTCTCTTATAATATTTGCAAGATGCGGCTTTAATTTGCTTTTTATGATTTTGGAGGGCACTTTATAAGACGTGCACAGTAGATCAGTGCCTCCATAATTTTCACACTTTAATTTGTCCCCCTTTTTGGGTACAGGACATATTATACTTTTTTGCGAGTCTTTCGGTAAACTACTCATCTGATCATATTTTGCATATCAGCCGATGCAGGAGGTTGTTTAGATGCCCCCCTCTTTAACAATTCTGCTGGTGTTCCATTTATTTGAGGAGCCTTATTTTTTCTGACTGGCGGTGAGTATGCGATCTCTTGCTCTGCCTCTGGAGTGTTCACTGCTTCAGTGTTTGTTAGAGACGTTCCCTATGGTTGATCTTTGTGTATTTTTGCAAAGACTTGTTGATTAATTGAATTGGATTTATCCTTTTTTCTTTGTCACATTTTTTGGCTTGTCGTCGAAGGGTTTCGTATTGTTCTTCTACGGCTCCAGTTGGTAGCTGGATGTATTCTTTGCGCACCTGGTCCTTTTTAAGTAAGTTTCTCGAGAGATTACTTTATATATATATCTATATATATATATATAAATATATATATATATATATATATATATATATATATATATATATATATATATATATATATATAGACAATCATCGCCATAAACTTTTTTCATCAATTCAAATGTTTCGGTAAACGTTTTGCCGATTTCAAAACAAAATTTGGTTTTAGCTCTTTGTTCGAAGCTCATTTTTGTACCGATGACACAAACATACTGTCACTTTAGACGCAATAACTTCGCTTCCATCGAACCGAATGTCGCCAAACTTTCACCGGACGTCAGGGAGGGATGCAACTTTCCAACACTATTGCGCCATCAAAAAAAAATTTATGGTAAAAGTCTCATTTATTTTGGAATACTACTTGTATAGAAATATATATGTATATATATATATATATATATATATATATATATATATATATATATATATATATATATATATAAATAAATATATATATATATACATATACATATATATATAAATATATATATGCATATATAAATTTATATATATATATATATATATATATATATATATATATATATATATATATATATATATATATATATATATATATATATATATTGTCGCGTGTTATTGGTTCGCGGCCAATAATTTTAATGTTCCGGGAAAGTGAAAACGCAATGTCTTTTAATTTAAGTTAAAAGTGTTTATTTAATGCACAATAATCAGTTAACACTTTCACCAATTTTAATTGTCACTATTAAAATAAATCTAACACTTGTCCATAAATTTATTATCGCAATTGTCTTCTAAATCACTTCACTATTACGAAACACACTCCATAAATTTACTATCGCAGTTCTTATCGCGGTCGAATGAATTATTATTCATTCAGCTCGCCTTTATATAGGGTCTCTACCTATTCACCCATTTCTCGTACATGGGCGAATGTTCTACCGAGAGGTACCTGGTAGGTTCGAGCAAGTTCATGAATGGAGTGACGTCACTTGCAGATGTTGATCATGCTTGTTGGGTTCGAGTAAATTCATTCGTTGACGTTCTTAATGATGATGAAAACAATTGCGACAGTAGCTCGCAGAATTATTTGTACATGTAATTATTTGTACATGTAACACTGCCCCCACCTCAGTTCTTTTCGCCCCGAAAAGATATGTCGCTATTTGTAGTCAATTCTCCCTGGGTGTAATATGGGGCAAGACGGTCCAGATGCACGATTTTCATTTTAGCTCTCAGCTTACGATGTTCCTGTATTCGGTATACGACGTCGTTGATTCGCTTTGTAACTCGGTATGGTCCCTCCTAATTATGTTGCAACTTTGGAGACCTACCCTTTCGCCGTTGCGGGTTATAAAGCCACACCAAGTCATCTTGCTGGAAGCCAGTAGAATTAGCCTTTAGATCATACCTGGTCTTCATGCGGTCAGTAGCCGATTCGAGGTGTTTTCGCACTGTCCGATGTATCTGGTTCAACCGTTGTCTTAGATCACTTGCGTACTCCGAGATCGTTTGGGGTTTCTCAGGGGGTGTTCCGAACTTTATATCGGCTGGCAAACGAATAGTCTTTCCAAAAATGACTTTGGCTGGGGCTTGGCCCGTCGACGCATGTTCAGCGGCTCTATACGCCATTAAAAATAGTGGGATATGTCGGTCCCAGTCCCTTTGGTTCTCGTCAACCATTTTGGCCAGGTGTTTATTGAGCGTGCCGTTGAAACGTTCGACCATTCCATCGGATTGGGGATGCAGCGGTGTTGTCCTCGTTTTCCGTATTCCCAGCTGCTCGCACATTTCGCTTAAAAACTAGTGACTCAAAGTTTCGGCCTTGATCCGAATGTAGTTCACAAGGCACGCCGTACCTGCTGACCCAATTTAACACTAGCTGTTCGGCTACCGTAGTTGCTTCCTGGTTGGGAATGGGGTAGACCTCGGGCCACTTGCTGAAATAATCAGCTACAACCAGCGTGTATCGATTTCCCCATTCAGATTCAGGAAAGGGTCCAGCGAAGTCAACAGCAATCCTTTCGAATGGCACGCCTACGTTATAGGTTTGCATTTGTCCTCTCAGTCGTCGCTTTGGGCCTTTGACGGAAGCGCAAATTGTGCATCTGCGACACCAGTCCTCTACGTCTTCTCGAGCGTGGAGCCAGTAGAATCTTTCCCGCAATTTCGCTAAGGTTTTGTTAACACCAAGATGGCCTCCCGAGGATCCTTCATGCATTTCCTTTACCACATCGTGGATTCGGCTTTTGGGTAGTATAGTTTGCATCCTTTAGGAGCTGCCATCCACCGTTTCCCATTTCCGCTTGAGTACACCACCCTCCACCTGAAGGGAGTTCCATTGTGCCCAATAGCTTTTCAGGGTTGCGCCATGCGTTGAAACGTCCTTCCACTCAGGTCGCCCAGTCGTCTCCTTCCATACGAGCAATGGTCCGATGTCTTCATCGGCTAGCTGGGCATTTCGAATCTCCTCCGATGACCAACCTTCATCGAATTCGGCCGTTATCACTCGCAGATCAACGGGCGGTTCCTTTTCCTCAATCCGTCGGCAATGCTTGCAGTTAGCTGGACATGGGCGACGAGGTAGGGCGTCAGCATTTCCATGAACTCCGCCCTTTCGATGAACAATTTCGTAGTCGTATGACTGCAATCTTTCGATCCATCTCGCAACTTGTCCCTCGGGGTTTTTGAAGTTAAGTAGCCATCTCAATGATGCATGGTCCGTTCGAAGAACAAATTTCTGGCCATATAGGTACTTGTGGAACTGCTTGGTGGCCTCTATTATAGCCAATAGCTCCTTCCTGGTCACACAGTAGTTCCTCTCACTTTTTGAAAGAACTCGACTGTAATACGAGAGGACTCTTTCTTCGCCATTATCTGCTGGGAGAGTACAGCTCCAATACCGCCGTTGCTTGCATCGGTGTCAACCACAAACATTTTTCCGGGTTTCGGATATGCCAGTACGGGTGATTCACATAGCTTTTCCTTCAGGGTCTCAAAGGCTGTCTGGCATTGTTCATTCCAGACATACGGACGATTTTTCTCGGTTAGCTGATGGAGACACTTAGCTATTTTGGCAAAGTCTTTGACGAATCTTCGATAGTAGGTCGCCAGACCCAGAAAACTTCGTAGTTGGCGCTTGTTGTTTGGTGTAGGCCAACTTTTCACGGCTTCAATTTTCTCAGGGTCTGTTTTGACCCCTTCTGCTGATACGACGTGTCCCAGGTATTTTACTTCATCTGTGAAAAGAGTACACTTGTCGGGACTAAGTTTCAAATTTGCCAGTCGTAATCGGGAGAAAACCTCTTCTAAGTTCCGCACATGCTCTTCGAACGTTCTCCCGATGACGATGATGTCATCTAGGTACACTAAGCAGGTTTTCCAGGTTAGACCACGTAGCACGTATTCCATCAAGCGTTCGAAAGTGGCTGGAGCATTGCAAAGCCAAGACGGCATCACCACGAATTGCCACAATCCGGTCCCAACTTAAAATGCGGTCTTCTCACGGTCCTTCTTGTCAATTTCTACCTGCCAGTAGCCACTCTTGAGATCGAGTGTAGAAAACCATTTTGCGTCGGCTAAAGTGTCCATGATGTCATCGATGCGTAGGAGCGGGTAACTATCTTTCTTAGTGACGTCGTTAAGCTGCCTATAGTCGACACAAAAGCGAGTGCTACCATCCTTTTTCTTTACTAGAACTACAGGCGCGGCCCATGGACTTACAGAAGGTTCGATAATGCCTTGTTTTTCCATGTCCGAGATCAGCGCGCTCACTTCTCCTTGTTTGGCTATAGGGAGACGTCTTGGTGCTTGTCAAATCGGCTTGGCTCCCTGTGTGTCTATGACGTGAGTTACCAAACTCGTTCGGCCTTGGTCATCCGGGCTTGTTGAGAAGATGTCACTGTACTTGGTGACCAGGTCAGAGGCTCGTTTGAATAGCTGCACCGGCAATTTGACTTGCTTCAATATTGCAGACGTGGATTCCCTGGCTTTTTCTGTGCCTTGCCTCCTTTTCCAATGATGGTTGTGAGTAGCTTCCAAAGAGGTGATGGTGGGAACAGGCTGGCAGCTGCCGATGACTTCTCCCGCTTTGATGCTCGTGGTTGAGTCTGCGGTGTTAAGGACTCTAACCGGCACATATCCGTTCCTTAAAGATCTTACAAGGCTTCGTCCTACAATCAAACCGCGCAATGCGAATGTCTTCGTTGGCTCTATCAGATAAGATCGGTGGTCTCCAGAATCACCATCAAGCTTGGCCCATACAATGCTTTCGGAAGAATTCGGTACATCAGTGTCAGTACATACCACTACATTCATCTTGGGGATTTGGACGCTGGGATCCTCCATCAGTACTTCGACATTCTGCCATTTCAAGACACGTTTTCCCAAGTCCAACGTGATTCCATGTGGTCGCAGAAAATCCATTCCGAGAATGCAGTCATCCATAATGTTCGCGACCAGAAAATTATGTCGGAACACAAGGTCTTCCAACTGTATCTGTAGGTTGACCTCTCCATGAACAGGTGCAGTTTCTCCCGTAGCTGTCCGTAGTGAGAAAATTCTGCCCTTGTGAAGTTGTTGTTGTCTAACTAGGTCTGGTCGGATAATCGATCGGGTTGCACCAGTGTCGATTGTTATGGTGCAGTGTTCTCCGTCAATTTGACCCGGAAGGCATAAGTCTGCTTCTCCACGATGTAGTCTTGACACGGTGATGATGGTGCTGGGGACGTCGATCCTCCTAGCCAACCTCTGCCCCACGAAGTTGGCTCTTACATGTTTCCCGACCCCTCTGTTTGAAGGGCTTCCATTCTGGGCTCCTGACTCGGTCTGGATCTCCTCCTAGCTGCACACCCTGGACAATAGCTCGGTTTTCTTCGCTTCTTGCAGTCTCTTTGCAAGTGCCCCTTCTCTCCGCAATTCCAGCATCTAGGCGCACCATTTACATGCGGGTCTCGCTCAATTTCCACGCGTTCACACCTGCACTCGTCTGTCACTACTTGACGAACCCGGGCAGTGGTACGAGTCACATTTTTCGCTGCCTCAATGTTCAGACTGTAAGCCAATGCGTCCTTAACCGTTTGCTTTTGAGCTAAACGCACGGCTTGTTGCAATTCCGGGTCCTTTAGTGCGCTGATGAATGCTCTGTCGCTGCATCATCTCGATGTTCTGGGTTGTAGGCTGGGTAAGCCAAAAGTGCTAGTCGCTCAATGTCTTGGGCTAACTGCTGTAGGGTCTCACCAGACTTCTGCACCCGATGCCTTAGCTGTGACCGATAAATCTGCTTTAGATGATCGTCTCCATAACGCATGTCGAGCGCATTCATTATAGCATTCGGGTTTGAGTGCAATTCATCGGGGATGGTCTGCAAAAGCTCGGCAGCTGGGCCTCTTAGAGCAAGAATCAATGCAGTTGCTCGTTCCTGGTCATTCCAGCGATTCGCCCTTGCGGCAGCTTCAAACTGGGTCTTGTAAATACTCCAGACCGTTTGCCCATCGAATATTGGTGCTTGGACATTTCTGGATGTGCTTTGCGCTGCGGTTATAAGCGGGGCTGGTAAGGTGGTTACTACTGCCTTCGCTGCTTCCAATTCTTTTTTCACTTTTTCCATCTCATGGTTCATTCTCTCTTCAACCTGGCTGATCTCATAGTTGATTTTCTCCTCAACTTGGCTGACCTTCTCCTCGACCTGGTAAACTTTTTCCTCGACGCATTTAATTTGATTGTTCAGGCTACCGAGCTCCACTTTTATTTCGGTTGACTGTTTTTGCACTTCCTTGATTACGATCGCTTGTTGGTCCATCTTCGCTAATTGTTCATCTAGCTTCGTCGTTAAATTGGACGACTGTTCATTGAGCTTCGCAGTTAAATTGGATGACTGTTCATCTAGCTTCGCAGTCAGACTTGATGACTGTTCATTTAGCTTCGTTGATTGTTCATCTAGCTTCGCAGTCAGACTGGATGACATTAGCATCAACATTTGCATCAGCGCATTTTCTGGCTCCTTTGATTTTGGTGTGTCCACTTCTCCACCTTCTGCGCCTTTTTCCGCATCGGAGAGCTCACCCGAATCCAGATTCACGCCTTCCGACTCGATCGCGTCACGCAAGCGTGCAATCAGTATGGCCTTTGTACCTTGTGTGGCCAGATTCCGCTGTTCCAACTCCTCCTTGAGCTCCGATATGGTCAATTCATTAATTTTTAAGTTTAAGTTTCGTGGCATTTTTAATGTTTCTTTAAATTTTACTAGTGTGCACTATAAAAATGTTCAAATTTTCACTTTCAAAATTTTTCTTTCGCACTTCTTGACACCACTGTCGCGTGTTATTGGTTCGCGGCCAATAATTTTAATGTTCCGGGAAAGTGAAAACGCAATGTCTTTTAATTTAAGTTAAAAGTGTTTATTTAATGCACAATAATCAGTTAACACTTTCACCAATTTTAATTGTCACTATTAAAATAAATCTAACACTTGTCCATAAATTTATTATCGCAATTGTCTTCTAAATCACTTCACTATTACGAAACACACTCCATAAATTTACTATCGCAGTTCTTATCGCGGTCGAATGAATTATTATTCATTCAGCTCGCCTTTATATAGGGTCTCTACCTATTCACCCATTTCTCGTACATGGGCGAATGTTCTACCGAGAGGTACCTGGTAGGTTCGAGCAAGTTCATGAATGGAGTGACGTCACTTGCAGATGTTGATCATGCTTGTTGGGTTCGAGTAAATTCATTCGTTGACGTTCTTAATGATGATGAAAACAATTGCGACAGTAGCTCGCAGAATTATTTGTACATGTAATTATTTGTACATGTAACAATATATATATATATATATATATATATATATATATATATATATATATATATATATATATATATATATATATATATATATATATATATATATATATATATATATATATATATATATATATATATATATATATATATATATATATATAGATACATATGGAATATAACGAAATTTGTACCCACGCTAGAGGTTTCAATTTTCTCCTATTTTCATCAAATTTTCAGGAATGGTTATATCAGTAGGGTGGAAACAAAATGGTAACCATTTTAAATTAAAAAACCCTGATTTCTGTTCTGGCTAAATTATACCTCCGATATGCATGAAATTCGGTACAAAGGCTAATTTAAATAGGCGAGAAATTTTATGATAAAAAATCTAAAGTCAAACAGTCGGAAACAAAACGGCGGCCTCTCAAATGTGGAAAAACGTGCAAATAATTTTTTTTTGTAGTTGCAATCAAACCTTTCAACCGGTTCGAATGAAATTAGAAACTTTGGGTAAAAACTATAAGTCTCTAAAAATGATGTAAAAAAAAAGGGGTCAGGACTCAAAAAACAAAATTACGGCTGGTTGAAGCTTAATATTTCAAATGCTTCTGTAAGTTGCAATTTTGAACCGATGCATATGAAACTTCGTTTCGAAATAGGAAAAAGATCAAACTTAACGATTTTTAATTTTTGATTTACGATTTTGTCAGATTTTCCAGCGGAATTTAATGAAACTTGAGATTATGAAAAACAGTACGAAATCCTTATGTTGTGTCAAAAATCAGCAAAATTGGATAAAAAATAAACAAGCCAAAAATTTAAAATTTACCATTTTCACTTAAAATTGAATACTACAAAAGAAACGGCCTCAAAAGGCCAAAAGGTAAGCGCAATTCGGTATTTGAATAGCAACTGAAATTATGAATATTTTTCATGGTAACGTTTTTAATGGCTTAACTTAATTAAAATCACGTATTGTCTGTTCATCCATCTGTCGGTCCTTGTGTCACGCAAGTTTTCTTGCTAACCACATGAGCTAGAGTGATGAAATTGTCTACGTTCAAAAAAAGTGCCTTCTTAAAATTTGCAGTGCAAAAGGAATATTTTAAGGTAATTAAGGGTGGGCTCCTTACATAGGGGGTGACTCTTAAAAAAAAATTTTTAAAAAACGTAGCCAATATGGGTGTCAAATAAAAAGGTTTGGTGAGAACTTTTTAAAACAGGCCCTTAAAAAGAAGCATTTGTGAGAAGGGGTGCAGAGTGAGGGAATATGCCCGAAAAATTTGTGTACCACCCCCTCACGATTGGACATCTGTGGACAAAAAAAAATCTGAAAAAAGTTCTTTACGAGTCCAACAAATACCTAAGAAGTTAAAATTTGACCAACTTTGTCAAAAGAGTACATTTTATGAATTTTACGTTTTCATCTATAAAATCAAAGGATGATGTAGTCAATTATTTTCTTTATTTGATATCCGTCGGCCAATCCTCTTTTTTGGAAATGCCATCGGGCCTTGCTTTGTTACTTGAACAAACGTGTTCGACTTTTTGAGTTATCTTCATTTTCTATTATGATCGCAGCATTTTTGCCTGGCTGGTAGTATTGCAGTCAATTATTTCGCTTATTTGATATCCGCAAGCCAATTCTCCTTTTTCTGGAAAAGCCATCCGACCTTACTTTTTTTATGAGCAGATTCTTTTTGATTCTTTTGCGTCCTCTTCAGACAATGAAGATGACTGGAAGGAGTCAAAACGCGTCTTCTCACATAACAAAGCAAGGCCCAACGGCTTTTTGTAGTATGACCCATAAATTTACCGAAAATTTGTGTCGAGATTGTCTGATGTGAAGCACAAATTTCAAAAACTGATGTCAATATACTGAAAATAAAATGCCGGTAACTTAGAATACATTATAATATATACTATTTTCCCGATTCCGATTGATAGAATATATGTTTGAGTCAAGTTTTGATATTTGGAAGACGATGTTTGATTTACTAATTATTTTACAACACTCTTCTGGTAGGTGGAGTCTCCGGGTACTATCCTTGTCCTTAAATAGTCTTTGACTTTCAAAGCGGAGGCCAATAAAATGCTTTTGAAAACAAGAGTACCTCCAAAAAATTTGCTTTTCTGTCTAGCAGTGGTTATAGGGTTTTTTTATTTCTTCCTTGCATTCTTCGTCATATCAGTCGTTCCGGTACTCCTCTCGAAACTTGCTAGCTAGCCAGCAGCCACCTTGAAGTAGACTAAGAATGTCCGAGTTTGTCGATCTGAGGAGTACAGTCCGTTGTCAGGTTCCAAGACTTCACGTCTAGTACCGATGAGAAGTCGGCTTAGATTTCCTTCGGGAAATCTCTCTTGAGCGAATAAAAGATTAAAATTATCATAGTAATTAAGTGAGTTGGTTCAAATTTTATTGATCTAGAATAAACTACAATAAAGTGCAGAGTGGAATTTTGTGCAGTAAATAACGAAACAATCATTCTATCTTAGAAAGTAAAGTCTTGATTTTATTATTGAGGAAAGAAAGAAATGGGCTTTTTTTGAAGCTTTTTATCATACCAGGTTAATAAATTGGTCCTACGCCACTGGTGATTATTAGTCAGTCGTTGACGTTGGATGAGAAGCCAGATGGTAGCAGACGTCACTAGCACACACATGACCATTAGTGAGCATAGGCAATGCGCCACTGTATGACTTCCCATCCTACGTCAGTTTCCTCTGGGAGTGAACCTCAGATAGCGGAAGGTACGGGCCAGATGGTAAGATAGCGTGATGGTTTTGTAATAAAGTTTTTAATTTGTCAAAGTCCTAGTGTTTTAAATCAATCAACAAAAATATTTTGGCTATTTTCATTCATATTTCGTGAAAGAAACTCCGTATGTTTAACGGGATTTTGTGCGGAAACAGGTAATGAATTGTCTTATGAAAAGATTTTTATGTGATATTCTTTGAATAGTTTTGCAGTTTAGTTGCTGGAGATTGCAAGCATCAATTTCTATGGCTTTCCACCTGAGGCTATTGCATGAAGGCTCAGTTCCTCCACATAATTTGACGTGAAAATCAAGTGAGTAAAGTGTGAATACAAAGGGAGCACCGAACTTCAAATCTTTTTTTGTCCGTGCGGATCGGCTGGAGGTGGTCATGGGCAGTTGGACGAAGGCAGCGACAACTGTTTGGAGGATGCCTTGTCGAGGAAGGTGACATAGTTATGGAGAAATATACAGACGTATATGTGTAAGTTTGCAAGTAAGTCCTACGGTGAAGTGTCGGCAGTGCTCATGTCATTAATTTAACGGAATAAGTGCCAGAGCAAGATATAACTTTCATGCCATCTCGCCATTCATTTCTTGCAACGTCAATTGTGTACCTTCTACTTATATGTACGGATAAATTGCCCTGGTTTGTGATACTATCCGGCTCAGGAGCTCAACTTTTTCATTTACTGATAATGAAGAATTTACCATTTGTGGAATTTTTATCGATACCTTTCTTAGGGATAGAAGGGTTGGGTAAACAGACCTACGCTCATGTCAGAGGGGGTTTTGTTTTCAATTTACAAAATGCAGTCACCAGAACGAATCAAATCAAGAAACATGTCAAAGACGATTTTATTGGAGAAACTATGAAATTCAAAGATCATACTATTATTAACAAAGTTGAACGAATTTCGACTTCTGAGGTTTTTGGTGTTGTTATCCTCATAAATATCTCCCTTGATAATTATTTCAGATGTCCACCCGCGACGGAGGAAACACATTTTTCATGTATTTCCCACCGGTGCCCCCGCTGAAGCAAACACTGACAGTTTAACAACTGTTTTGAATCGCTCCCATGGAAACTTTTATTTCATACTCATATTGGCTACGTTTGATGAATTTGTTTTTTCAGGGGCCACTATCCTGTACTGAAATCATCGATTCATGGCCAATTTTTTCGAATCCTAGAATGGTTACAAAACCCTTTTGCTAGGAGCTCTCTCCCACCTCCTTGGATTGTTTCACTTATGAGCATTAATTGTAGATACTCATCTTCAGTCGTTCATTAAATTGAATCAAGTGTTCAAAGCATGCACCTTAAACGTTGAAGTTGGGAAAAAATAACTCAAAATTTTAATCTTCGCATTTAAAACAGCCACTATTTTGTTTTACGATTACTGATACCGCTAGCTGAACCGATTCTCAAAGACATTTACGACACCTATTATTCCTGAAATTTTCAAACAAATCCTAGCAAAACTGTAGTGTCTGAGTCGGTAAAAAGCGCATGTTGTTCCATAGCTATATGTTGCCGTAGTAATAAATGCAGCGCATATTGTTCCATAGTAATACAGGAAAATTCAAACCGCTATAACTTCGCTAAATATGATTCAATCTTAATGAACTCTCAGGATGAATTAATCTTATAAATGGATATTTACTCACTGAATTTCATTGAATTTAAGGGTACCGTTCAGATTTTATTCGAGAAAACATAAAATCGATAAATCATACTAGTGCTAACAAAGTTGAGCGAATTTTGACTTCTAACGTATTTGTTGTTATTGTACTCACCAAGGCCTACATTCCTGATTTTTTTCAGATTTTTCAGATCACAGGTGTTCAATCGCGTGGGGGGGGGGATACAAATTTTTCGTGTATTTCCCCTCCCTGTGCACCCTTCGAAGCAAACTTTGCCAAACTAAGACCTGTTTTGAAAAGTCCTCATCAAGACCTTTCATTTGATACCCATATCGGCTACCTTCAATGAAATTTTTTTCGGCGGGTCACTCTCCTATATGCGGGGACCCACCTTAAATACCTTAAACAATTTTTTTGTAGTTGAATTTTGAAGAGAGCACCACTTTACACCTACAAACAAAATTTGATGTTTCTAGCTTAAGTTGTTTCCGAGAAAAACTGCTGTGACCCACGGACGGACGGACGGACGGACAGACGGACAGACTGGTCGCAAAACTAGTAGGGTTTTGTAAAATTATTTTACAAAACCCTAAAAATGCGCGGACGTTGTCGTATCTGAAAACTGGTGGTATAAAATTTAGTCATTTTTTTTTTTGTAAACAAACCGATTAAAATGCAACATAGAGACGATTAAGAAGGAGAGGAGTTGAAAAGCATTATCAAATTATATCGTAATGATAGAGTAGAATATAAAATAACATGATTAATTACGCAAACGAGTGATGATTTCAACCATACACTTATGTACACATATGATGATGATGGTAATAGTAATAGATACAACCTATCTTTCATTATACCCACACAACACAAATACATACATCTTAAATAATATTTCATATTAATCGACAAATTACTAAAAGAAGTATAAAAATAAATAATCCAAAGTCACTTGAAGCGCGATCTTCATGCCCCACCTTGATATATTTTTGAAAATATTCAAAGATTGAATCATTTTGTTCTACTATTAGACGCTCGCAAGACCAATATTGACTCAAAATTTTATTAATTTTTTATAAGAAATTAATTTTTTTTAAAATACGCTACCATAGAAACTGTTATTAATTTTATATTTTTAAACCTATACGTGTTTACATTTATCCAATCGAAAGTGTCATTAGAAAGGAACAAATTCAAAAAATTAGAAAATTTTTAAAGGTTTTTTCAATAATACTTAACTAAAATTTTAAATAATTAAAATCTATATTTAAATATCTATGAAAAATGATTGCCCTTCATAAATTTTTCAAATAGAACATAAACAAATATTATGAATTTACGGATGAAAAAAAAATCTATTAGTAGCATCAGAGAAGCAGAATGCCTATTTGTAAAACAACAAACCAGGTCAACACAATTAAAATGAATTGCTAAATAACAACGACTTTCTTCCCAGCATGCCCTTCTCTTCCAGCAGGAATGGTAGCGAACGGTAAGTATGTCTTGACGAATGTAGGGTTGTAGAAATCCGCGGGTAGCCGGTTTCGCGTCGCGTGCGGTACGCGGTATCATAGTTTGTTTTCCGTTTTCATTAGAGTAGGATTTTTCGGACTTGGATTAACGTAGTATATTTTTTGGTACTTCGTCGTTGATAGTCGGAAACACGTAATAAAATCTAGTTCTTGTTGTTGTCTGGAAAAATGGAAGAAATACGGAATAAATTAAAGTAGGTTTTTCCGTATCTTTGTATTTTTACGCGGTGGCTGAGTTGTTGTGTTTCGGACTTAGTCTGCCTTTGTAAGACCTACGACCGAACTCCTCTCCGAACTAGCTAGCTAGCCAGCAGCCACCTCAGAGTAGACTAAGTTGTGCCCGGACTTGTTGACCTGTAGGGTACAGTCCGTTGTCACGTCCAAAGACTTCACGTCAAGAACCGATGAGAGGTCGGTTCCGATTTCGTTCGAGCGTTTTGAACAGCAAATTGTTACACCAGGCTCGGATGAGGATTTACGTTTCCATTGTTGACCTAACTCGGCAACTAGTTCAGTCAAGAGCTAGAAAAGCACGTAAATTCATTACAAAAAGTAGGTAACTACTTTCAGGCTGGAGGTTGCACCTTATCCGTTCCAGAGGAAGTTTTTTTTCAGGGTATTTAATTAGTAGAGTGTGTTTCAGGATCCATAAATAATTTACTTCAAGGGACCACAGTCTCGTTTGGCTGTCCAAGGGGAGGCGACAACGCTTACGAAGAAACAAAAAGTGGTCCTCTTTTGGACTAACTGGTACTTGAAAACTTTTCCAAAGAGGATTCTCACTTTGGATGGTAAGAAGTGTATTTATGACGCTTGGTTAAACAATCACATTATCTGAGGAATTGTAATTGGAGTTTGCAACATTGAAAATATTTTTGATTAGTGTGACAGCAATTTAATAAATTGCAATTTTCATATTTTGTAATAGCGTGAACTCAATTTTTTCCAAAATATATTTTAATTTATAAATGATGAATATAAACAGGACCAAAATAAAAAAACACAAATTTTGCAACAGGAATGCCAAAATTTTACACACAGTAGAGAAAAATAAATAATTGAACGAATTTTCAATAGATTGTATAAAGCACCTGCCTGTATAATTTAAGGGATTCAATTACATAAATACTGTTATTTTCTCGGTGAATAACATAAAAAGGAAATTTTCATATAAATATCAAGCATATTCGAGTCCATTAAGGTAAAAACCATGATTCTGGTTTTACTACTCAATTACTAAATTTCAAAGCTCTTATAATCAATATAACCGTGGTCGCAACAATTCCTCATTTTCAACTTAAACTGTTATAAATACTCGCAGTCTATTAATATGCAGCCAATCCTATTATCAGAAGATATATACTTTAAGTATAATTTAAGAAAATACTTTATTAGTTTTCAATATCGTGTTGACAAAGAATACAATTTTCTCATAGATTCAAGTAAATTTACAAGTGTAAAACCAACAAAACAAAAAGTTGACAAGCTTTTCCAATAGATATTGCAAATCCTTAAAACTACTAACAAGCCTCCAAGGCTTTTAGAACCAAATCTTAAAACCATGATATTTCAAAATGTTACCAAAAGAGTGTATTTCGCGGTATATTTATGTGTGCATTGCCTTATTTGCAAAACTGGTTATACAACTGAAATTTTAACATGGAATCCCTGCTGGCTTGTCATACACGATAAGGGAGTGGTTGATGACATTTGAATTCATTTCAGTTCTTAATTTATTTTCCCTCCCTTCATGCTTCCTACATCCTTTCATTCCATGCAAGCATACTATATGTCGCTTATACGATATACGAGTATAAGAATATTCACCTTAAATTCATGCGAATCGCTTTCTACATCCTTGCTTGGAAAAAGCAGACTCTCTTTTCAACTCATAGCAAAATAATTTAGTGTTGGCATTTTCCCGGAGGATTAGCTGGTTGAAGCTTTGAAATGTAAAAGGTGTATGCACCTAATTTTGGAAACTCGTTAACGATAATTGGAAATGAATTGTGTGGATTTGTTGAAGGAAACTATGGTCACAGAAAAGGTTAAATGTGATGCTTTGGGAACCGAATAAAGTACTGATTAGAATATTTTTGGAACTTTCTTGTAGCAAGCTGTTAAGGCAGATCCTATTAAATATGTCTTGCAGAGAAATATCGTAGTAAAATCATAAAAAGTTTATTGACTATGCGGTACTATATTTCTATTTGAGGCATAAAGCCTTCTAAATAATAATACTTACTTTATATTAATTCCTCACGTTATCATTTATAGTATAGCTTCAATTAAGACGTTTGTCTCCAGTATTAAAAATATTATTCATAACGTCAAAAAGCATCGTTTGTAGAGTACGATTTCGGTATGAACTTTTCATTGTCAGAACGAACTTTATTGTTATAAATTCAAGTTTTTATGAACAGTTGATTAAAACAATGGATTCTTCTTGATTTCGAGTTTTTTTTATGATTACATCCATTGGAACTAAGCACTTGGTCATATACTACAATCATTGCGAATTGAATTCATGCATATCATGCCTAATTTAACACAAAAGTTTTCATTTAAGAATTTCTAAACAGTTCATAAATACAATGAATGCTTAATCATAATATCAAGCCATGTTTTCTGAACGGGATAATTTTTCAAACACATCAACATTTTATCATCATGCTTAACCTTCAACCATAACCTTCTAAAGCATCCTATATTTTATTTAATGGTAAATTTTAAAGTACATACAAAGCCAGCCTTTATTGATCTATTTGTAGCTTTATGAACTAATCCTTTGAACTAATGAATTAATTCATAGAGACGTGGAACTCATTCTTAGTCCCATATATTCATTCTGAAATCTAATAAACTGCTTTATAGTAAATGTGAATCTTTGAACTCATTCAAAGAGGTAATGGACAAGTTCATAGTCTGTGCATTTATTCATACATGTGATGAATATACAGAATCTTTTCGAGAGTAAAGTTAAATGGCTTCTCCCCTCTAAGATGAGATGCTACCGAAGCGCGCAAGTGGCGGGAATTGTTGATTGGGGTCAAGCAAAGCGAATACTATCTACGCCAGTTAGCTGTAGGGTTTTGCCCAGAGCACGTTATCATTTGCTCGGACCTCTGTTGAAGTAATATGTAGGATGCCACGTACCTTAGAGCAGCTTTACGAAATAAAATTTTGTGTTTTACTCAACAAGACAGTTACGTTACGGGAGGCTTTTGGCAATGATATTATGTCTAAAATATGATTTATCGCTGACACAAAATGTAGAGAGAATGTCAAAGACCATGACCATCCTGGATGCCCACCAACTTCGACGATGAATAAGTGAAGAAGGTGAGGGATATTTCCAACTCAGATTGTCGCATGAGTATTAGAATGTTGGCAGAGGAGTGTGATTCTGGTAAAAGTACGAGTACCATGCATCGTATTGTTAGTGAAAATCTAGGTATCTACGAAAATTAGGTTCTTTCTGATAGCCAGAAGACTTCTCGTACAAAGATTTCTCAATAACTCTTGGAACAGTGTGAAAGTGATCTCCCAAGGTCCAAGAAACACCTCTAGGGTCATGATTTCCAGACCTTAGATGCAGTTCAAAAAGCAACGATGAGGTGCTTGAAGGAAGTCCCCTTCGATGGCTTCCAGGATGTGAACCGAGAGTGGAAAGAATGCTGACATCGGTGTTCTGGTGCAAAAGACGCCTACCTTGAAGAATTTTAACCACTTGTAAGCTATGTTATATCTTCAAACATTTTGTTTTCCTGCTTTTATTCAACATTATTTTGAGACAAACTCTATATGCATATCAACATCATACCAACAATGCACATGGTAGCAATAGTAGGGATAAATGTGAATCTATCTCATCAACATAAGAGTTCATGGTGAACGGTTGATTTGTTTCTTTGGCAAAGTGAGACACAAGATTTTTAATTAAGTTTAGATGACTCAAATGAATCGTTAAGGTAGAAAGTTAGTAGTATAGTAGTAAATCCACTAGTTTTATGTGTTTTTTTCGGTTTTTATTTATGTGTTGAGCCTATCGGGTCATCATTGAGTAGGACGACGATACCACACGTAAATATTCATTGAAATCTCATCCTCGTGGAGCTACCCACTTTAGTAAAATAATGGAAAGCTCAGTTGCGCATCAAATACAGGGCTACAACGTGAATTCAAAAAATAGCAGTGTAAGCAATTTTTTAAATCACAATTTATCTTTTTGTGCCATCGAATAACGCATATTAAAAATAACGTATATGAAAACAGACTTCAATGTATCCTAAGAAAGATGTAATAAATGCCATGAAAGCAGTGTCTTATCAGTCTTTCCCCATTTCATCCACGATGGTCATCGTGTTATAAAATTTGTTATGTTGAAACGCTGAAATTAATCTGACAGTACATCCATAAAATTTATTACACGCTTTTCAGAGCACGTTTAAGTCGATTTATTTTTTTTTTTAAGTTTTTTTTTTTATTTCACCCTTTTTAGAGGCAATTTTATTCATTAAAATTTTACTCAAATTCAGTTCCTTGACATGATCCTTTTCATTTCCTATGCAAATTGTGGTATCTAATCCGTATAGTGGTTATAGAAGATAAATGCATGAATTTCACATAAATGTAGACCATAATTCAATTCCCCCCTGCATAACTCCCTATCTGAATGCTAACCAACTTTCTGAAAGATTTAAGTTCAATATATTGCCCACCACATTAAAACCGAGAGTGCTTGTTTTATCAGTAAATGCCCTTGATCTTTATTGGAATTCTGTTTCCTTTAGAAAGGACCTAACACAAAGTAAGCCCAATTCTTTACGGAAGTTAGAACGGTTTCATTTATCTTTGTTCGAAATTTATGAAACCAACTCTCGTGTTGAAATTAATTGATAAATTGATTAAATATTATATAAAGTTAGGATAAAATCTTAATTTTTTATTTCGGACAACGAAATACTACAATTAATGCCACCAGAGGGGGTTAATCTATTGCAATTCCGTTCTGAAGTACATAATTTAGTCTCATACATTTTCTATACCAGCAACGCTAATGATGGCAATCGAAACATGCATTAACCAGTTATGGCGCAAAATTAGAGAAAAAGCCAAATTAAGTCAAATGCCCGTTCAAGACAGCACCATTAAAAAAGTATACATACGAAACTGATAATCTACTTTTCTATGTAAGTCAGTTAAAACTTATTCCTGAAAATATCCCCAAACATGTTCCTTTTTGGTTTTTTTTTTTGCTTTAACACTACAACCCCTTTCAAGCCTTTATTTATCTTGCTCGAATGTATTGGCACTCGAGAAGGTGATATAGCCATTATCCCGCTTTGGCCGTAGGCTCACATAGCTACGATTAGTTTTTTTTTTATTTTAAACCAATACATCATAACTGGATAAGAATCACTTGAAACAAATCTCTTTGTTCCCGACGGCGTGGACATACATAAAACAAGTTGGGTAGACAGAACCAAGCTCATGTCAGAAGGATTTTGTTCTTAATATAGAATAGCAGACACCGTTGATGAATTAACGCAATGGAATCTTTAATGACATCTCTAACAAATACATATACACATACTCGCTTTAAAATAGAAACCATTGTTACTCCATTTTAAGCTGCCACCATGTAGTTGCAATACAATACTTTCGGAATTTAAACTAGTGTAGATCACATCTGAACGAGCTTATAGCCCATCCAAAAAATCACTCAAAACAAATCGCATTGTCACAAGCAAGATTTGAAGCAGGGATCTTTGGCTTATGGGATGAGAGCTTTAACTACTACAGCACAAAGACTACAGAATTAGAAGGAGTCATCTGGATATTAAATACTATATCATTTAGCTTCAGGGTATCCTCATCATTTTATGCAAGAAAATGTATAATTGATCAATCGTACTATTACTAACAAAGTTTAGCGAATTCCGACTTTCGAGGTATTTGTCGTAATTACACTTACAGAGAACTTCCTCCGTGATTTTTTTCCGCTTTTTCGGTCAACAGATGTCCAATTGTGAGGAGAGAGAATGCCATTTTTCCACTTCCACTTTCTCTGTCTATTGTTAGAGAATTTGCAATTCTAACAACTGATATTGGAAGTTCTTATCAATAACTTTTATTTTATACCCTACTTAGCTTTCATTGGTTAAAAAAAAAAACGAAAATTAACGGGTCACATTCCTAAATGGGAAGAAACCTCTTAAAAACTTTTGAATTTTTTTTTGACAAAGAAACGTTCATTAACCAAAAACTGTTTACAAGAAAATTTGCTTTGATGCACAGACGAATAGACAGAAAGATGGACGGATAGACAAACAGGTACCAATTTTAATGGAATATTGGAAATCTTTTCTAGTAAACCCTAACAAAAGTGACAAAAAATATACGTGCAAAACTGATAAACTACTCAACTATGCATTTTTATGTTCATCTTTAAAGTTATAGTCAGTTATAGGAGGAAAAGAATTGTCATTTTAGGCCACGATTTCCATTGGTCTTTAGTATGAAAATCACTAATTATAGATTTCTGGGCATATTATGTGCAATATTATCTAGAAAGTAGCGTATTGAAAATTTGCAGTCACTCAGTCCTTATTATTTTTTGGCAGAATTTCGCAAGTCCTGCGTATGAAATCTTCATCCAAGGATATATGAAGAATCTTTTAATAAGCTCATCAGTAAATGAAGGATGAATCATGAAGAAAAAAGCAATCAGAAATTTCCACCGATGATATTGCTCCCCATCAAAGTCAAAGTCAAAAGCGCTTTATATAATACCAATCGTTATAAATTTTTAAAAGAACATAAAGCAAATTCCAAACAATAAAACTATAAAAAACTTAATGGCCCGAATGGCTCTCTAAATTTGTACGTTATCAGTTAAACACATTTAATGAAAAAAATACACTTTAAATTAATTAAGATTATTAGATATTTTTTGATTCAATTGGAAAAAGGAAAAAAAACCAACCAGCATTATTCAAAAATTACTTATACTACTAACACAACAATGAACTTATATCCTATACCTAATATGTTACACCCTAATTCTAAATAAGTTCAATCAAAGAAAAAAAAAAAACGTTACTTTATATTGAAACCTCTACCTAATTTATATACAAATAAACAACAATACTAGATGTAGCAATAATGAGATGAATCTAAAAAACTAAGTAACGAGAAAAAGTACAAAAACAGAAAATAAACACGAATAATTTAGACATTGTCATTCAGCCACCAATACCTAGATTGCTCCATCTCAGCTCGACCAGCCTCAACGAATCTAGCAAATGAGTATCTCCATTGGAATTGTTGGTCTCGTGAACTCAGATTCGGAGGATATTTTATCTTCTTATCGGTGGCCCGTCGGTATATGTGATATATGATTGGGACGCCGTCAGAATCAAAAACATATCGATTCATGTCCAAATACACGAATGCTTCTGGAGGAACGAAGCCAGTAGTGAGGCAAGTCAGAATATACCCGTCTGTAGGGTGGAACGGCTGTGAAATCTAAGGGTTTTCACTCACAGTTACAGATCTTACGATATGATTCCGAAGAAGTTTCAATATGAAGATATCGACCCCTGTCACTTGAGCGTTTTGATAAATTTTTCTATTCGATATATAGTGCTTCCAATCTGTCTCAGGCTTTCTGTACAAACTAATACATGCACGAAGACATTTCCTTTCAAAAACGCTTAATCTTTCCATTGTACTAGCACTCTGGTTGTACCAGATCTGGCATCCGTATGTCAAAACTGGCCTAACCAGGGTCTTGTAACAAATAACTTTGACTTTTTGATCAATGTATCTGGAATGAAAGAGTCGCCGAAGGGCCATGACTACTTTTAGTGCTTTACTGAGCATGATTTTGACATGTTCAGTACAGTACAGATACTGATCGAGATGTAGACCGAGGTATCGAACACAGGATTTATGTGGAACCCGTTCTGAACTACCCTCACCAGCCATAATGTGGAAATCCTTCCAAATACGTTTCAGGTCTTGACTGGCCCCCTGCAGCGTTGTCCGAAACAAAATTGTTTCGCACTTCTGCGCATTGATTTTCATTCGCCGATTGCCGGTGTAGAGCTGCACATCATTAAACATTTTTTGAAGATTGCTCTGAACTATTGTAGCTTTTCGGTCTGCCGTATAGATGATCAGATCATCAGCAAACGCTACCAATGATCGCGTTGGCGAGACATTAAAATCAAAGCTATTCAAAAGCTTGCGAATGAATATTGAGAAAAGCAGGGGCGCAGTAACTGTCCCCTGCTGTAGACCATTCAAGACCTTGAATTCGCGCATTGTTGTCAAATTTCCATCAGTTACAGAAAATGATTTCCCATATAACATATTACACATCATGGCGACAAGGTGTCTGGGGAACCTGTCCTGAAGAAGTTTGAAAACTAGTCCATCTAACCACACCGTATCGAAGGCTTTCTCCATATCAATGAGACATGCTCCAACACATTCTTTGTTGTTTAGTTTCCAGCAGATGTCTGAGGTTACTTTCGTTATTGCATGTATGGTCAAATGCCTGGCACGAAAACCAAATTGGCAATTCGGCATCAACGCATATTTCTCAATGTGGGCGTTTAATGCTCTGTTGAGTAGCACTTCAAACACCTTGCTGATGTTAGGCAGCAAGCTGATTGGGCGATAGTTTTTAAGGCATGAAGATTCTTTTCCTTTCTTCAAGATCGGAAATACCTTAGCCTTTTTCCACTCATTTGGGAAATATGAATTGTTCAACATGTTGTTGAACAATATGCAATAATTCCTAATAGCAACCTCAGGCAAATGTCGGAGAACTATATTTGGAATACCGTCAGTACCACATGATTTTTTGTTGTTTATTCTGCGAAATATGAAACACAAGTCTTCATAGCTGACAAAATAATCAATAAGATTCAAGCTCGGTATGAGGTCAGATGTTAATGTTTCATCGAAATGAAGAATTGATTGGCCGTTCAGGCTTGATTTGAAGTCGGAAACTTTTGCTTCAACGACCTCCGAAAATATTTCATTCCTTCTCTCTGGATTCAAAATGTGTTCCAATCAGGGCAAGTTTCTGCAATCCATCACATATAATCCTGTTTCCATTTCTTTCCGGAGTCGTACTATCAATTTCGATACCAGCTCTATCGAGAAGATTTATCTCATCACTAGCGACTTCAAGATTCAATACCTTCACTCGAGACTTCCTGCGGAATAAGCTATTCACTTTCGCGAAAACGCCATCTGGGTCCTGTGGGCTAATACCCCTCACTCCTGAAGTATGAACGGATTAAGTTCCGGACATTCTTCAGGTGTAATTTCAACAAAGCCAACGAGGGATGGTTGTAGTCCAAAAATCGTCGATAAATATTGTTGACGCGTGTGAGAAGAAGGCTTTTCAATCTTTTCAACCTTGCAATGGTTGGTGTTTCATATCCTTCCATATTGTTTCGATGTTTAATCTTGGGAACTACTTTCTCAATCGTTTCCAACGTCAGCTTCTCTAACTTTGACAAATAGAGATCTATTTCATCGTCAGTTAGATTTCTGTTATTAGGAACCATTGAGCTAGCATTGCCATCATCAGAAGAGGGACATTGCTTCTGGTACTCCCGATTAAACTTCTTTTGAAACTTTCCCCAGTCTGTTTTTTTGAAATTCAACCGATGGTTTTCATGTTGAACTGGAATGAGGAAGAAATCATCCCTTTGATGATTGATTTCCATTACGATTGCGTTATGGTCGCTATCGTAAGGAAGCACCTGCAGTTTCCGTTGAGGACTATTAAAGCTGAATTCAAGTCCTGCGTCAGCAATGAATAGGTCCAAATATGAATTTGTCCTAGGGTATGTTGGGAGCTCCGACCCATATAGGTTGCACCTGTATTCAATTTGGTTCTCTGTTATCCATGATTTCAGGAATACACCTCTTGGATTATTGGTGGCGTTTACCCATGATGTATGCTTGGCATTCAGGTCACCGGCAAAAATATAATAGTTATGCAGCCTGTTCAATTCGAGTATTTCAAACAAGGAATTGATTTCCTCCTTGAACTTGAGAACATTTTGACCAGTTGCATAGGCAGAGATAACGAAGAGGTTATCCTCACCTGGCAGTGAAATTTTGATCACGGACACTTCAAGAAATTCAAAGTTTTTGAATTCGGAGGAAGGTATGAAGGTATGATATTACCGTGTACCGTGAAGGTATGATATTACCGTGTACTTGTGTTTGCTTTGGAACAAATTTAACTTTTGCATCTTGATATCGGGAGCATCCTCGATATGATGCTGGGTGACCAAAAACACCGCAGTTAACGCAGTATAATTTTTCTTTAGGCTCCGTCTGAGCCAATTTGCACTCACCGGGAGCATGAACGTCTTTGCATTTAACGCAACGATAGTGCATGGCACAATTGGCAGCCGAATGTCCAAATCTTTGACACCGGTAACACTGGTTGACTTCTCTTTTCTGGAGGCGTTCCCACCTCACCACTTTGAAATTCAAGTACCTTATTTGTTGAAGAGCACTTGGACTGCTCTTATTTGCAATTTGTACCAGGTAAAGTGGTAAATTCTTCCTTTCTATGGTCGACCTTCTTGTCGCAAAGGCTTTGACTGAAACAAAATCAACGTCTGGTGCAGCCTCTTTGAGCACCTGAAGAAGATCGACCGTATCCTCTCCGCTGTCCAAACCCTTCAACAAGAAGGTCTGATTTTTTTCACTTTTTGGGGTATAGGTGAAGTGTGGAACCTCCCCAGAAATCAGCGCATCTTTGGCTGACTTAAAATCAACCAGTGATTTTGTCCTTATAGTTAATTTTTCGGCATTAACTCTTTTGATTTCGAAATTGGCCAGTTTATTTTCGGCTTCCAATAGCCGAACCATATCTTTCCCGGTTTGTCCGAACACGTTGATTGGCGGAACTTTTTCTGTCTTGTTGGAAGCTTTTTCAAAGGAACCAGCAGAAATGCGGGCTCGTTTTTTCTCCTTATTTTTGTTCTTTAAATATTGAATAAAATTAACGTCAGTATCTTGATTAGAATTACCTCCGATGTTTTCTTCGATTTCCATATCTTCGGTTAATCCCTCCAGTGCTGCAAAATAATTTTGGCTCTCGTTGGTGCCACCAGCACTTAGAACTTCCTCTGGATTAACTTGCTTTGTACTTTTCTTCGGCTTTGTTACCTGTTTGATTTTGTGGCTGCGTCTTTTGAGGCTTCATCCCTTTCTTGAAAAGATCCTTGAGAGACTGTATCTCTTGCCTTAGTTCATCATTTTCTTTCTGCAATTTGGCCATTTGTTGATTGTCCGCTATTATTTGCAGCTTGCACCCTCCATCTACGGAGTTTTCTTCGTTATGTTTTCTTTTGGTGATTGTCGCCAGTTTTGTATTCGTCGTTTCCCCAGGTTGCCCCAACGGTGGGAAGCCGTCGGGCTCCTCCATACCAGCGGCGAAATTTTCTTTGTGAATTTGTTTTTCGTTACCAATCGTAGTAAAAATATTCGATAGAAATTTCCTGAGTCGATTACTTCGAAAATATAAGATTTTTTTCTATAAAAATTAACTTCGGACTAACGTTTTTAAAAAAATTAATTTAATTTTTGAAAACTTTTGACAGGAGCAATTTAAAAGACGTCTATACGCAAAGACTACTACGATCCATCCTCTATTGCTCCCCATCTTCTTGCATTGTAGGATTTATGCTGCAATCAAAATTAATTTTTTGGTTATTTTCGATAGAAATGATTGACTGAAGTGTACCAATTTCAAGAAAACTAATGATACTAATTGTTTCTATCATCCATGGACAAAAAATTCTGTATCTTTCAATAAATATTTGAAGAATTACAAATTATAATTGGCATATTTCGTATGAACGTGCATTAAAATACAATTTTTCGGCGTCAATATACCATATTAACTGTTAATACCTCAAGAAGAAAGGTTAATCCAAATAGCAGGAGATGCTCTAGAAAAAATAAAATCTGCAAAAAATCGGTAAAGGTGTAAAAAATGGGCTCGTTGAACTAGAGGACCTCTTAGATTGCATAGGCTATTACCAGAGGAGCTGGTTAAAGGCCAAAAAGGACCTGTTCCGACCGGAACGAATTACATCGAATATGCCACAAAAATTCGATGATTCCAAATTTCTTCATCGTTTCATTTTTACTCATGCTAAATATTTCTTACGCAATATTTCAATTAAATATATTTACGTTCATTTACCTTCAAGGTTTAATTTCCAAACATAGCTAAAATGTACTATAAAATGTTAATTATTGTAGTCAATAAACAGAAACGATTCTAGCAACCAAGCCAAAAGGACGTGTTATCATTCATATACTAAATTCAACCCAGCAGCATCATCAAAACCTGCGACGAGAGTTCCTGAGCAAGCTGCACTTTGATCCAAGCCACAACACTTCAACAGACCGACGTCAAATCGAAGTATCGATCTTCCACCTGAAAAAAAGAAAGACCAGAGTTTCCCCTTGTAACCAGGGTTCAAAACTATTCCATTCAACCTTATTAATTTTTTATTGGGTCACTAGCGCCTTTGCCTAGGACCTCGTAACCAAAATCAGGACTCAACATTGAAAAACTTGGGCGTGCATAAATCAAGCGGGGAACTCTAAGGCTCGAAATAACGTTCCCAACAGCTGTAATACTCTACGACCAGAATATGATAGACATCACCACAAATCAAATTACAACAATGCGTTACAAAACCAGATAATTAACAGTCATAACATACTGCAACACTCTGTTCCGACAAACATCTACGAGTAGGCTGAGCTTATCAAAGGATATAGATCAGATGCTTCGACAAAGTTAACATATAAAAATAGAACAAGGAGAGGGTTGCTAAAAAAATTGTGACCAGTACATTTGGTATCAACGATGAGATATATACGGATATCGAAACGCTAAAAAATGCCCACGATACTGTTTCAAAGACGACCAATCATCAGGCTCTGTTTCTTAATTCCGAAATTGCCCATTCAAGTGCTTTCATCGAATCAAAATCAAACCAATTAAATTTAAGATAATCCCGAGCTATTGGTTAAATCATAGAAACAGCGAAACGGTACACAAGCACCGGCCATAACATATATCTTCATATATTATTGCCGATGATTACTTCGACGATTTCCAATACAATTATACACATTGACTGAATGTTATTCATGGCAATAGACATATTTTAAACTTCATCACGCCGCATGATATCGAAGAAATTAATCAAATGTAACCAGCAATCTCAATTCGGACTTGTACATAGCAAAAACTCCCAGTCCTCGCCGACAAGGAGACACATAAGCAGGCGAAATCCATGAATATGGCTATTTAGACATTCAAGAGAAACCACTTTTTGAACTAGTACACGTAACCGTGATCCCACAACTAGTACAAAACGAGACATTTTCAATAGCAGCTTTAAACGACTCCATATTTGCGACCGACTTCAATGGTCAAGTATATTTTCCTTTAAGGAAGGAGGAGCTGGAGGCTTTCAACACTAACAAACTTACTTCTGCACACCAGCCATTGTATGTAATATGGACAGCAGTCCATCCTGCATTGTATATGAAAATTATGGACGTCATTCATCAAAGAATTGCGAGCTTAAATACCTTCACTTAGCAGGTACGGTGTGCAAGACCCTGATGATGAAAAATACCTGGCTATACATTTCAACTAAGCCACATGTCGCAGCCTTAATCTGTGAGGGCACAAGATATGGAATTATGCTAAATACCACCGGAATTATATAACTTTAAGATAACTGCTTGATCAAAACAAGATAAATCACGTTAGAGTCAACAATAGATGAGCGATTCACTGTTATTTTCAGTCACTTCAAGGAAGCTTCCTTCGTACCTTCAATACATAGTGTAGAGACCCTACATATTCTGCAACACGGAAAAATAATACAACCAAATGAACAAATCATCGATTACTTAACCTCGCCGAAGCTATCGAAAGGGGCCAATTTTCTAAAATCGCTGATGGAGCGCTCGATCACCGCTACAACAAGCATTTTGATCTCGGGTTTTTTGACAGTTTGCCTAGTTAGGCACTGGAAACCATCAAAAATATCACCATCAGGTTAGGAAACAAGTATAGCAGAACGTCTGCTCACAGCGTACCCTCCCAGCAAACTCCAGCATCGATTCAAAAACGCTTTGATCAAGCATTGACAACCGCTGACTCCTAGCATATGTCAACCAGAACAAAGCAAGCTGTGGATGATGCCTAAATCATCAAGGATAATATGCAGTCATTACTGTTGTTAGCTATAAGAATTCAATATTAGAATATCACAGTGCTAATTTTGATCTTGCGCCTATAAATTGAATGCCATTTTACTAGATCTTGTTGCACCAGTACTAATGATTAGAGTACAGTTTACCCCATCAACTTATCCCGAAAAGCATAAGCCTGCTACTATATAACGTAGTCTTGACACGGTGATCGTGGTGCTGGGTATTTAAGGCTTCCTAGCCGTGTACAATGAAAACTTCCTTGCATTCTCCCACTGTTTGCAGCCACATTGTATATTCACTCACTCACCGAAGTTCCAATATCTAGTCATACCGATCTTAATTTATTTTCACTGTACAGTAGCTTTCCTTATTTTTTTATGCTGTAGGTTTATTGCATATGTCCCTTTTCACCCCGATTTCAACGTTTAGGTGCACCATTAACCTGAAGCTCTCAGAAAATGTCAATGCACTCATATCTATAGTCTTCCGCCACCAACTCTTGAACTTGGGAAATGTTACGATTGGTATTTTTGGTTGCTTTAAAGTTTAGAGCATAAACCATTGTATCCTTCACCATTCACTTCTTGGCTAATCTGACTGCTTGTTGCAGTTCTTGGTCATAGAAAATTCTAATGAAGACTTCTTTTCGATATTGCGCGTCGTAAGCTTGGTAAGCCACCAGTGCTAGCCGTTTCAGTTCCTGTCTTAACTGCCGGAGGAATTCACTAAACTTTTGCATTCGGTTTCACAACTGTAACCTGTATTTTTGCTTCAGGTACAACGCATTCAATATAGCTACAGAGTTTGATTGGGACTCAACACGCATGGATTGAAGTATCTCTGCAGCTAGGCCTCTAAGACTAAGAATCAAACTATTGCCTTCTTTATCTCGTTCCAGTGGTTGGTTTTGGCGGTGGCTTCAAACTGCTAGTAATTGTAAAATAAAAACAGCGTTGTTTTCTTTACGACTATACTCGTTTATGTTTTTTGTGAATACGCAGTTTGACACGAAACATCCGGTGTTCTGCAGTACTGAAAAAGACCGAATATTCCGTGTCGAAATACTTATTTACAGAAAAAATAAGAAAGTATAGTTGTAAAGGAAACAACGCTGTTTTTATTTTACAATTACTATTAAAGTTCGACTATAGAACTTCCGGTGGATCCAAATTTTGAGCTCAAACTGCTATTTGTAGATACTCAAAACCCATTTTTTCATCAAATATGGGTGCTTTGCTTTTAAATTCGCATTTAATTTGGCTGAACGTTGATTTAACTTCACTAATTTCAAAATCAGCTTTGCCAATTGTCGTCTAGCCTCAGATCTAGTTTTTTTGATTATTTGTTTAGCTTCTGATTTCTTCCTTTTATTTTGCTGCTTGTCTGTTTGTTTTTTTTCATTCCACTCAAGTTTGGTTGCGTTGCGGTGTCGTGGGGCGGGTTCTTTACTAGCACATGGATCCACTACAATAAAACTTCGCATCGACGAATATCTGGGGTCAAATGAATGTCGACCGAAGTCGAAAAGGAGGTAACCAACATAGCGTCAAAGGAAATTGGTGAATCAAAGGACAAACTGGACCTGGGGAAGACAGACGGACTTAAGAGGACTTTGTCATTACCGACGATTCTTATGGCCCACAAATAAGAGTGGGACATCCAGGTCAGATGATGCCCCCTCACACCCTCCCAATCGGATCAAAGTCCAAACGTAGACGTAGCCATATATTTCCCATTTGAGTGAAAAACTCATACAAACAATGGAGGAGCCTGCCATCGATGCGAGTTGTAAACCCGGTCAGGGTTAATGTAAGGAAATGCCGTGTGTTATAGTTAAAGCAGACATGATCTTCTACTCGGAATCGTTTCCAAAAAACTTTATAATAAGTCACATTTCATTATCCAGGAGAAAACGGTCAATCTAATTTGGATTACAATATTTACTAACGAAAAATATTTTCACAACAGTAATTAAAACATATATTTGGTGAAGACCAGCCCGCTGTAAAAATTTGACATTGAAAGACATTAAAAAAGAATCAGGCGTACAAAGAATATGTAGGTTTGAAAACCAGGGCGAAGAGAGAACACTACAGAAATCTCAGAGGAGTAGCGAATAAGATAATTAGGATTAAGAAAAGAAAAAACTATGACGACCAATTGAGAAGTATAGATTTAAGTTTAGCGAGCAACAACACAAGACAAGCATACAAAGTAGTGAATAGCCTGAAACGTGGTTACCAGCCAAAAACCACGCTCTGTCATGATGACATCAGCAAAATCATCGCTGATGAAACCAAGATTAAGGAAAGATGGGCATCATATTTCAAGAATCTCCTTAGCCCTCCGCATAGGTCCAGAGCATCAGAGCCTATAGATATCTGTGGAGAGCTTCCATTGGCCCCACCAACTCTGGATGAAGTTTGTTCCGCCATCAAAGCCCAAAAGAATAATGAAGCGCCGGGCATCGATGAGATTCCAGTGGAGCTAATCAGATATGGTGGCAGTAGTGTTCATCAAGCTATTCATAAATTCATCCAGCACATTTGGCAACAAGAAAATAGGCCGAAAGAGTGGAGCCAATCAATTATATTCTCTATTCACAAAAAAGGTGATAAGCTACAGTGCGAAAATTATAGAGGCATATCAATACTTTGTATGGCGTACAAAATATTGTCAAAGATCAAACATAATAAAATCGAATCATACATCAACAGAATTATTGTGCTTTTCGGGTAGGCAGATCGACGATAGACCAATCGTTCACACTCAAGCAGGTGCTTGAAAAGTGCTGGGAGTTCAACATAGACGTATACCAAATTTTCGTTGACTTCAAGCAAGCATACGACAGTATTGATCGTAACGTACTGTAACCAATAATGCTTGGTTTTGGCATCCCAGTCAAATTAGTCCATCTTACCAAAACGACAATGGCGTCGGTGACCTCCCAAGTCCGCATCAATAACCAACCCACCGATGCCTTTGACACAAATATCGGACTAAAGCAGGGAGATGGGCTGGCCCCATTTCTATTCAATTTGGCCCTAGAGTACGTCATACGGAAGCTATCTGTCGATACGCGAGGTACATTACTATTCAAGTTGAGCCAAGTAGTAGCCTATGAGGACGGTATAAACATTTTGTCACGGTCGTTAACAACAGCCAAAGAACTCTTCCTAAAACTCGACAGCGAAGCAAAACGAGTAGGGCTACAAATCATTGAAAATCAAACAAAGCTCATGACGCAGTTGAGGAAAAATAGCTCAAGTACACAAAACATTGCACTTGGCAAATATAGTATCGAAAATGTTAGCGAATTCGTGCATTTAGGCGCCAAAATAACGAAAACGGGCAATGAAAGAGACGAAATATGCCGAAGAATACAGCTCGCAAATAAAATATTTTATTCAATTTTGACGATCTTGAAGACCAGCTGCAAACAAAGCTCCAAGTATACAAATCTGTGATGAGACCTATGTTGTGCTATGGGTGTGAAGCATGCATCAGTGGGGAAACCGAGGAAATGCTGGTCTGACTCGGTGGACGAAGACAGTTCATCGCTGCTCGGAGTTTGAAATTGGAGGATGCGGTCGATGGACCGAGACAGTTGGGGGCGCAGGAAACGAAGGCCCAAGAGGGGCTGTAGTGCTAAGAAAAAGAAGAAGAATTGAAACAATATATATCATTTTATGTAGTTAGCAATACGACAAAACCAAATTTAAAAAACTCAAGAAAATGAGAAAGGGACAAAAAAAAGTTTATGAAAAAATTTGCGAAAATTAAACATGGTATAAGAAAAAGCAAAACAATTTAGAAAGAATTTGAAAAAAATTAATGACAAAAAATTTTACGAAAAATTTTCCGAAAATTAAGAATGTTATATAAAGCAAAATGCAAAACAACTTAGAAAAAAAATTGAAAAATTAATAATTGTATACAAGAAATTAACAAAAGGGTACTTATCCACATCTTCACGAGCGCTTGATGACGATGTAGATGACGTTAATGAAATCAAGAAAGGAGGTGATGGCAAATTTTCAGTTGTCTTGCAAATTCGTTCAGTTGAGCGTTCACACTTTATTTTGGATGCGTATGACCTTTTAATATCTTCTGCGTAAATTGGGCAAACTTTGCTGGGTAATTTGAGGTCGGAGGTGAGCGACACCTTACAAAAATTTATTTGGACTTCAACTGGCTAAACGGTGGAATTTAATGCAGTATTTTTGGGACCGCCCTCGTATCAATGCATCATCACTTCGATAATGGGAAGAAAAGGAATACATTTTGTTGAAGTTTTGTTAATGGGTAGATAATCTGGGGGAAATTGAATCTTTCAAGAGAATACCATTACGGGACTGATAGAAACCCCATCACAGTAAGCCACGACTACGGGGAATCAAGCGTTGGAGTGTGATATGTTTGCCGGTTAGAATTGCACCGCATTTGTTTTCTAACAATATCACCTTCACTCGTTATAATGGATTATCACAAAGAATTCTGAGGCAACCACGCATCCAACTTAGAATTGATTTCACGAGCGAGGTGTCGATAACCTATATGCGGGATGGAAAACAAATAGAGCCGCAAATTTTCACTTTCAAAGGGGCGCTCCTGAAAACTTCACGCAGTAAAAAAATGAATTTTTACAACACTAATGTACGTTTCATAAACTTCAAAACAATTTTTGGAATCTGATATCATCTAATTTTCGAAGTATTCCCGACTTTTAGACGCGGCCAAGAAAATCTGGCAATAGTTTTTCGCGTCTTCCCCGTGGCGCGGTCCCAATCAATTTCCCCGATTCGTCCCCAAATCCTTAGCCGTAAGTCATATGGAGTTGCTTGATAGAAAATTCTTAAGTACATTATTTGTTATATATATTATTTTGTAAAAATAGGCTCTGCACGTGAGCTACTATAAAACCATGATGATTTTCAGGATATTGCTGTTTGAGATGACTTAAATAGTTGTTCCTAAATCACTGTCATATTCCTCCTTAGAATTCCCTTGAAAAATTCTTGCAAGCTCTAAGAATCAAACCCTCAAATCAATTGTGACAATTATAAATAATGGGTAAAGCTTCAAAACATTGAATACTTGGAAGTATACTAGGTCCAAATAATTACTCTATCCTAAAATACTAACCAAATGTTGCTTCGTATTCTACAAAGTCGTACCTATAAGATCAAATTTCTTATAAGCAATGTAAAAGACTCATGTGACAGTGGTCCTTGAACAAGAGAAATCTGAGCTTAAGCTCATAGGAAATTTATTCTGTCTGTATAGAACTTCCGTTTACAATAACACACTCGAATATCCTTAGAACTCAAGTAGCACACTTTCATTTGAAAAAAGCATTTGATTACCCATCAAGAGAAACAACGTATTGAATAGTCTATTTTCTTCCAATAACAATGTTCTGTATCAGGCTCAATGGAATGAACTCGTAAATAGGACGCTCTGGTAGAAGAAATCTCTCTGTTTATGTCAATGATTTAGACGTTTCCTCAACACACACATGTGATCCAATATTTCCCCGAAAGGATTATATATTTGTTAGCTTGGCTATGAAATGTTCTTTTTCCGATACATATTTTTCGATTATTGGAAGATAAGAAGCAAACAACGAAACAACATTCCGAGTAAGATTCCACTTTTATGGCGTATCTAATATCATACCGAGTATTGACAATTTGATGCTGGCGGCAAGGAAAAGCATAAGACGGAAAAGTTGCCTCGTCTCCTTGGCTTGTCACAAAGAAGCCTATTTACGATTAGATTCACATGCTGAAAGTACACATCAACACACTCGTGGTGCTGATATCATTTTCGAAAATGTCCCAATGAAAGTTGTTTGTTACCGTATCTGAAATTGAATTCCAATATTCTAACAATCTATGGATCAAATAAATTGGAAAGAGGACAATAAATTAAGTAAGTCGGCCTGGGGTTGAAGTGATAACAATCAAATGGGGCTTTCATCGGCGTCTGGCTGGCACTATAAATTATAGCGATGAATTTTAGGAGCATTGTTTATAGTTGTATGACTACTTTATTGTTTTCCTATCTCTCAGCTTTATGCGATAAATATTTACGAGAACACCTCAGGTTTGAATGCTTGAACAATTAGTTGGCAACTGGATCGCGAATAGCAAACTGAAATAAAAAAGTTCTCGAGCCATTCGCGAATTCAGTCGTAAAGATACGGAATATTTTCCTAGTTCACTATTTCAATTTCATTTCGCAAAGTTAATAAAGTTCACTGGTCGCATATATCTCAAACATTTTTCCACTAGAATCTCTGCCAATGTCACACACTTTATCTGTATTTGATTCATGCCATTGATTAAATATATAGTTCAATCAAGGACATTATCTTTGAACCATTAATTCATTCATCCGTCCGTGATTCACTTCACTCGCTCTTTTCTCTAAATAAAGCAATTGTGTCATAATGTGAATAAATTGCAGATCATTTATACTTTAGACAGCCCTAGTAGGTGTATATCCTTTGGCTCCTTTTTTCCTCATCCACAATGCGGATAAATGCTTTCAAAACAGCTTTTATGCTAGTCCGATAGAAAGGGAAAATCAAATGAAAAGGCAAGAAAGAACCAAGCACAGTCGGATTTCAGATTGGATTGTACGTAATTGACTCATTAGGAAAACAACAGAATGAAAGAAAATTGCCCAGCTTCATTACAATCTCACACAACTTGACTGCTTTTAAAATGGGCGGATATTTAGGAAAAGTGTTATTTTCTTTGCAGAGTAATTAGTTTAAATGAGAAAAGATTAAGAATGAAAGTTAGCAGTAGCTACAATACTTCGCTGAATGTCGATTCCTCAATTAACTTTTAAATCTGCAGAAAATTACACTCCTTTAGATTAAAACCATTTCAAAAGACTTTTGCGCGATCTGGAAGAGTGGCTGACGTGAAGGATTTTTCAAATGGTTATTTCAACCCTAGCGATACGTGCTGGATTCTAATCTGTGTTTTACTGAAGGATATGGTTTTTCGTTCTTAAGATATGTGAAAGGACTTAGCAAAGAATATAATTCCTTTAGAGCGACATGAATTCATATTTTACATCTGATGTACTGTCGACTGCTTTTATAGTGTATACAATTAAGACTTCTCTCAGCCTCAATTGAATTATTTCAAATCATAACGAATATAAATTTTAGTTCATATGAAGAACGTAATTTTGTTAGAATACTCAAGATAGAACAATCCATTCCAGGAAAAGGTAAACAAGAAGCTAATTGGGACTAATGTTTGCTAATTGGTACTTTGATCGCATTAAAATGTTCTTTTAAGAAGGATCTACTAAATTTGCACTTTATTTAAATAAATGTAACGTTATTTCGTTAATAGCTAAGATCTGCTTTTTAAAAATACTAAATATTTTCATATTTACATTTCAAATTTATTTTCTCATTTAGAAGTATATCATAAATTAATTATTTTAGATTTCCTAGACTCTACAAAGCAGACGTGAAATTAATAAAATGGTTGTTTTGAAAGTGGTTTCAGGGCGTATTTTGACATTTTTCTAATGGATGTCGGAAATATTCAGGAATACGATTTCAACTAGGTTGGTGTTTCATTTTAAAATTAGTTTTGCTTAGTTCATTTCATATACAAACAAAATATTATTTCCGCTTTGCATTTAACTACACAGTACCTTTCTGCTGGCGGTAATAATGTATATATAAAACATTAATATCCTTAACAGTGCCAGGGTAATCGAGTGATCTGACATTCTAGAATTCAGTGCTGTTAAGGACCTTTGTCAATGGGCCAGTCAATATCAATTAAAAATACTGGCAATCCAGGAAACGAATTGGACTGGAAACGACATTCAAGACATGAGATGGCACACAATATTGAAAAGTGGGAGGCCTACTGGAAAACGAGAATTTGGAGTGGCTTTCATTGTGGATAGGGAGTTCAAATAACACGTTGTTGATTTTAAGGCAGTCAATGAACGGTTACGTTCGATCCGTACAAAAGCAAAATTCTTCAAAATCCTGCTGATTAATGTTTACGCTCCGAATGGAGAATAGAACGAAGAAACGAAGGAAATGTTCTACAATCACCTGGAAAGGTTATTCGACTAATTGCCTACAAACGACACAAAAATTATTCTGGGCGCTTTTAACGCTAAGGCTGGCAATGAGCCATCTCATTGGAGAACGACTTGAGGATATAGCCTATACGATGAAACAAATGACAACGGCCAGCGCCTGATTGAATTTGCATGTAGCCGAAATCTAATCATAGGTTTGACTCGCTTCCCACATTGACGCATTCATAAAATGACCTGCGTCTCACTGGATGGCAACACACCAAATCAGATCGACCATGTTCTGATCCAACAAAGATGGGCCTTGTGCATACTTGACGTCTGTACACACCGAGGAGCCAATTTTAAGTCAGATCATTACTTAATCAAATTAACCCAAAGACATATAAATTAATGGACGCGAAATGAGCTTATTTTCATTCATGCGTGAGTGAAGTACTTTTACTACATACATGCCTTCCTCTCGCATGCAAATTGAAATATCCCTGCCTTTCACGCCGCTAGAGAATCCACGCATTCAAGTGGCTCTCTAGTTGCTCTCACGAAACTTCCACTCCTCTTCTACCTAAACCCCCGAATTGTCAACGAAATATCAACCATATTGTGAAAATTCAATATTGATGGGAAAGGTCTAATCAAATTGAATTTGAAATTGTACACAAAACAATTTTTTAAGATAAACCGTGTTGAATCTAGTGCAAAAGCGTCGCAAATGTGATAGTTTAGCAAACTGAAAAGTTTGTTACGGATCGCGAGTGTTTTTGTGTCGAAAAATTAAAAATGTTGTGACGTGTGTGGGACTGTAAAAACAGCTCTAGGCAGCATGTCAGGGACGTATCCTTCGTAGGGTAAAACGTGTTCAATCTTTTATATCGTTCAAGTTAGAATACTCGCACGGAAAATTGATTTAATTCAAGATGCGAAAGTTAGCGGGAGACGTCACGTCAAATTTATTTGAAATTCGAATCAACAGCAAATAACGCGCCTACTTCACGGCACATGATAAAGTGCTTCAATTCTCTCGATGCATTTCGTATCCTCTCTCTCACATCTATGAATTAACCTATCGATGTCGTATGTCATAGGCGTATTTAGCGAAGACCGTCCCCCTTCAAAAATTTGACATCGGAAGGCTCCAAACGGGGTCTGTGGCCAAAAATTTCACGGAGCTGGCTTGTATCTTATCAGACGTATCGTTAAAGATAAGCAAAGAGCTTTGGATGGAAGTGAATATGGCTATTAAGACCGTGGCAGAACAGACGATCGGACATCAAGCCCGGTGCAAGAGATATGAATGGGCCTATGATGAGTGCCAGAATGCGTTAGACAAAAAGAATTAGACGTGCTAAGATTAAATAGGTAGGAAAATCAGGACGAAGAGAGAATACTATAAAAATCTCAGAAGAGCAGCAAATAAGATAATTAGAATTAAGAAAAGAAAATGCCATGGTGACCAATTGAGAAGTATATATGTAAGTTTAGCGACAGCACAAAACAAGTATACAAAGTCGTGAAAAGCCTGAAACGAGGTTATCAGCCCAAAACCACGCTCTGTAGTTATAATATTGGCAACATCATCCCTGATGAAACGAAGATTAAGGAAACATGGGCATCATATTTCAGAAACCTCCTTCATTCTCCACACTACTCCGAAAAATCGGAGGCTATATATGTCTGCGGAGAGCTTCTATTGGGTTCGCAAGCTCTGGTTGAAGTGTGTTTCATCAGTAAAGCCCAAAAGAATAATGAAGCGCCGGGCATCAATGAGATTCCAGTGGAGCTCATCAAATATGGTGGCAGCAATGTTCATAAAGCTATTCACAAAGTCATTCAGTACATTTGGTAACAAGAATATATGCCGAAAGAGTGGAGCCAATCAATTATATTTCCTATCCACAAATAAGGTGACGAGCTACAGTGCGAAAATTATAGAGGCGTACTTCGTACGGTGTACAAAATATTGTCAAAGATCTTCGAAAATAAAATTGGATCATATGCCAACAGTATTATTGGGGAGTATCAAGGTGGTTTTAGAACAGGCAGATCAACAATAGACCAATTGTTCACAGTCAAGCAGGTACTTCGAAAATGCTGGGAGTTCAACATAGACATACATCAAATTTTCGTTGATTTTAAGCAAGCATACGACAGTATTGATCGCAACGTACTGTATTGAATAAAGGTTTGCTTTGGCATCCCAGCCAAATTAGTCCATCACACCAAAATGACAATGACGTCGACTCAAGTCCGCATCAATAACCAACTCACCGATGCCTTTTACACAAATATCGGACTGAAACACGAAGATGGGATGGCCTCACTGCTGTTCAATTTAGCTTTAGAGTACGTCATAAGAAAGCTAGTTGTCGATACACGAGGTACATTACTATAAAAGTCAAGCCAATTAGTAGCCTATGCGAACAACATAAACATTTTGTCACAGTTGATAACAACCGCCAAAGAACTCTTGCTGGAAATAGACAGCGAAGCCACACTAGTAGGACTACAAATCAATGAAAATAAAACAAAGTTCCTGACTCAGTCGAGCATAAATACTTCGCGTATACAAAATATCACACTTGGCGAAAAGTATCAAAAATATGAGCAAATTTGTGTATTTAGGCGCCAAAATAACGATAAGCGGCACTGAAAGGGATGAAATACGCCGAAGAATACAGCTCGCAAATTAAGTATTTTATTCAGTTTTGATGATCTTGAAGACCAGCTGCATACACAGGAAAACAAAGCTCTAAGTATACATATCTGTGATAAAACCTGTGTTATGCTATGGGTGTAAAACATGGACCCTAACCCAAGCATCCGCAAGTATATTGAACGCCGTTGAGCGACGGCTGCTGAGGCGAATAATCGGAGCGAAGCTAGATGGCGACCAATGGCAAATTCGATATAGCCATGAGCTGTATGAAATTTTTGACGAGCCGGAGGTCTCAACGATTGTCAGACTGCAAAAGCTGCAGTGGGCTGGACATATGAACCGTATGGACGAACAACGTATACCCAAAAAGGTATTCATTGGGAGTACTGAAGGCCGGAGACCAGTGGAGAAACTGAGGAAATGCTGGTCCGGTCGACGAAGATAGTTCATCGCTGCTCGGATTTCGGAATCGGAGGACGCGATCAATAGATTGAGACAGTTGGAGGTGCTATTTGCAGGAAGCGGAGGCCCGAGGGGGCTATAGTGCTACGAAGAAGAAGAAAACATTAAGACCAGTAGTTGGAACAATAAAATTTCTTGAAAGTTTCGGCTGCTTTCTACCGGGACGCTAATATTTCATGACGTTTAATTGCGGAAATAGATTTATTATGAAAAATATTCTCAAAAGCAAATGATTGTGACGGAGAATTGATAAATTGGATTTTTATAGGTGAAGGCTATTTATGTCATGAATGCAAGGTTTGCTACATAACCAGTATTCCCTATGTATACTGGCATGAACTGGGAGCTTGGTTTGATGTGTATCCTATGTACTTGATCAAGGCTCCCGGGGAGAAATCTCACTGCATGATTTTTTTTTCATAGCACTACAGCCTTTTTCTGGCCTTCGCTTAGAGATAGTTAGAGTATCTCATTGTTATGATCGAATGTTTCGGATATGATCATTATCATGCTTTGGTTATGTATCCATCCACCCAGCTGCGATACGTTCTGATTTAAACCAGCGCATATCACAAGTTAACAGGCTTATAGTCCATCCGAAGAATCACTCGAACTAAATCTCGTTGACGCCAACAAAACTCGAACCAGAGACCTTCAGCTTACGGGCTTAGCGCTCTAACCACTAGACCACGCGGACTACACATGCATGCATGCATGATACTTACCTGCTACTATTTTCCATTTTAAACTAGACCAGCAAAGATTTAGGATTCTTAGTAAATTGCTTTTATTAGATTGCTTCATGATTTTACACGCTTAATTGAATTTACATGTATACTACAAACACCGCCATATATTTTTATATTTTATTGTAATATCACTCAATGAAGCTCAATTTATATTAAATGAATCACTCCCGAGTAAGTCTTAGATTCGCTGTTCATTAGGGGAGTTGGAACTTGTTTCGGTTACCATGCATTGGCCTGTAAAAGTAAAAATCTTAGGTGCGCAGTAGCTATATGGCGTGAACGCCAAAAGGCTGGTTGGGGATCATGGGTCAAGCAAAAATCTCACCCCTTACCAACTACTTTGGTCCAGTTCAGCGATCTATAGGAGGAATATCTCTGCTCCGGTATAACCAAATAAGTATGTTTCTGAACAAGTTTAAGCGTCATCACACATACTATATAATCATGCATGATTCAATCTAACAATCGGAGCTTATAGAGTGATCATTAAGAAAAAACTTTTGCATTAACAATTTTAAGCCAACATAAGTGGATGAGTAAAAGATAGGTAAAACCAGGAGGCATTAAAAATTTAAGTTTAATCAGATTAAGAGAAATGATTTAGTTGATTTTTTTTTCTGAAAAAAGGAACATACATTAAAGGTTAATTTGCATTTGATGAATGACTTTACATCAGTTAGAAAGCTCATTTTCGCAAAACTACTAGAAGTAATATTTTTATTTAATCATAACCAACAGTTACCTTAAATTTCAGAGGAAAAGGCTTCATTCAAATAATTTTTAAGAAATTATTTTGTTCATAAAATTTTTACCATTTAAAATATTTATAGTATGGTGTCTTACTCGATCATTTGAAGTTGTTAGAAATTATAATTAATTGCTCAAGTATATAATATCATTTGGATTTTAAGAAATATTAAAATGTCTTGCTAAGATAGATCTCAGTCTTTTTTCAGCAAAACCGTTCCCTTTCAGCAGGATAATGTCGACAAAAGGTGAGTATGCCGTTGAGCGGGTAGGGTTTCAGTAATCCGCGAATGGTCGGTTTCGCGTTGCGGTCGGTACTCGGTGCCATAAATTGAGCTTGCGTTTTTTTCTTAGAGTATTTTTTTCCGGTTCGAATTCGAGTAGGTTACTTCGGGCACCGCGGTAGTCGGTAGTATTCGGGAGTGCATATTTTTTTTAGTGGTGATCTTCGGTTCTTTTTCCTTAGATCGGAGTCGCGTAATTTGAAGTAGAGTCATTCTAAGTTGTTCCACGCGTTTTAAATCGGGCATCTAGCCACGAATAAGACCTAGCAGCCACCTTTTTTTTTTTGTGGTAGGGAGGTGAAGGCATTTACGCCCGCCGAGTCTGGCAGTGCGAGGCTTCCGTGGAGGATACCCTTGGACTACCCACTAAACACCTCGGTCAATCTGAGAACCTAGCCTGGAACCGTTTGACACATTACTTCGGGCCAGGTCTCGTTTTGTTACGCCGTGGGGCGCCTTCAAGCTGGGAAGTCCTTTTCCTAGCGGGAGGGGAGAGGGGAAGAGAAAAAGCCAGAAGAACGATCCCCCAGCCCCTGCACCTCCGGCTGCTGTGAGTCCCTTTTATCTTTTAGGACTGCCCGAGCATAATGTGCCACCTGGTTCCATTTGCCAACCGATTCGAGCATCACCGCAACTATATGACCCGGGGTGAGCTCTCCTGTCTCCCTGTAGAGTTTCCTTCGCAGCCTGGCCCATTTTGTACACGCAAAAAATGTGTGACAGGCATTGTCCTCCTCTCCTGGGCAAAACCGACAATCGGGAGACCGTGACTTTCCGATCTTGTGCAGGTAAGACTGAAAACACCCGTGCCCGCTCAAAAGCTGGGTCAGATAGAAGTCATTCTCACCATGCCTTCGATTTAGCCACGGTCTCACATCCGGCATGAGGCGCGCAGTCCACGTTCCCTTCGTGCAATTCAGCCACCTTGGAGTAGACTAAGAGTGTCCGCGCTTGTCGACCTGAGGGGTACAGTCCGTTATCACAATCCAAGACTTCATGTCCACACCCGATGTAAGGTCGGTTGAGATTTCCTTGAGGAAATCTCTCTCGAACTAGCGTACGAGACGTGTAAAATCATGACAAGTGGTGCCCTCTTCAAAGTTAAATTAGAAAAAAAAAACTTATAAGGTAGTTCAGGGGGTTTCCCCATACAGGGAAGTTATTTTCGAAAAAAAAATTTCATCATAGATAGGCGATACGGATATCCAATATAAGATCTTGATGAAAACTTCACAAATTAGGTCATAAATTGACATTTTTGCTGCGGCGGGGTGAGGCGCACAGAGAGGGCAAATACAAGAAAAATTTGGGCCCCTCATGGCAATTGGCCACCCTTGATACTAGAAATCTGACAAATATATAGATAGGTGCTTATGAGTACAACAACAATAAATACCTTTGAAGTCAAAATTCGCTGAACTTTGTTAATAATTGTATGAGCATCGATTTTCAAATATTGCCAAATAAAATCCTATGGATGCCCTTAAACTCAATGTAGTGATGTGATATTTAAATATTCTTACAAAAGATCCTGATACGCAGCAAGTTTGATGAAAATCGAATAATATTCACGGAAGTTATAGCCATTTGAAATCTCTCCAATTTCAGCAATAACACACGATTTTAGTATTTTATGAACTTTCCATAGAATCAGACACTGCAGCTTTAATTTGATCTTCTTAAAATTTTCATATAGAATCGATAACACAAATATTTTTGGGAATTCGTGACACAAATATTTTTGGGAATTCGTGATTTGAGTGATTTGTTTAAGTTTGCAACAAAATGACGACTGTTGAAAATAGAAAAACAATGAATTTTCTTTTAAACGTGCACATCTCTTTGACATGTTTCTTCACTTTATACGTTGCTGGTGACTGCATTACGTAAGTTGGGTACAAAACCCTTCTAAAAGGAGCGTGCGTAGGTCTGTCTACCCAATTTGTTTTACAATAATCTGAAGAAATTTGCACATTACTTGTATTATGTGTAAAGGAACTTCCATGGAGCTTGGTAGCCATCAGATCGTCACTCGAAGGGCCCAAGGGGAACCGAACTTGCCACCTTTTTCACATCAAATTTTTGTTGAGATGTTTATTTGGACACAAATTTTGCTAGCGTGGATAATTACTCGTATAGGTGTTTTATCTGCATTGACTATGTAATGCTTTTCGTTTAAAAACGCTCGAACGAAATTGGAATCGATCTCTTATTGGTTCTAGACGTGGAGTCTTGGGACGTAACAAGAGACTATACCCTACAGGTCGACAAGTTCGGACACACTTAGTCTACTCCGAGGTGGCTGCTAGCTAGCTAGCTAGTTCGGAGAGGAGTTCAGTCGCGGGTCTTGCGCGAGCAGACTTAATCCGGAATACAAAAATTCAGCCACCGGTTTACATCCCCGTTTTACTAACGCGTTGAATGTTAACACACGGAAAAGAAACCTACTTTACTTTATTCCGTGTTCCTTCCACTCCTTCAGACAACACAAAAACAACTGGATCTAATTCCAGTATCATATATAAGGATGACATCGGCAATGGAACATAAATGAATCTTGGCTCCAAACATTCTCTAACAAGTTTCAATACATTGTTTTCCAATATTTAGTTAATATACTCATATATATATAATCTAAAGACAAATTCTAGTTGTTAATTGCTGAACTATTTATATTTATAAATTTTTATTTTTCTTTGTTTTTATGATCAAATGAGAAATTGATATTAAATTTAACTTTCTTTCATGCTACAATTCTAGTCGTAAGACTTATTCAATTTTTGTTTCATTTTCTAATCTTTTTTTAAACTTCAATTTAATACTTTGATAGATGAAGCACGATTTGAATCAGCCGGGTGGAGAGCAATGTGATAAATGTATACCCGTTTATTAATTAATAGCTATCAACACTTCATTAGAAAATAAATCAAGCGTGCAGAACAAGAATGCAAATGTTAGTTTGTCTATCACTTTTCGTTTTACCAATAAAATTCTTTCAGTAATACGTAACTTCGAGTTTGGATTTTTCCTAACTTTAATTTTAGTTTATTTTTTCATTTTTCTTGTTACAATTTTAATTGTGACGTTTAATTGTGTGTTTGTGGAAAGTAAATGTACGAGCATTTACTTTAGTCTCATTTAGATACGTTATCAGTCACTGTCACTTCGCGAAGAGAATAGACAGTTTTAAAATAATCACAATACACAACAGTTTTTTTACACGTTTCTTTTTAAAATATCTTCTTTTCTACGATAACACTTTTCTCTTAAAATTTCAAATCTATACCCTATCTCTAAAGACCATTAGGCCTGGGCGGATCAGTTTTCATTTACGACATGCGATTTAGTACTGAAATGCAAAGTAGGTTCTCCCCTGAACGTCTAACTATATCCCTGCTCGCGCAAATTCCTCCTTTATTCCGAACAATTTTGCGGCCGTCTTCGTTTTATTGAGCTATCGTCAGGAAATCTATTGTACAGCGGCAAGATGGAGGTTTTAAAAAACGTAATCTCAGCACTAACAAAAGCACCGAGTAGTCTAACCTTGGCCTCCAAACAATTGCCGCTGCATTCGTCTGACTACCCATGACCACCGCCAGTCGATCTACACTGTCAAAAAAGATTTGTGGTTAGGAGCTCCTTTTGTGTTCACACTTTACTCACTTGATTTTCACGTCGAATTATGTGGAGGAACTGAGCCCTCATGCAATACCCTTATGTGGAAAGCAATAGAAATTAACACTTGCAATCTCCGGCAACTAAACCGCAAAACTATTCAAAGAATGTCACATAAAATTTATTCGTAAGACAATTCATTACCTGTCTCCACCCAAAGTCCCGTTGACCAATGCGGAGTTTCATTCACGGAATATGAATGAAAAATATCCAAAAATATTTTTAATGATTTAAAATACTAAAATTTGAATAAATTAAAAACTTTTTCCCAAAACTATCACGCCATCTAGCCATCTGGCCCGTACCTTCCACTATCTGACGTTCACTCCCAGAGAAAACTGACGTAGGGTGGGAAGTGATACGGTGGAAAATTGCATATGTATTAGGCGGCCTACTAATGGTCATGTGTGTGGTGGTGAAGTCTGCTGCCATGTGGCTTCTCATCCAACGTCAGTTTTCACACACATGATCACCTTCCTCTCAGCTGACCAAAAGCGGTTCAGGAATAGCGAGAGGTGAGAGGGTGCGTTCCGATTTCGTCGACGTCAATAGCGACTGCCTAATAACCGGCAGTGGTGTAGGGCCGCTCCATTACAACTATAAATATATTTTGTTTAGTTTCCAGTAGAAGTTCAGAGCAAATTTTAAATTTACAACCCAAGTATTATCTAGTCTTGCAATTAAATTTAGTGTAGGACAAAATTAGTTTCTAAGGCATTAATCTATCTTGATCTGCGATTTCATATTTGTATATAGTTGACCTATAATGTTTTTTTTTTCTTGAAAAGCCATTGGGCCTTACATAGTTGTGTGAGCGACGCGTTTCGACTCCTTTGATTCATCTTCAGTGTCATTCCCTTCCACTTATCGTCTAGACACTGAAAATGACTCAAAGCAATAAAACCCGTCTGCTCACACAACTAAACAAGGCCCAATAGCTTTTCAAGAAAAAAGAGGATTGGCCAGCGGATATCAAATTAACAAAATCATTGACTCGACGTACATATAATGATTTAATCTAGTTAGTTAAGCCGATCAAATTTTTTTCAATAAAAGTACAAATAAAAATCGTAAATTTTTACACAGAACCTACTTAATTGAAAAATAAACCGAAACGATAAAAGAACCTGGTCGAGGATGATTAGTTTTCTTTAAATTAGGTGTCTGACTTATGGCATTATAATCTTCAAACAATTGGCGAACTCTTAAAAAATTCCCAAAATTCACATTCATCGATTTGTCATTCCGATAAGAATCTTACTTATAATGATTTTTGTATGAATGAAAAATAACGTCTCCAAATTAATGCAACCACCAATGATCAGTTTTGTATATATTTTTTGTCAACTTTAAAAAAAATATTCATTTAATGGAAACATTTTCATCGCTTTTATACCAAGAATACAAACAAAATACTCCGAGAAAAAACAAGTTTCAAAAGCCTTTTATATTGTACATGTAAAAAAATCCTTGTTCGATTTCCAACTCAATGCATCATATGAGATCCATTCACCACAAAAAACACCCATAAAAAACCACATGATGTTTATTCAAAGAAGTGCCATGTCCGCATTTTATGATGTGACAGAATACACTCGACGGAGTTGATATGATGAAAAAGTCGACGGATGTTCTTTGAAGAACTGATTTGTGTACAACTTTGCACTATACGCTTCCATTTTGTCTGGAAATATGGTAGACATAAAGCCAGGCAGGTTTAGCTTAAAGAGAATACATTTCTTTGCTGGTTTATCCTCGTTTGCAATTCCAAGAAAGGGCTGAATAATTTTTAAAGCTATTCTTGTTAAAGCTGTTAAGAAAAACTATATATTTTTTCACCGGGACTGTACATAGGTCTTTTATGTAGAAAGGCCTTGGTGCTAATATTTAAATATATTTTTGGTATTCTTTTTCAATAATTTAGAAAAATTTATTCATGGCGTCAAATGAATCAAGCTGAACGGGCAAAAGGATACTTTCTCCAGGAGGATTCTGGATCCAATTCAATATTTTGCCATATTTTTTATGTACCAAAGAATATTTACACTAGAAGAAGTGACACTCTCCGAGCTCCACCTATTTTTTAAGTAACATTCTGGTCCTGTGCTTGGATATATGCATGATACACGCATATGTGTATGCATGTAAATAGGAATAATTTTCTCATTAGTTGGAAAATGATGCAACAGGATGCATTCCTCTATAGAGCACAAAACAAACGTACAGGGTGTCTGCGTTTCACAACCATATTCCCGTAAGTGGATGTTCATAAATGCAACGCTTTTGAAAAATTTAACAAGCATAGTAATGATATTTCAGTAGCAGTAGTAGTGTACTCCAGAAGAAGAACGAATAAAGTTGTCTGTGAAATAGACAGACTTGAACAACGTGGTTATCAGGAACAAGAGTATTAAGTTTAAGATATATTACGCCATAATATCTGAAGTGGGATTTATATACCCGTTCTACGCGAGTATCGAAATAAGTACGAGAAAAGTCACGTCAAAAGTCACGTGGTTTAGAATTACTAATAGTTGGCTAAGAAGCAGATTTGTTGAAGCGTTTTAATAACAGTATGAGTCAAGAATGGTGTCATGACGCAAAAACTCTTGTGAGGAAGGTATCTACGTTAAACGTGCTGCCACCGTTTCTCACAGTATATGCATTGACTCTCCTGAATGATCCGCTACTATCGCACACGCTGACGTCATCGTCAACGTCACAGCGTATACAATGATGTCTGCAAGAAAGCCTCCATCATTTTTGACAGTACACGAAACAGAGCGTTTCACGGTCAATGCTTACGATCAGGAATGCAACCTAATACCCAGACGATCCCACGGTTGTACAATTTGTCTCAAGCTCCAATTGAAATTTTGCTCAACTTTGACGTGCATGATATGCAGAGTCTGAAACTCGATAAATGGGTTTATAACGTGAATTCTATCAGACATTTATGCAACAAAGGCAAGAAAATGTTGTTGTTTTTCATGCTGATACTTTTAGTACTAGGCAATATTTTCCTTCAAAATATTGCACTGCCGACATTCCCTAGGTGTTGTAGAAGAAATGTCAAAACGGAAGAGCAATATGTATTAACCGAGCAGTCACACAATCAAACTGCTCGAAAACCTTCCTATCTCCTATTCGGAATTTTGTGTCTGATTTGAACAAATATGTAATTGATTTTATTTGCATACTGTTATATCGTGAGGGCGTAAATACTAAAACACTTTATTTAAATTCAAATTATTAACTTATTATTTACTGAACTAGAAGTCACATGGTTATGTGCGAGCTATGACACGCGGATGTTCACAAGAGGATCTACACTGAATCACATATGCATGAATGACAGCTAAGCTTTTCAAGTACTGCCAACTATCAGATGTAATAAAAATTTGTAATAGAATATAAAAGTGAGCAATTTAAAAGTAACGATATTCAAATAATTAATATGTTCATTATGAATACAACATTTTCTCCCTCCTTTAGAGAATTTTTGATCTTCAAGTTGGTTTGTAGAAGTTTGGTGGATGACGTTGTCGCATCGATCTTCGTAGAACTGTTCCATCCAGATCCATAACTTCTTCCTCCCTTTGTGAAGTGATTTTACGAACAAGTTGTGGCTTATGAAGAGCTCTAGAACAGTAATCTGCGTTAGCATTAGCTTTTGCATTTTTGAATTCCACTGAGTAGTTAAAATTAGCTAAGTAATCTGCGTAGTTGGCCATTCTACTTACGCATAAAATTGGAAGTGATTTCTCTGGATGAAGAATCTGCGTTAATGGTTTGTGGTCTGTTATAAGGAAAAAATGCCGTGCATATAAATAGTAAAAGAACTTCTGACAACCCCAGACTATAGAAAGTGCCTCTTTGTCGATCTGCGGATATTTTTGTTCTGTTGCGGTCATTGTTCGGCTAGCGTATGCTATTGGACGTTCTGTCCCGTCATTAAGTCGATGAGATAATACTGCACCTAAGCCTACCTGGCTAGCATCTGTAGCGAGGACCACTGGTAGTGCTGGATCATAAGGCATCAGGACTTGAGGCGAAATTAGAATATTTTTCAAGTCAGCATATGCTTTTTCTGCTTCGTCCGTCCATTGAAAAGTTTCCTTTAGAAGCATATCCCGTAGCGGTCGTGCTCTAGTAGCCAAGTCAGGTATGAATGCGTTGTAGTAGGTTGCTTTTCCAATGAACAGTTGTAAATCATTTGGTGTGCTTAGTTTAGGCGCATATCTTACTGCTTTAATGTGTTCGTCAGATTTGTGAACTCCTTGTGCAACAATTTTATGACCAAGAAACTCGACTGCGGAAGCAGCGAAAGTACATTTTGAGCGGTTTAGGTGAATACCATTTTCCTTGAGTTTGGAGAGTATAACGTCAAGATCTATCAGTAAAGTATCAAATGAATCTGAAAAGACAAGCAAATCATCAAAAAAATTCAAGACAGAAGGCATATCTTTTATAATCGACTCCATTCTGCGTTGCCAAATTGCAGGTACGTTTGCTGCTCTATAAACTGCTCGAGTTGGTCTTATTAAACCATGTGTAGGAGTGTTGAGTGTTAGTGCTTTACTAAACTCTTCATCGACAACCAAATGTGTGTATGCATCTGTGATATCCAAATGACAAAATATTTTCGCTCCTTTCATTTTGTTGAATATATGCTCTTGCTTGGGAATTGGATGTTCGTCGATGATCATTCGCGGATTCAAAGTGGGTTTGTAGTTGCCAGTAATGCGAAGTTTGCCAGTAGTTTTCTTGGTGACTCACTCCAAGTGATCAACTCTTACGTAGTGACCAGCTTCTAGTTTGCATCAATTGCTTTTGCATATGCATCTCGAAGAGCGTATGGAATATCTCGGGCACGTGCAAAAACCGGTGTGGCTCCTGGTTTTAAATGCATTTTTACTGGCGGGCCCGAAAGTTTGCCAGCTGAAAGATTGAAAATATCTTCGTGCCTTTTTAGCAGCATATCTAAACGATCGATTTGCTCTTTCGTAAGTTCCGGAGATGCGACAGTAAGGTTATCTACATCCATTGGAGCGAACATTTCATTCATGTTAAGTTCGGATATGAATTCTGCGAGCCACTCTCGACCAAATAACGAGTCATAAGCCCCTTCGAATACATAGAGGTTAAGTCGGCGTGTAAGATTCCCTACCGTCACATTTACAGGGAGTCGTCCAATGCAGTTGAGACGATGATTCGTGTAACTTGCAAATTGTCTGTCTGTTGGCTTTAAGTGGAAATTTTGCTTTATCTTTCGTAATGAATTACTGCTAATGATGCCACAAGGTGCTCCCGTATCAAGCTCCATTTCGAACTCCACTCTATCGATTTTAACACTGATCATTTTTCGATCTACTAATTTTGCAGCATGAAAATCTTCGATTTTATCAATTCCATTCAATCGAACTGTCGTGTTGATTTGTTGTGATACTGTACGAGTATCTTGAATTTGGTTAACGTTGCGTTGTTTAATTTTGGCTCTACACACTTTAGCAATATGCCCCTTTTTCTTACAAAAACGACACTCACTATTTAAGAATGGACATTGAGCACGTAAATGTGCATCTCCACATCCGTAGCAGTAGAGGGGTTTTCGGTTGTTTTGTTGAAGACTTTGGTGTGAGTTATGATTAGCAGTATTTGGTGCAATTTTTCTCTGTCCGCGCGTTTTCGGTTTAACTTTTGCAGTGCCTTTATTTTGCTTGTATTGCTGTGTTGTTGATAGCAGTGTGTGTAAAGTTTCCGATGGCAGTGATTGTAGCTTAACCTCCTCCGATGTTTTGTGCGTCGACTCAAGAGCGTGAGCGGCCGCGTAAGCTTCTGCGAATGTAGTTGGTTTCTTTGCAATAATCACATCGCACATGGAGCGATCACTAAGACCATGAAGCATTTGCTCGATGAGCTATCAAGAAAAGAATCGTATTCGCAATGCGCTGCTCCTTGCTTCAACCGTAGAGCAAAGTTGGCAATCGATTCATCTTTCTTCTGTATGGTATGTCTGAATTTAACGCTTTCAGCGTATTTATTTTTCTCGCTGTTTTGTAAGCGCTTGTACTATCCCGTTGAATGAACAAGATTCCGGAGTTTTTGGTGCTATTAAGAATTTCAAGGCATCATTTAGTTCGGTGCCTATATGCACTCGAACGTAATCTGCATGGATTTCTTCCGGGATTTTGCTTAGATTTAAGGCCCACAGAAACCGTTTGAAGTAGTCTGTAACTGTGGCACCTTCACTTGAACGGAATTCTTGAAATGAAAATGGTGGCGGCTTGGACTGCCCGGCATCGCCTGTAGATGCAAGTGCTGTAGAATTAGCATTTTTCAAAGCAATGGCAAGAGCTTCGACTAACTCTCTCAATTCCTCCGAAAGAACCATGATTCATTGCAGGGTTTTATTTTCTTCAGTATTTGCACTTTGAAAACACATTCATTATGGGCTCAATTTACGTGTGCTCGAATCACTTTTTTCTGGAACCAAATGTTATATCGTGAGGGCGTAAATACTAAAACACTTTATTTAAATTCAAATTATTAACTTATTATTTATTGAACTAGAAGTCACATGGTTATGTGCGAGCTATGACACGCGGATGTTCACAAAAGGATCTACACTGAATCACATATGCATGAATGACAGCTAAGCTTTTCAAGTACTGCTAACTATCAGATGTAATAAAAATTTGTAATAGAATATAAAAGTGAGCAATTTAAAAGTAACGATATTCAAATAATTAATATGTTCATTATGAATACAACACATACATCTTTTTGTAGAATACTTATTTGTTTTAGATAACTTATCAAATGTTATTTTTTTGTCAATTTTCCTTTACATTAAAATTTTAATGTCTCATTTTAATTTTATTCGTCATGAGGTTTAACTTTTAAAGCTATTTGAAAGTTTTCATTTCTTTGCCCTGGTTAAAATTTTTTTAACTAATTTAAATTTCTTTCCTTTGTTGCAAATTTCCTTACTTCATTTTAATTATCTCTACTTTAATTAAATTTTGTTTTGAAAATTTCAAATCTGCATGTGAAATTCCGGGTTTGAGAAACGCTGATGTAATACTCCTCAACGGTGTATTACATCACGGAAGAGAAGGGAACAGAGCTGTTGGAATCAGCTGAGGTGATTCACCGTAGGCACGAGATAAAAAGAAAGACAAGTTTTGGACGGACCCAAAAGTGAAAATGAGTAGTCTGCTTGACATCGCCAACCAGCGCGGACGCCGCGGGTTTTTGAGTGGTACTACGACACGGGACACGAATCATTAGTGTTTAATGAAGGAGATTTTAACCCATAAAAAAAGAATTCTCGAGAACCTTACGTATTAGTAACATCAAACAAGAGTGTAAAAGATTTTATATTTTATTTTATATCAGAGCTGAGTTCGTCTGCGCTGCTAATTTCTATCGTTTCTCGCATAAATCATACGCAAGATTTTATATCAAGTGGAAATTGCCTGCCAGCAATGTTTGCGCATGTGGTGTGTAAGGGCTGAGTTTGTCTGCGCTGCTTATTTCTATAGGTTCTCGCATAAATCACGCGCAAGATTTGATATCGAGTGTAAATTGCCCGCCAGCAATGTTCGCATGTGTGGCGCGTTAAAGTGTCTCATATTCGAATCAAAGCTTCGGGAACGCTAACTGATTTCTAATACAGATTGAGTCTTGCATCGTTTAAAATTGGAAGGAAGACGGAATACCTTAAATACTTTCCCAGCGTTCAATCCAAAGTCATGACAGTCTGAACTTCGTGCTGGATAACTGCTGCAGGTTAAAATGGGAAGACGAAGTAGTTTCTATTTGGTCTCTTGGACTCGGTTGGCAGTATTGCCCAGACCAGCTTTGATAACCGGCCCGAAGATCGGGAAACGGAACAGGTTTACAAGGCGAAAACCTTAAGACTTATTTATCAAGGTAGATTTAACATTGCAACGTACCTTCAGGTACGTTAAGACTTCCACTGGGCGAAACCATTGTCAGGCATTTAGTTCCACGAGATAATTTGCCAGAGCCGAATTCACAAGATCAACGGCAAAAAAAAAACGTAAAATCGGCAAAATAAATGGAAGGCCTAAAACTATTTAAATTTAATTTAAATCGATCAAGGCATATATTAGAAAAAATGCAACAAGGAAGAAACTAATGAATAATAATGGTCTCTTATTCAAAAAATCAAATATAGAAGCATCAATTTAATAATCATTTTAAACATGTATATATATTTTTTTTATTTAAAGCTATACTATTTTCTGTTAAATATCCAGTGCAAATAAATACGTCATAGAATTGACGAAAAAAAAATGCAAAGGAGGTATCATTGTACACATTAACATGGAGATAAAAACGGTTATTCCTAACTTTAATTTTCAGTGTGGTTTTAGTTGATCGTTCGTTTAATTTTAAAGAATTTTATCGTAACGCAAATAATATCGCTGAAGACATAATTTTCATGAAATAAAAAAACAAAATGAAATAGTATAAAAATGCAGAAATTTTATCACTAAGATGTTGATTTATTTTTAAAATATTTCTTATTTTTATTATTATGTAATAATATAATATTTCTTGTCAACATATGATTGAAATACGAAGGCGATATAAACATGACTAGAACATTTTTTTTACTTTTAGTATTTATTTAAAGAAAAATTTAATAAGTCAATACTTGAAAAATAGAAAATGAAACGCGTACATTTACAATAGAGACAGTTTTAAAGGGCCTATTAAAAAGTTTGAAACAATGAATCGGTGAAAATAAACACAGTTAATTTTCTGTTTTTTTTCATGCTTGCATTGCCAATTTGTACCTGAAAGGAAAACGGTAGATTTACTACATAAAGAAATTCGAATTACAAAATATATCCGCCCGAATTTGTTGAAATTATATAAATAAAATGGATCTTTAAATTTTAAAACCTCGGTCTTTCCATAACATCGGCTCTGACCGTGTATAGGACCCGCATCGGTGGAAGGCTTTCCGCGTAATATGGACCAGCCATCAGGCGCACTCCACCGTTTTGTTTTGTCCAAGGGCTCTTGCCGGATAGAGTGGCCTTCCGGTCGCGTGCCCTTTTATGGTGTAGGACTATGTGATTCGATCTCATAGTTCTATAACATAGATCGGTCATGTGTATATCTCTCTTTTGATGGGCAAGTTCATGCAAATTATGTTTGTATGAGTTTTTCACTCAAAAGTGAAGTATATGGTAACGTCTACGTTTCCATCCAGATGCCCCACTCTTGTTTGTGGGCCATAAAGATCGTCGTTGATGACGATGTCACCGCCAGTCCGTCCGTTTTTGCTCGTCCCAATTTGTTTTCTGAACAAGCAATTTCAACCCTCAGTAGGTTACCTCGGCCTCGACACCAGTCGACCGGCATTCGACCGTTTTCTAAATTGTGCATGCGAAATATTTTTTTAGTGCGTCCTTGTGTAAGGGGGAAGAACCCGCCCCACGACACCACAACGCTAGCCTGCCAGCGCACTCACGCGTCCCCAAACAAGGCCAATCTCGACGGATCTTAACATCCTCTTTCGCCGAGGCAGCAGACCATCGCTGCAGTCCTTCATGGACATATATATACCTCATTTCACTACAAATCTTTCTACATTTTTAGTATTATTGACTTAATCCGTTTCTTAATCCTAATTATCTTCTTCGCTACTCTTCTGAGATTTTCATAGTGTTCTCTCTTCGTCCTGGTTTTAATACCTACGTTTTCTTTGTACGCCTGATTATTTTTATCTAACGCATTCTGACACTTATCATCAAACCAATCATTTCACTTGCGCCGGGCTTGATGTCCGATCGTCTGTTCTGCCACGGTTCTGATAGCCGTTTTCACTTCCAAAATTCTATGATGACCAGTTGAGAAGTATAGATTTAAGTTTAGCGAGCAACAACATAAAACAAGCATACAAAGTGGTAAAAAGCCTGAAACGTTGTTATTAGCCCAAAACCATGCTCTGTCGTGATGAAAGCGGCAATATAATCGCTGATGAAATCAAGATTAAGGAAAGATGGGCATCATATTTCAAGAACCTCCTAAATCCTTCACACAGCTCCAGAGCATCGGAGCCTATAAATGTCTGCGGAGAGCATCCATTGGCCCCACCAACTTTGGATGAAGTTTGCTCTATCATTAAAGCCCAAAAGAATAGTAAAACGCCGAGCATTGATGAGATTCCAGTGGAGCTCATCAAATATGGTGGCAGTAGTGTTCATAAAGTTATTCACAAAGTGATCCAGTACATTTGGCTACAAGGACATATGCCGAAGAGTGGAGCCAATCAATTATATTCCTTATCCACAAAAAAGGTGACAAGCTACAGTGCGAAAATTATAGAGGCATATCACTACTTTGTACGGCGTACAAAATATTTTCAAAAATCTTAGAAAATAAAATCGGGTCATACACCAACAGTATTATTGGGTAGTATCCAGAGGCTTTTAGAGCAGGCAGATCAACAACAGATCAATTGTTCGTTGACTTCAAGCAAGCATACGACAGTATTGATCGTAACGTACTGTACCAAATAATGCTTGGTTTTGGGATCCCAGCCAAATTAGTCCATCTTACCAAAATGACAGCAATGTCGACAGCCTCCCTAGTCCGCATCAATAACCAACTCACTGATGCCTTTGACACAAATATCGGACTAAAGCAGGAAGATGGGCTGGCCCCATTGCTATTCAGTTTGGCTCTTGAGTACATCATACAGAAGCTACCTGTCGATCCACGTGGTACATTACTATACAAGTCAAGACAAGTAGTGGTCTATATGGACGACATCAACATTCTGTCACGGGCATTAACAACTGCCAAAGAACTCTTCCCAAAAGTCGACAGCAAAGCAAAACTAGTAGGGCTACAAATCAATGAAAATAAAACAAAGCTCATGACGCAGTCGAGGTAAAATACCTCAAATACACAATATATCACACTTGGCGAAAACAGTATCGAGAATATTAGCAAATTTGTGTATGTAGGCGCCAAAGTAACGAAAACGGGCAACAGAAGCGACAAAATACACCGAAGAATGCAGCTCGCAAGTAGAATGTTCTTTTCAGTATTGACGATCTTGAAGACCAAGTGCATACACAGGAAAACAAAGCTCCAAGTATACATATCTGTGATAAAACCTGTGTTATGCTATGGGTGTGAAACATGGACTCTAACCCAAGCATCCGCAAATATATTGAACGCCTTTGAGCGACGGGCCTTGAGGCGAATAATTGGAGCGAAGCTAGACGGGGACCAATGGCGAATTCGATACAACCATGAGCTGTATGAAATTTTTAACGAGCCGTAGGTCTCAAGGATTGTAACACTGCGAAAGCTGCAATGGGCCAAGAAGGTATTCGTTGGGAGAACTGAAGGCCAAAGGCCACTGGGGAAACCGAGAAAACCCTGGTCTGAAACGGTCGACGAAGACAGTTCATTGCTGCTCGGATTTCGGAATGGGAAGACGCGGTCAACGGACCGAGACAGTTGGAGGCGCTGTATGCAGGAAGCGAAGGCCCGAAAGGGGCTGTAGTGCTAAGAAGAAGATGAAGTATTAGTGTCACGGGGAGTGAAATAGGTGTAATGATACTTATTAACTATTTACATCACCAACGGAATGAACAACAAGCGCTTCGCGACATCACTTTAAGCTGCTTCAACAAGTATAGGGTTTTCGATTATGGATATAACAGTTTTGTATCTTTAAATGAATGCACTCTCTAACTTTTTCAATGAACTGTCAATGTCAAAACGTTAGCTAAAGTCAACATTTTTACCATCGTAAAGTAGAAGACCATAAGCGTTTGAAAATTATTAAAAATTACTACCGAAATTTTGAGTCGGCAGTCGCAACTTTAAGAGCGCTTACTCCAATTTTCGGCCGTAATAATCGTTCCACCCGAAAGGCTTTGCTTACTAAACTGGATAAGTTCAAGTCAAAATTTTCAATATTGGACGTTTTGGTGTCAAAAATATGTCGTATCGCTCGAAGCGAAGGAAATATCGCAACCGTAAGTGCATTAATTCAAAATGAGCCAAATCAGTCGATTCCACGTTGCTCTCAAGAATTGGGTATCGCTCAAACGACATTGTGGCGTATTTTGCAAAAATATTTTGGCCTTCATGCTTACAAAATCGAATTGATTCAATAACTAAAGCCCCTTGATCATTCGAAACGCCGAAATGTCTCCAATTGGGCTCTAACAATTCCTGAAGAAAATGAAGAATAATCATAAGATCGATTGGGAAGATCTATAAGTCGTACAGGAAGTGAATAGTGTCAGAAAATTAGACGCTTACAAAAGCTTATGGATATGGAGACAACCAGAAAGTTTACGGCTGAACGATGATTTAGGGACGGCTACTCCAAGATATTAGAGATAATTAGGAATAAGTAATATTTGTTAAAGATAGTGAAATTTTAGTTAATTTTATTAGGGTGAATTCTGCAGAGGGACAAATTATGTAATTAGTTAAAATGAGTGGAAAGATAATCAAATGATCTTAGATAAAAGGATTAGGCTAAATGAGTTGAAGCTAAAGTGAGTTGATTAAGTTAGATGTACTAATTACATGAGTTAAATGTTTTGGTATTATAAATCATATAAATAATAGTGGGACACTGATGAAGAAGGAACACTAAACCTCGAAGTACTATATATATTGAATAGTCTAAAAAGTATTGAGCCTTTTTTGTCACTAGATGGTGTTTGTTGTCATATATCGGGCAATACTAATTAGATTGAGTCGAACGGACATGCGTTTCAAAGGTAACATTCCAATCTACAATTTTCATATGCGCAATTTTGTATTTCGTCATTCGTGTCAAAAGTTGTATTCATTTAAAAATGAGTGAAATTTCTGAAAAAATTCCTTATATTTTACAATATCACTAGGATTAAGCTGAGAACGCATCACAGGCTCGAGATAAAATTTATAGTGTCTACGGTCAAGATACTTTATCAAAAGCCTAAACCAAGACATGGTTCGCTTGCTTTCGTTCTGGAAATTTTGATGTCGCTCAGGTCGACCAATCACCAAAAAAGTCGATGAAATCTTAAAAAAAATTGAAGAAGAACGACACATAAGCAGCCATGACATCGCTCAGGAACTGAATATCTATAAACAAACAGTTTTGAACCATTTGTATAAGGCTGGATACACAAAGAAGCTCGACGTTTGGGTGCCGCATGAGTTAACACAAAAAAATTTGATGGACCGAATTTCCATTTGTGTAATGCTAAGAAAACGCAACGATATCAAGCCATTTTTGAAGCAAATCATTAGAGGTGATGAAAAATGGGTAAGATACGAGAATGTCGTTCAAAAAAGATCATGGTCACAAAAGGTGAATCATCACAAACAACTTCAAAGCAAGGATTGACAACAAATAAAGCTATGCTGTGAGATACTGGTGGGATTGGAAGGGATTGCTTATCATGAAGTGCTAGAACCTGGCAAAAGACTAAATTCGGCGCTGTATTGTAAGCAATTGACCAGATTGCAACAAGCAATTCAAAGAAACCGGCCAGAATTGATCAATAGAAAGGGCGTTGTCTTCCATCATGACAATGCCAGACCACACACATCTTTGATGACCCGGCAAAAATTGACAGAGCTTGGCTGGGAAGCTTTGATGCATCCACCGTATAGTCCAGACCTTGCACCATCAGGCTACCATTTGTTTCGGTCTCTGCAAGACTTCTTTAATGAAAAGAAATTCACTTGAAAAAGGGACTGTGAAAATCATTTAGCCAAGTTTTTCGCTGATAACCCACAGAAGTTCTACACAGATGGCAAAAGGTCATAGATAATTATGGTGGATATGTACTTGAATAAAATCCATTCTAAATAAAATAAATATTCAATCGAAAAATACTTTTTAGACTTACCAATATACATTGTGACAAAAAAAGTACCCGGAAATTGCAAATGAAACGCAAAATATTTAATTATTCATCAATACTTAATTTGGCACCTTCAAAGCAATCCCCAATGATTTTCTCAGTCCTCGAAATACTTTTAATAAGCACTTTTTGTGATGGCCTTCAGCTCCTTCAGCGAGTTTTGTTTTACATCGTGACAAAAAAGTACCCAGTAACTGCAAATAACACGCAAAATATTTAATTAATCATCAAAATCACATGGAACCAAATCTGGCGAATTAAGTAGTTGATCGATGTTATTTATTGCGTTTTTGGCTTTAAATTCGGTCACAATAAAACAAAGCACAAAAATTGCAAAGCACTACTGAGTTGTACCGACTTAAGCTGCTGCTGTGAACCAACTGGCTGACAGATTGCACTCATATTTGGCATAGAAAATAAGAACAGTCCTATCAACTTAAAAAAATACATTTTTTGAAATATCATTTACCCGGGGAGTTTAAATTACAATTTCCGTGTACTTCGTTGTCAGAATGTACATTTTAAACTGCAAAACTTTACTTGTTTGTTTTTAATCTGTGTTTTTGGTAAAATAATTTTTTTGTATCTTTTCCATAAAGCACAAAAATACTGAGGATTCAAATAATCAAATGAAAGCATAGGTCTAATCACACATTTGAATGCTTGGAGTTTCTTTCTCAGTGTATGCAGCTGGTCCCCAAGATTGTCAAAAATGAATAAAATATTTTATTTGCGAACTGTATTATTCAACGTATTTTGTTTCTTTCATTGCTGGTTCTCATTATTTTGGTGCCTAAATATCCAAATTTACCCACGTTTTGATAGTGTACAATATTTGGGGAATGTGGCATTTTCGATATTTGAGGTTTATTTCCTTGACTATATTGAATAGTTTTGCTTCGCTGTCAAGCTTCAAAAAAATGTTTTTTGGCGATTGTTAACGCCAGTGACAAAATGTCCGCATAGGCTACTATTTGGAACAACTTGTATGATAATGTGTCTCTGTTATCGACACGTAGCTTCTTTACGACAGGTTCCAGAACCAAATTTGATAACACTGAGGCCAGCCCACCCCTTGCTTTAGTCCGATATTTATGCCAAAGGCGTCGGTGAGTTGGTTATTGATGCAGGTTTGAGAGATTATCGACGTCAGTGTCATTGTGATAAGACGGACTCGTTTGGCTCGGACATCTAAGCAAAGTATTATTTGGTGCAGTACGATATGATCAATATTGTCGTATGCTTGCTTCAAGCCAACGAAGATTTAGCGTACGGCTATGTTGAGCTTCCAGCATTTCTCAAGTACTTACTCAGGTAAGAACAATTGGTCTTTCGTTGATCGACTTACTCTAAAGCCACCTTGATACTTCCCAATAAAATTGTTAGCATATGATTTGATTTTATTTATTTTGATCCTTGATAATATTTTGTACGCCGTGTAATGTATTGATATACCTCTTTAGCTTCTGCACTGTATCTTGTCAGCTTTTTTATGAATGGGGAAAATAATTGATTGGTTTCACTCACTTGGCATATGTTCTTGTTGCCAAATGTGCTGCATGATTTTATAGATAGCTTTCTGAGCATCGCTGTCACCTTGTTTAATGAATTCCACTGGAATCGCATCAATGCTCGTTGCCTTTTTATTCTTTTGGGCGTTGATGGTAGAACAAACTTCGTCCAGACTTAATGGGGCCAAAGGAAGCTCTCAGGGAATATCTTAAGGGTCTGATGCTCTGGAGCTGTGTGGAGGTTTTAAAATGTTCTTGAAATATGATTTTCTTCATCAATAAACCAATTTTCCTCAGCAATGGTGTTGCCATTGTTATCACGGTAGAGCGTGATCTTGGGCTGATAAAATGGTTTCAGGCTTTTCTCTATCTTGTATGCTAATTTTGTAATGCTGCTCACTAGACTTACATTTATGCTTCTCAATTGATTATAATATTATTTTTTTTTAAATTCTTATTATCTTTTTTGTTACTCTTCTGAGATTTTGATAATATTTCCTGTTTGTTCTGGTTTTCCTCTTTGAATATTGTTTGTCCGCCTGATTTTTTTTTGATCCAACGCATTTTGGCACTCATTCTCGATCGAACTACTTCATTTGTACTGGACTGAAGTCTGATCGCCTGTTCTGCCCCAGTGTTAATAGTCACTTGCACTTCCACCCATGGCTCGGTGTTTTGTTTCAGTGAGTGTCTGATTAGATGGGAGCTAACTGGTTGTCAAGGGTCTCCGTAAAGTTTTTTGCCACAGACCCCGCTTGGAGCCAATCGATTTCAAATTTTGTAGAGTTCTGATCTTCTGCCAAATGCAAAGCTCAATCAGATGCTGACCGTTTTCATGTATTTCATCATGGAGGCTATACCTTCCAGTCATTCCCCAATGAGACAACTTATTGCAAAGCTTTGCGTTAAAATCTTCGTCTTTTCCTTTGGTCAGAGCATGTGGGTCTTTCCATATGAAAACGCTCAAAGTGGAAGTTGCATGATTTTTGATTTGGTTGAAAGAAGTTGAGTTTGACCTTATGTCTGTTTAATACGAAAATCTGTTGTAACTTTTTTTAGGTGATTAATTGCAGATGGGCACCGGTCTGAAGTCCGAAATTGACTAATTTTCAGTGTATCATTTAGTCAACTGACACTTTTTTCCATAACATGTGCGGTAATGATTGTTGTTAAATTTTACTTCATAGAAGATGTTCTTCTTATGGAAAATACAAGTTGGGTAAACAAACCCACGTTCATGTCGAAAGGGTTTTGTACCCAACTTCTCAGAAATGCAGCCACCAGCAATGAATAACGTCAAGAAATATGTCAAAGAGATATGCACGTTCAAAAGAAAATCCATGGCTTTTCTACTTTCAACGGTCGCCATTTTGTTGCAAACCAACAAAAATCACTCAAATCATGAATTCTCCAAAATATAAATGTTATTGACCTTATTGGAAAATTTCAAGAAGATCAAGTCAAAATTGCAGTGACTGATTCGATGGCAAGTCCATAAAATACCAAAATCATGTGTTATTGTTGTTTTAGTTGGGGAAATTTCAAACGGCTTTAACTTCCGTGTATATCATTCGCTTTTCATCAAACTTACAAAGTTTAAGAACGCTTAGCAGGACTACGTAAATCTCCGATTCCGTTTAGTTTAAAGGTACTGATGCGATTTTATTGATGAAAATGTGAAATTCGAATTTCATACTATTATCAACAAAGTTGAGCGAATTTTGACTTCTAAGGTATTTGTTGTTGTTGCACTCATTACGCCTACCACCATAATTTTTTTCAGATTTTTCGGATCACAGGTGTCCGATCGCGAGGGGGGGGGGGCACACAAATTTTTCGTGTATTTCCCCTCCCTGCGAGTCCCCCGAGGCAAAAAGTATCAAATTAAGACCTGTTCTGAAAAGTTCTCATCAAGACCTTTTGATGAATTTTTTTTTCAGGGGTGGGAGAGAGCTCCTAGCAAAAGGGCTTTGTAACAACTCTAGGATTCGGAAAAATAGGCCATTAATCGTTGATAACAGTACAGGAGAGTGGCCCCTGAAAAAAAAATTCATCAAACGTAGCCGATATGAGTATGAAATGAAAGTTTTCATGGGAGCTTTTCAAAACAGTTGTTAAACTGTCAGTTTTTGCTTCAGTGGGGGCACAGGGGGGAAACACATGAAAATTGTGTTTCCTCCGTCGCGGATGGTCATCTGAAATAATTATCAAGGGAGATATTTATGAGTATAACAATACCAAAAACCTCAGAAGTCGAAATTCGTTCAACTTCGTATTTCATATTTTCTCCAATAAAATCGTCATTGACATGCTTCTTGATTTTATTCGATCTGGTGACTGCCTTTTGTAAATTGAATACAAAACCCTTCTGACATGAGCGTAGGTCTGTTAACCCAGCTTGTTTCTTTATAGATTCACTAGCTTGAGAGCAAGCTTCTGTCAGGATAGCCGAATTGTAGGAGTAGATTAGTAAAGTTTAGTAGTAGTTGTGTACTCAAGAATAAAAACAAATAAATTTAGTTGCAAAACAAACATAAAGTGACCAACGTGTTTGTAAGAAACGTATAAGATAAGGTTAAAAGGTTAAAAGTCTTAAAAGCAAGAAACTTATGAATTAAAGCTGATTACTGAGAATATTGTTATAGTGTATTTCTCTTTCTTTTATGAATTTAGTTCTTTTACAATTTCATGAATGGAACCAAAAAGGGAAATGGAATTATACCTTTATCACCCTGCGACTAAGCAAATGTATTCCAGACCAGTACACGTACTAAGCCATGCGTTTTGGAGCGCTATTAAGCTATAGCCAAAAAACGCAGGTCATACATAATACATATATGTATTCATTGAGACCAGCTGTGGGTAACAGTTCTGCGCATATAATTTTTTCTTTTCTGAAATAGATAACCAACACACGTGCAGTCATCTTGAAGCAATATTAAAATTCTGTTTTGAAAAAAGGTAGCTTATAAGTTACACTATAAGTGAGCTTTTGTAGGTAGATTCTTGACTCTTGATGAAATTGTTAAATTTGGGTAAGTTATTTAAGGTGACAAAAGTAGTATATACTTTTGTTAAATGGTTTTGTTTTGAAAATGATGTCACTTTTTCTTGGTAGAAATTTTTTGGATTTAATTCATAGTGTCATGATTGACGTCCAAGGACGATTATCTTTTGGCTCAAAGGAATTTTAACTCATTGATTTTCTTCACGATCAACATACAGTGAATGCGATCTACTACCAGTTGCTACAGTCAGATAAAACCTCTTACTGGAACAAAAGAGGAGGTATGCCCATGAGAGGTCATCCTTCTCTAATATATCGCTAGGCTGCACACTGCAGCTTTGACAAGGAATAAACTAGAAGCTGGAATACATTCGAACACTCTTTTTATAGTCTAGACTTTTCCCCTTGTGATCACCTTTTGTTCGCGCCCCTGAATAAATCACTTGGAAGAGCCTATGTGCAATCGTCTGACAACTTTATATGAACAAGCAATATTCAAGCTTCCAAAATGGTTGCACAAGTATGTAAACAACCCAGTAGTCTACTCAAGAAATGTTGATGATATGGTTTATGTGTAATACTATTCAATGAATGCATAAAAAAGATACACCTAAAGGTTGAACCTCCTTTTTCATAAGACACACTTTTTGACAACTACGACAAAGTAAATTTGTTCAGGAAATCAATTTCATTTCAACTCAAAATTCGTTTCTGGCATGTATCACGTAAAATACCATTGAAAATCCACAAAAGTAATATAAATGTGAGTGATTTTAAGCCCTTTTAAGTGCAATCACGGCTCATCAAAATCATTTGCGATGTTAATATATGTAGTTATTCGCTTGTAATTCCATCACTTCACTTTTATGAACTCGAACTTCCTTCCATTGAAGTGATTGCAGTGACTCTTTTTCAATTCAGTTCATCAAAAGCATGTCAAACACTGCATGCTAATGGAATGTGTAGCGTTCCAACACATTCGCAGCTTAACACGACAAATAATGGATTTATGGAGATAATCAGAAAAGAGTAGTTGTTTTTAATCCATTTCCTACAATAATGACATAGGTAGTTATCCAGTATGATGGGTGAATCTTAATTTGTGACAATTATTTCTGGTTTCAGAAGTTCCTAAATAAAAAATTAAATGTATTGACTACTAGAAGTTAGGTCTTACATGCACATATGTATGTATGACATTACAAAAATCTTCTCGATTATTGTTTAAGGTATCTAAACTGTTGCTCTTATGCAATTCAGTTGCTTGGAATGAGAAGTAATTGGAGTTTGTGCAGTGAAGTACGACTCCACTTTGGTCTTTGAGTTTCTCAGCACTTACTTACATTCATAGTTCTTGTTCGGTTAAAAAACAGGTTATGACAAAATTTATAAAATATAATTTCTAACCCTTATCATAAGTCGTTTAGAATCTGAAGAATTCCGTCTTTTGTTATGAATGCACTTGTCGATGGACACAATTTTAAAGTTCATATAGAAACTTATGTTTCTAATCTACCAAGGAATACCAACGATACCCTCATTGCTCAATTTTGATAGAAATGGAGCATTTTATTAGTTAGTCATAGTTGTTTGATAGAAAATGACATTACCATCATATTATTTGCTTGTATATTATAGTAGTAACTTTTTGGTGGTAGATTAACAGAAGGTTAGGAGGAAAAATAATGATATAAGGATTCCATAACAATGTCCTTGTTTTGTACGATTTGTACAAAAATACAAAATTCTATTGAAATCACGACCTTTGCCCATCTGTCCGTTCCTCCCTCCATCTGTAGGTCTCAGCAGCTTTTCTCAAAAACCATATAAGCTACAGCCATGAAACTTTGTGAAAATAAGTGATAACTTCTTGAAAGTTTTGGGGTAAAAACAAATTTCGGAGGGTTTTAAGAGCAGCCTTTCCTCATAGGAGGGGGAAACTTATGCTGACTTACATAAACTCAATATGTTTATGTAACTATGAATTATATTCAGGCTAATTTTCCCTGTAAGTACTTAAATTTGCTGAACTTTATTATTCAACCCTTTTCACATCGATTTAATGTAAATCTAAAAAATAACTTGCTCTACACTGAGCTTTTGAGAATCGTGTGGGCATGGAATCCCTTTTACAGACAGCTCTCATAGCTTTGAATTACTTATGAAAATTCTTTGTGTGTAGCTACATATTGTAATTGTGTTGTATTAATAACGTCAAAACCACCTTCTTCCAACATTTTTCCTCTCTAATAATTTTTCAGGAAAATTATAAATACAACTCAATTATACAACTACACACAAGGAATTTTCATAAGTCAAATAAAATCGCCTAAGAAATTTAAATCCACCGCTAGAAATTGCATCACTTTTAGCTGAATGTTAATCTGATGACCCGCTAGGACAAAATCTGCATCATCTATTAGTCCTAAACTAAAGAGACGAAATTTTATAGGTACGAGGGTAGTCCCAAAAGTACCCCATCTGACATGAATACAAGTGGTTTTAAAAAAACAATTACTACGATTGACGTTTATTATTATTTTTTCACAGACATCCAAAGTGAACGCTCTCAATGAATTTGTAAATTTGGAAAAATCGGGCATCGTTATGTGATGCAATACTTTCATTTGAAAGGTCTAAGTCCAACCGGTATCAAAGCCAAGTTGGATTCTAATCTTGGGAAAGTCTGTTCCCTCGTTTACAATGGTCAAATATTAGGTAGGTGAGTTGAAGCGAGGTCATACGAGCTGCCAAAATGAACACCGCAGTGGTCGACCAAGTGAGGTCACTACGTCAGAAAATGTGAAGAAAATTAACAAAATGGTATTGGATGACCGTGGACTAAAAGTGTGCAAGATATCAGACATGGCAGGCATTTTAGAAAGTGTCGTGCATCACACGACAGAAAATTTGGACATTGGAAAGCTGTGCGCAAGATTTGCTCATAATGGAGCACAAACAGCCAACGTGAGGATGTTTCCATCGAGTGTTTGAAGATTTTTAGCAGCAATAAAGCTGAGTTTTTGCATTGATTCATAACCATGGACGAAACATGGGTCGATCATTTTACACCTGAGACCAAGGAGCAGTCGAACCAGTGGACTGAAAAGGGAGAACTGGCTCCAAAAAAAGCAAAAACAGTTCAGTCAGCAGGCTAGGTCATGGAAGCCGTTTTCTGGGATGCGCATGAAATAATATTTATTGATTTTCTCGAAAGGGGATCAACAATCAACGGCACATATTATGCACCCTTGTTGCAGCATTTGATTGATGAAATCAAGAAAAAACGGCCCCATCTGACGAAAAAAAAAGTGTTTACACATGCGTCATTACGGTGACTAAAATCAATGAGTTGAAGTTCGAATTGCTTCCTCACACATCCGTCCTCATACAAGGGCGGTTCAAATATGATGAAGAGAAACGCTGTAGATGGCGCGCATGTATGTTCTGAAGGTCGTGGCTTGAGTATGTGATGACTGGATCCCTTACAAACAATTTACCATAGTTTTCGTCGGGAGTGCATGTTTCACGCGCGTGCTACAAGCATGAGTGAACGTCACGTTCCGACCGCCGTTGCGCAACGTATTGTCATTCGTTTTCAGGTAAATTTCTTGAGAGAAATTTACCTATTGCGAAGAGTATCATATATATATATATATATATATATATATATATATATATATATATATATATATATATATATATATATATATATATATATATATATATATATATATATATATATATATATATATATATATATATATATATATATATATATATATATATATATATATATATATACATATACATATATATATATATATATATATATATATATATATATATATATATATATATATATATATATATATATATATATATATATATATAGGGTAAGGTGGGGTAAAGCCGACAGTGTGGGTAAACCCGACCTCCCTCTGTTATCGAAAATCGGAAGCACTACGCAAACTAATATTAGTGTTGTCTTGTAGAGCATCGAAAATAATTAAAATGGTGGCATGACAGCATTTTATTAGTTAACATTGAGATGCTCAAACGGCAACAAATTTGTTTTGACAATTTTGACTTTAATTCTTGTGCATAATTGACTGCCGGATATTTCTTTTTGTCAAAGTGATTGCATAAAAAAGGTAAGTGGATTTAGATTCTTTGATTAAAGTCCTACAAAGTGCATTTAAGTTTGGTTCAATTTTTTTCATAATATCTTTTGTAATTGCGTTGTTATGAAAAATGACGCAGTGGGGCAAATCCGATCTCTAAAAAGTTATTTTTTTTAACAGAATGGTTCGTAATTACAAACGAAAGACACAAAAACGTGATGAAAATGGTATTCGTCGAGCAGTAGCTGCGATGCAAATGAGGATGTCTTTACGTGCTGCTGCTCGTGATTTTGGCATTCCGAGGTCGACATTGTTATTGCACCGCCGTGCCAATGAAGTAACTACGCAACCTACTGAGGTGGACTTGAACAGCAGTACTATCACTTCTCAAGGCCGTGATACTGTAAAGTATTAAAATTCATTGAAATTATACTGCTGTTTTTTTTTTTATTCGGTTTGATTGATTTTTTGTTCTCAAATAGGTGTTCACCAAAGAACAGGACCCCGCTTTTGAAAAATATTTGAAACACGCTTCTGATGTTTTTTTTCAGTTTAACCGCCACTCAAACAAGATTGTTGGCATACGCATTTGCTGTACAAGTAAGAGCCAAGTTTCCTGAATCATGGAAAGATGAAAAAAAGGCTGGATTCGATTGGTTTCGTGGTTTCATGCAACGTCATCAACGACTTTCGTCACGAAAGCTAGAAGCAACTAATATAGCGAGAGCTAGCGCATTCAATAGCCATAATGTTGCAAAATTTTTTGAAAACTATAAAAAAGTAAGTGACATGCATGTTTTTGGTCCAAATAACATCTGGAATGTCGACAAAACAGGCGTCACAACGGCGCATCATGCTGTTAGAGTAGTTGCTCGTCAAGGCTTCCGACATGTTGGCCAAATTACTTCTGCGGAAAGGGGAAAATTAGTTACAGTTCTTTTGCCTGTGTCAGCTATTGGTATGCGTATACCACCATATTTCGTTTTCCCCAAAGTACGATTTCAAGAAGTTTTTTTGAATGGCGGGCCAGCCGGTAGTGTTGGTGGTGCAAATCCATCAGGATGGATCACAGCCGATTTATTTTTAGATTTTTCGAAGCATTTTCAAGCTTTCACGCGTTCTTCACCTGATCAGCCAGTATTGTAGTTAATGGGTAATCACGAAAGCCATTGACCTTTGGCTGCTTTGGAATTCTGTCGAGCAAATGGCACTCACGCCGTCTCATTTCCACCTCATTGCTCACATCGCTTACAACCGCTCGATGTCTCAGTATTCGGCCCTTTCAAAACAGCAATGAACCAACAATCATTAAATTTTATACAAATGCATCCAGGCGGACCAATTCAAATATTTGACATTACTGCGATGGTCACTCGAGCACTTGAAAACGGTGCAACGGAAGTGCATATTAAGGCTGGATTCCGTGCATCTGGTATTTGGCCAGAAGAACCAGACATTTTTCAAGATATCGATTTCATGCCCAGCTTAACAACAGATCGGCCATTAGAAACAGTTGAAATGGAAGTTGAAGCTGATGAAAAACAAGAAGACGATGTTACATTTATTCCATCACCTGCTACTCCAACACCAGCAACATCAAGAACCCGTTTGAATGAGACGTTGGAGTCTATTCGTCCCTTTTCGCGCGCTCCACCAAGAAGCCAAGGACCAAGACGTGGTCGCAAACCTGGGCGGACATCCATTTTAACATCAGATGCAACGATTTCTGAAGTTGCACAGGCTAAGCAAAAAAAAAAAAAAATAAAGCCAAACGGGCAAAAACGGCTACCGCAAAAAAAGCCAAAAAAACAACAATGACACCAAAACCATCAACATCGCAGCCAACCAGACGTTCAACTCGAACCAAAAATACGCCAGGACGTTATTTGAGCAGCGAATCGGATAACTCTGATTAATTATTTTGCTATTTTCATTTTTTTTAATTCTATTATATGTTGTTACCATTATATAATGTAACAGTCATTGATTTATCATTGCAAAACCATTATATTTAGGCTATATCTGCACTAAATCAACCAAAAACATAGGCGGTCGGGTTTACCCCATCATGTTTGAAAAAAGCAGAAATGAACTTTTTCGTAAAACGCTTGTATCTCAAAATGTTTTAAAGGTATTAATAAAATGCTATGCACAGAAAGTTGCGCAAAAGTCTAACCTTTAATTTGGCATACATACCGACTTGATCCGATGTAAGATAAGCATTTTATAGCAAAAACCATTTACTAGGTCGGATTTGCCCCACCTTACCCTATATATATATATATACATATATATATATATATATATATATATATATATATATATATATATATATATATATATATATGTATATATGTATATATATATATATATATATATATATATATATATATATATATATATATATATATTTAAATAAGATATAACGAGATTCGTGACCACGCTAGAGGCTGCAATTTTGCTCCGATTTTCACCAAATTTTCTGGAAAAGTGTATTGGGTAAATATCTCGGTTGATTTCGTGAACCACCTATATCGGAAGGGTAAAAACAGTATGGCGGCCATTTTAGAAGAAAAATCGTGATTTCTGTTCTTGCCAAAGTATAGCTCCGATTTGGATGAAATTTGGTACAAAGGTTTACTGATGTATGTGATGAATCTCACAATAAAAAATTTAAAGTCGGTACGGCAAAAACAAAATGGTGGCCGCTCAAATGTCGAAAAAGGTGCAAAATTTTGTTGTTGTAATAGTGGTCAAAGCTTTCAACAGATGTTCATGAAATTCGGCAGTTAGATAGAAATTATAAGTATCTAAAGAATCACATAAAAAAACTGGAGGTCAGATCGCAAAAAACAAAATGGCGGCCAGTTGAAGCTCAAAACTTCAAAGGCTTCTTTCTAAAAGACGCAATTTTGATCCGACATGTATGAAACTTGGTTCCAAGATAAACATTACTTAGATCTACAGATGTTGATATTTTGGTGATTATGCGTGTGCAAATTTCAAAATGGGGAAGGTTTAAATATGCATTTTTTTCAGGTTTTTGTGCCCCTCTAGCGGTCACATTTTCCAGCGGACTTCGATAAAACTTGAGATTATGGACCCCTGCAATATGTTTTTCTATTATTATTATTATTATTATTATTATTATTATTATTATTAAAATTGAATGAAAAATAAAAAAGTCGAAAATTTAAAACATAATATTCTTAGCTGCCATTTTCACTTAAAAGTTGAATTATTTTGCCCTGTCTATAGTGAAACTTCGATTTGAACGAGATATGGCACATTGATTGATGAAGTCCTAGCACAAAAAAATTTAAAATAGTCCAAAATCAAATGTATGCATTCAAAATGGTGGCCCCAAAGGTCAAAAGGCAAGCGCAATACGCTACTTTAGTAGAAACTGAAGTAATGAATTTTTTTCATTGAGACGTTTTAAATTACTTAACTTGGAAGTGTTTATAAATCAGACTATTTCTTAAATACTGTTAAAATGTTTTTAACTATACCCTTAAAAAATTATGAAATCGCGACTTGTCTGTTTGTCCGTCTATCCGTTTGTTCGTGCGTCACAACAAGTTTTCTCGCAAACCACATGAGCTAAAATGAGGAAATTTTCTACGTAGGTCAAAAGTGGTGCCTCTTGAAATTTGCAGCGTAAGAAAATATTTTAAAGTGTTTAAGGTTTAGTTTAGGAAGGCGTTAAAAACACGGAAATTTTTCTGCGTTTACGAAATTACCTCGCTAGTGAGTGCCTAAATAGAGCTGTTATATTAAAATGGGCCAAAACATTCTAGGATCGTCGCGAAACTGTCGAAGATGAGCCGCATGATCATTGACCACGAACCAACATCACACCAGACAAGATTTGCTGTTTAGAACAACTCATTTTAGAGGACCATAGGAAGAATGTTCAAGACATTCCGGCTGAAGTTGGCATCAGTTATGGTAGTGTTGAGTGTATCATCACCTTCAATATTGCAAAATAACGGCGCGATGGGTTCCTAAACTGCTGAACTTCGAGCAAAAGGAGGAAGAAGCAAGAAGGGGTGCCAGCAAAAATGAAGATAACCAGGTCCGTGGGTAAGTTTATGTCTACTGTATTCTGGGACCAGCGGGGCGTGCTATATGTCGATTTTCTGCGCATTCAACATTCTATCAATGCTGCATACTACTCTAATCTTCTGTAAACAATCGTGAAACCCACTTATCACTCAAAACGGAGGAGAATTCTAGCATGAAGTGCAATTCTTCTCATGGATAACGTGCGCCTTCATAACGCATGTTTCACGCTCGAAGTACAATTCTTCTCATGGATAACGTGCGCCTTCATAACGCGTGTTTCACACTTGATACAAGATCGGGATTGGAGTGGGAGGTATCGGAACATCCCCCTACAGTACGAATCTACCACCCTGCAGTTGTCACCACCAAACTGATTTCGCGAACACAGAATAATGTCCATGTATTTAACGCCTTCCCACACTAAAAAACGAATGACAATACGTTGCCCAACAGTAGTTGGAACTTGACGTCCACTCATGATCATAGCATGCGTATGAACCATAGATTCCCGACAAAAACTCTGCCACACTCACATACTCAAGCCACGACCTTCAAAATATACATGCGCCATCTACAGCGTTTGTCTCTATCACATTTAAATCACTCTCACATTTTAAAGCCATCTACTGCCATGCCGAAAACTCCCAAAAACCTCCTGTCCTCGAAATTAGCACCAAGAACTCGAATCAATAGAATTTCAATATCTGAAGAGGAAATTTGTCAAGCATTCGAGGTTCTTGACATTAATAAGAGATCTGGCCCTGCTCTGATTGCCCCTTCCTGTTTGGCTCTGTGTTGTTAATTTGATTCGCCCTCTTTTCATCATTTGCAACAAATCACTATAATGCGATGTCTTCCCATCGCACTGGAAATCATCTTCTTAATACCAACCCATAAAAAAGGTGAAAAGCAGTTTAATGAAATCATAGGAGAAATGCTACATTATCTACCATACCAAAGCTTGCAATAAAATTTTGTCACTTACCGAACCGTATCGCACCGAGGAGCAACATGGTTTCCGAAAATGTAGATCCCCTACTACAAACCTTGTTGTGTTGACATCAGACATTCTTTTTGAGATGGAAAAAGGCAACTAAATCGACGCTATATACGAGTACACTGATTCCGGTAAAGTGTTTGACAGTGTGGATCATGAAATATTAATAAAGGAAATGTATAGTTTTTTTTGTGGTTGAGAGGTAAACGTTATTCACGCACAGATTGTGGGACTACCATGCGTGCAAAAGGCAACTGGACTACCCACTAAACACCTCCCCTGTCAACCTGAGGACCCAGCCTGGAACCGTTGGACACATTACTTCGGGCCAGATCTCATTTTGTTACGTTGTGAGGTGCCTTCAAACTGGGAGAAGAGGAATTTCCAGACAAGCAGTCCCCCAGTCCAACGTCCCTGGCTACTGTGAGTCCCAATTACCTTTTAGGACTGCCAGAACATAATGTGCCACCTGGTTTCATTTGTCAACGAGCATCATTGCGACTATTTTATATGGGGTGAGCTCTCCATTTCCCCTGTAGAGATCCCTTCATAGCCTGCTCCATTTTATGCACGCAAAAATATGAAGCAGGCATTGTCTTTCTCTCCTGGTCAAAGCCGACAATCGGGGAACCGTGACTTACCAATCTTGGGCAGGTACTACTGAAAACACCCATGCTCAGATAGAACTCAATCTCACCATGCCTTCGATTTAGCCCCGGTCTCACATCCGGGATGAGGTGTACGGTTCATCTTTCTTTCATTCAATTTACTGAAGGCTGCTGCCGATTTTAGAGTGAGCGCTGCCTCTTTTGGCGGACAACCATCACCCTAAGGTCCTCGGTTTGACACATGTAAATAGCGTGGCGCTCTTTAGCAAGAAGGGCAGAAGGTTTCATGCCTGCAATAACTCTCACTGCAGAAGAGCTTTTCTCCATATTTTCGCTCCATACAGTAGCACTTAGCCTACAGTACTTATCGAAAGGCAACTCCTTGATGGGCTGGGCCCCCCTACCTAGGCCATAAGTCGACTCAGAGGCGATACTCCCAAAGCAGCCTTCTCAGCCGTTGCCTTGATTTGCTCACTGAAACTCATCCTCGAGTCGATTAGTAGCTCCAGGTGCTTTAACGTTTGCTTCGATTCAGTTATTATGTCTCCAATGCTGATCATCCTTACTCTAGGGATTCTCTTTTTTGTCAAGATAACCACTCCAGTGCTAATCTGAACCCGCGAGCAGTCATCTAGTCTCTCACTCGGCGCATCAGCATACCTAGCCTAAGTTGCGCTTGTTCAATGGTGCGTTTAGCGACCAGAGCCACAACATCATCCACATAGCCGATCAAGCGTGAGTCACCTGATATTTCCATTCTCTGTAGCCTGTTGTAAGGCAAATTTCACACGTCTGGACCAAGAATAGATCCCACTCAATGTCACTTACATCATTTGTTGGGTCTATGTCATATCATAAAGCGGGCTTATGCCTTTCAGGTAGCGCCTCAAAAGCCAAACCAGATGATAGACAAGCCGCAGCACCTCAGCCGGAAAACTATCTGGACCTGTAGCCTTTCTCGCATTCAGTGAAAAGACTGCCTCTTCCAGTCCCGGCTGTATGAAGAGTGGACACTCGACTGCTGTTTCGCCATGGACAGCGTCAACACAAATGGCATGGTCGGGGAAGAGTGCCTGCAATATCTCGTCCATCTCTTCTGCATCATGTATGCAAGGTTTCCGTAGGGCACCAAGCTTCCTCATAACTAGCCTGTAGCCATGGACCACAGATCTTTGTTCACATTGTCCACTAGATCTTGCTTGTTATTGTTAATCAATTTGCAAAACCATTTCCTGGCTGACTTATATGCTGCTAAATACATAGCATTGGAATCATCGGCCCACTCCGTAACTTGATTCATTCCTTTTTGAAGAACCACATACAATGTGTCAAGTTTCAAGGTCGTTTATCCAAGAAAATTAATGTCCTCTCTGGGGTTCCTCTAGGTAGTCATCTTGGCCCACTGCTTTTCAATATTTTCATATCAGATCTTTTCGTGGCACTATCAGATATACCCCACCTTTTCATGCCGATGATCTGAAGGTGTATCACATTATAAAATCTCATACTGACGCCTCCTTTCTTCAATCCAAATTAAATATTTTGCTCCAATGGTTAATAAACTTTAATTCAGTTTTGGATAAATACCATGTCGTATGTTTTTATAGAAAAAAGAATACCATCCTGAACGACTATCAAATCAATAACACGAATTTGGGCAGATTTGAGAGCGTGGTAGATCAAGGTGTGATCCTAGATACACAGATTTGGTTCATTCTTCAACACAGTAAAGCTCTCTCTAAAGAAAATTTTGTTTGAGGATTGCTGGTTGTCCTACGTGAAAGAACTACATTGTTCTTTCACCCGAGCATTTTAGCTATCAACATAATAGCATTATTCGCTCGATGGACTTCAGCTGGTTCCAGCATATAGGCTGGTTCTATTAAAAATCTCGCAGTTTCGTACGAGGTGACCGATATACTCCTCAGGAGCTGCCACATCAGTCACCTCGGGGCAGCTCGACTGCGGGGTTCCAGATGACCACGAACCCATATATATATATGTTGCAGCATGGCAGTGCTGCAAGCTCTATCGAGCAGTAATTTCCACATTTACGCAGTGGTGGCGAACTTATAAGAAAATTTTGTTTGAGGATTGCTGGTTGTCCTAAGTGAAAGAACTACATTGTTCGTGGTCATCTGGAACCCCGCAGTCGAGCTGCCCCGAGGTGACTGATGTGGCAGCTCCTGAGTAGTATATCGGTCACCTCGTACGAAACTGCGAGATTTTTAATGGAACCATCCTATATGCTGGAACCAGCTGAAGTCCATCGAGCGAATAATGCTATTATGTTGATAGCTAAAATGCTCGGGTGAAAGAACAATGTAGTTCTTTCACTTAGGACAACCAGCAATCCTCAAACAAAATTTTCTTATAAGTTCGCCACCACTGCGTAAATGTGGAAATTACTGCTCGATAGAGCTTGCAGCACTGCCATGCTGCAACATATATATATATATGGGTTCGTGATCATCTGGAACCCCGCAGTCGAGCTGCCCCGAGGTGACTGATGTGGCAGCTCCTGAGGAGTATATCGGTCACCTCGTACGAAACTGCGAGACTCTCTCTAAAGCTAATTGGATGCTAGGTTTCATCAGAAGAGGAGTCAAAGAATTTGAGAATATTTGGGTCATAAAATCGTTGTACGCCTCACCAGTTCATCGCATTCTCGAATACGCTTGTGTGACTTGGGACCCTATTTTGGTTGGAGTCGGTGTCAAAACAATTTTTACTCTTTTTCTAAGATCCCCCTATGACGCCAGAGATTTCCATAGCCTTTCATCCTACGATAATCGACTCTAAACGTTAAATGTGGCATCACTAGCTTGTAGGCGAACTACTTTGCCCTGATGTCTATTTTTCGATGTCCTTACGGGTAATATTAATTTTAAATTTATTTCCAAGATACTGCGGCTAAATAACACTTCTAGAACTACCGGAAATACTCCATGCTTATCACAAGTACCCACCGTACAATAAATGCGGATAATGAGCTAATTAATAGATGTAGCAAGGCATTTAACAAATTCAGCAATCAATATTTCTCTATAACTTAAGAGTCCCTTTTCAAATCCAAAATTAGACAATCCTTCACTTTCCGGATACAGTAGATGTTTACAAAAATTATTATTGTCATATAATTTAGTTTTTAATTTTTTTATATTGATACCTTGTTTGGCAATAAATAAAAAATTAAATTATTTCATTTTTTTGAGTCTTGTTTTGAAACCACCCAAATTGTAGGTTTAAAATCAACGTGGACAGTACATGGTATGTTGCTTTAAGTTTGATGAAAAAACATCCCTCACCTAATTTCACTGGCTCCATTCTCATTTTCCGTAAATGTTTTCATAGACTTTAAAATACGAGTAATTCCGTCGTCCACTTTTTGGCAGCGAATTGAGCATTTTACATTCAGTACTGATGTACGTTGGTGCGTTGGCCTAACAATATCCGGGTAAAAACAGCAGGAAGGGATCTTTTCACATGCAAACAATACATTACATAAATTATTCAAGAGGAGCTTCGACAACAATCCACATTGTATGCTGTGGTAGAGAGAGTACAAGCTAATGGATGAAGGGAAGAAAATGAAGCTGTTGATTTGCAACTCAAGCGTTTTGTAATTTGCATAAAATTTGAAACGTTTCATTTCGTAAATGAGCATTTTACAATGCGTAGAATTTTTAGTAGGATGTTAAAAATAGTACAAGTGACGTAAATGGGGAAACATTTGAAGCATGGGGTGAAATACAAAGTCGTTGTGTAGATGTAAAGTTGTGAGAATGATCGACTCCTGGTCAAATGTTCATTTCTTCTTTAAAGATGATTTACATTTTAGTTAAAAATTTTCGCAAGAATTTCATGAATACGAAATTCGTACATCTTATCGCTGAGGTAAAATGCATTGATATTCGATGCGTGTAATTTCTTATATATAAGTAGATGCAACCAGTATTCTTACAAACGATACCGCTGGTGTAGTTCATTCCTTTAAAAGTGTTTCCTTTTTTCCCCTTTGCTCGATGAGGAATAAGCTGGATCCGATGAATTTTAGAGGAAAATAATAAATACCTCGCAACTTCGGTAAAAGAATTCATTATGAGCTCATGCATTTTTCGGTTAGATGGGACTTACTAAACACTTTCACTATTCTTTAACTTTGTTCGCTTACGATAGCGAAAGTATCAAAATCTAAGTAAATGACTTGCCTGATACGTTAAATTATAATGCATTTATACTTACATAATAAAATAACCATTGAGTAAATTCATATTAAATTCATTAATGCATCAATATATAGTAAGTAAATATATATGCATGACCCGCTTTAAACCTAGAAACGAAATCAAAATCTATCATATGTACTTCTTTCCATACGAGTATGAACCCATTTTCTTACTTGTGGAACAATCCTCACTTACATGGTTTCATATGTACAACATATACAACAAGCGAAGACAATTGCGTATCATATTTTATAACATAAACTAATTGCCTTGAATGCTTTCGTTTTTCGCGATGCACTTGACATTGCTCATATGTGGGGTCTAGGAACTTCACATATGATATCTTGTTTCATTTTTTTCTTACGGGAAATTAACATAACCAAGGAGTACCTAGACAAAAGACTAGGCTTGTCGGAAGGGTACAGGTATAAGTTTGATCAAGTCCGCGAAAAATTGAAACCATTTGAAGTGACCGCACCAGAGAATCCGTGCTTTGCCAACAATTACTGCAACGAAATTTGGAAGGTGTACGAGAAGCTCATTCATGCACTAGATGACGCGAGGAGAAAATTGGAGCGAACTTCTTCTAACGACAATCCCATAGCATCATCACCTATAACCAAATCTGGAGATATATTTGCCACAAGAAACCCAGAACGTCATACAGACTTCAAACTCAAAGGCGATGACGAAGAAGAAAGCGATATACTTCCAAAGAATGATCCGGAAGCAAAGGGCCTTAATGAGGACCCCTACGTACTTCATTCAAGACATTGAAAACAAGGCTAGTAGTGAACATTCTACCGAGTACTACACACTTAAGATCAACTTATAACAAAAATACGTGAATGAACTGGCAGAGAACGATCAGACAATATGGGAACAAGCCACTGAAAGAAGCCATTTTGAGTGCAGTACTGTAATTTGCCAAGTACTTCACTGCTGGACTCAAGAGACAATAATCTCACTGCAAGAATGTATGAGAAGCACTGAAGGGAGAAGCGACAGTCCACTGTTGCAATCAAAGGATACCGGGGTTCAATTGTCAAAAATCGTACTACCGACCTTTGATGGTGATTACTTGTAGTAGACTCAATTTTGTGATTTGTACCTCCAACTGATCCACAACCGTGCTGTCGGAAATGCGCAAAAAATGTATTATCTGCTTAGCAATCTATCAGGTGAAGCAAAACGATTAGTGCAGCATTTGCCAGTTTCCAGCGAGAATAATGTAGATGCATGGATTATAGTTAAGGAGAGATATGACAACAGAAGGTTGCTAGTGACACATCTTCTCAACAAACTTCTTTCTCAACCATCGAGCTCTGTTGAGTCTGCATCATCAGTTAGAAATCTACATGACGTGACCTATGAATGTCTACTGGGACTCAAGACAAGACGCCTGGGACCCAATACTGCTACATGTACTGGTGTAAAGATTGGACTATACTACACATACGTTGTACGAGCAATCATTGGCTGAGCCCCGGCAGCTAGGCACTGTGAAGCATTTTCTATCAGTTCTGGAGAATTGTTTTCAAAGCCTTGAAAACCTCGGCAAAGGGGCTCGCCATCTCTAAAGCAAAAACAAACTGAGCCTGCCTCGCTAGTGACGTCATCCAAAGGGAGCCTATGCATTGTGTGTAAAGGAATGCATCAACTATATTCTTGCAAAACTTTCCTGAATCAAATGCTAAAAGTTCGTCTCTAGACTGTGAAGAAAAATAATCTGTGTTACAACTGTTTGAGCGCGGACCATAATAGTCAGCAGTATTCGCTCCGAGGCTGCAAGAAGTGCTCGCAACGGTATAATCTATTATTGCACATTGACAATCAGGTTACTAAGTCAAGCGCTACTGTACCTGCAGCACAAGCAGAAACATCGACACTGTCATCAAACTTAACGAGCCTAGTAGCAAATCGCAACAACAGACGGAGGAACAACATCTTGATATGCACTGTACTCGTCAAGGTATTGGCTTTGGATGGTCGAGAACTTGAATGTCGGGCTGTTTTTGACTCCGGGTCTCAATTAAATTTCATCAGTTAAGATCTGGTCAGACCGCTTGGTTTGAAGAAAGTCCCCGAAGCAATGTGTGTTCAAGAGATTGGACAAGGAATTCAAAAGGCTCAATCCGGAGTAAATTTTTCGATACGGTCCAGGACAACAGAATTTTCAGCTAGAATCAAAGCCTTTGTTCTACGACAAATAACAACTTATCAACCGTCAGAATTGATTGATATCGTATCATGGCCTATTCTCCAGAATGTGTCACTTGCGGATCCTCAATTCAATCACCCTAGTCAAATTGATATTATCCTTGGTACAGAAAACATTTTGCCGATACGTTCAGTTGGGCAAATACGATTGGGGAAGAAATTACCAAGCCTACAGAATACCGTGGTCAGATAGATTGTCTCTGGTTGAGTGGCAAATTTGGACACCCACACTTTTAGCTGCGGCATCTGCAGTCATGATTGCAGCGAACTTCAAGAAAGGTTGCAAGAGTTCTGGAAACTGGACATAGTGGAGCCAGGCTCGCACCTTACGCAGCAAGGAAAAGGTTGTGATAAACACTTCTCTGCTAATACCAAGCGGAGACAAGATGGACGATTTGTTGTAAAATTACCATTCATGAAAGACCCTAAGTTGCTGGGTAACTCCAAAGAGACAGCATATAAACGTTTTCTGGCTTTGGAACGCAAATTGAACAAGAACGAATCGCTGAAACAACAGTACACCGACCTCATGAAGGAATATCGTCAGTTGGAACACATGAAACAGGTCGATATTCAGCAGGTACCTACACCGCATTACTTCTTGCCACACCATTGCGTCATATAACCAGAAAGTACCACCACTGAACTGCGAGTGGTGTTTGATGCTACGAGTATCTCCTTGAATGAAATTCTGCACACTGGGCCTTTTCTCCAAGACGATGTATTTACCATTCTGTTACGCTTTCGGCTTCCGATGTTTGTATTTATGGCAGACATCAAGGAAATGTACCGCCAAACAAGAGTGAAGGAAGAAAATAAGAAATTTCAATTAATATTTTGAAACAGTTAAGTGTTACCAACTAACTACGGTAACATACGGCATTACAACGGCTCCATACTTTGCCATAAGATTTCTCAGGCAAATAGCAGCACAAGCTGAAACGTCAGCCCCATTGGGTTTGCAAACGATAAGGAATAATATTTACATCTATGATGTCATGGTGGGAGCTAACAGTCTAACGGAAGCCCTCACAGTACAAAGGCAACTAAAAGAATTGCTTCAATCAGGAGGTTTCAAATTGCGAAAGTGGTGCGCAAACAATAGTCGGCTACTTCAGGGCATTCTCAAAGAGAACCAAGCAGTTCAATTTAACATGAACGGCAAAGACAAGCTATCATGTCAAGACGTTGGGCCTAATCTGGCTTCCCCAAGAAGACAACTTCTGTGTAAAAACAATCCAGCCCAGCCACGGTAAAGTGACCAAAAGAACAGTAACCTCTGACATTGCGCCTCTCTTCAACGTATTAGGAGTAATGAGCCCAGTGGTAACCAAAGCGAAAATATTTCTTCAAGTATTATGAAATCTAAAGATAGATTGGGACGTAGCTGTACTAATGGAGATGCACTCCTATTGGGTCAAATTTCGTGGAGAACTGCAATGCCTTGAAGATATCAAGTTTCCCAGGCATGTATTTTTGGGCGAAACCCCGCAAAGCATTGAATTACATGCTTTCAGTTACGCATCAGAGAAGGCATATGGCGCAGCTATATACGTGCAATGACAGCAAATTAACAGTACCGTGGTCGTGAGACTGCTATGTGCCAAATCAAATGTAGCACAATCAAGGCTACAAAGATTCCGCGTTTGGAGCTTCAAGCTGCAACACTCACTACCAAGCTCGCTGCTCGGGTCAAAGGAGAAATACAATGGAATGATGTTCCATGCACATGTTGGACGGACTCTGAGATAGTTCTTGCCTGGCTGAGGAGCCCATCATCATCATACGTCACCTTCGTTGCAAACCGAGTAACAGCTATACAGGAGCTTACTACGGCTGAACAATGGCGACATGTACCATCAAAGGAAAATCCTGCCGATTTAGTTTCCCGTGGAATCTCACCCAACAAATTGAAGAATAATATTTTTTGGTTTTATGGGCTGAGGTTCCTACATGGTGGTGAAAGCATATGGCTGAGGAATTAAAAATTTAAAACAAATCAAGAAACGAGGCAAGCAAAGGGGGCACTTTCAGTTTCAAATGAAGGAGACATACTGTCTACGATCGATAACCGGAATTCTTTTCAACATATGCAACCGATTTGGCTTACATTCTGCGGTTCGTAAATAACACTAGAAGTAGAGCTCATCATACCTAACGGTTGAAGAACGACACAACTTATAAAGGGAGCGCAATGCCGAAACTTCTCACAAAAGTTAGCTTCTCTTGAAGAAATGGCCACAGTAGAGAAGCAAAGCAACTTTAATTCACTCGCCTCATTCTTGAACAAGAATGGTGTTATCAGGGTTGGAGGGCGATCACAAGAAGCTAACATCGTATATGATGCAAAACACCTAATGTTTTTACCATTCAATGACATACTTACTCGGCTAGTAATGACAGACATTCACATTAAAAATTTTCACGTCGGACCGCAAGGATTACTCGCTACCATGCGCCAAAAATCTTGGCCTATCAAAGGGAAGACATTTGCGCGGTCAATTTTATTGAATTGCCTTCACTGGAGCAAAGCGAAGCCAAAACTTTTATCCCAGATGATGGGACCCTACGATGCAAACAAATACAGACGAAACAACAAGTCCACCCCATCCGAAGGCCCACCCTCTTCCAAAAAACCGCGCCGAAGTCAGCTCCCAATGAGTATATTACTATTCACATGCCTTGTCTTGCTGGTGCTAGGAAACAATCAGGCAACAATATCACAGTTCAAATCAGCACCTGGTTTATATTTTGAACGAATGGGTTTGACTCACTTGTCATCCAACGAATGGGATTTAGTCATTTACTACAACATGACCAACTACTGGAAGGAGCTAGCCACTGTAAATAAGAGGATTGAAAACCCAGATCATCTCTGTTGCAAAAAAGTAAAAAAGCACTCCTGTGCATCAACGCTAGCTCAGTTTGCAAACACGGTTATGGAATTAACAGAGAACAACGAGTTATTGCCTTAACAAGGCCATGATCGAGGGGAACGATCTCCTCTCAATATATTCGGTAACATCGCTCATTCTCTATTCGGCATTTTGGATGATGAATATGCGGAAAAAGTTTCAGAGACGATAAACAACGTTCAACAAAATGACAGATACTTGCTACAATTACTGAGGAATCAAACATCCATAATCGATTTCACTGCAAATATCATGAAAGAGTCGCATAAAGCAGTTGAAATACGGGTAAATGAACTAGAAGAATACCTCAACCAGATGCTCAACACCATTAAAGGAATAAGCCACGAGTTCCATCAAGAAAAAATAACTGAATACTTCAACACTCTAGAAATTTGGTTAATACTGATGATATCACATTATCAAAGGGCACAATCGAGACTTCTAGAAGTGATAACAAGGGCTCATTGCGGCAAAGTCAATCCGCAAGTAATAACTCCAAGACAGCTAAGAGACTAGCTAATTATGATTAAAGAGTACCTCCTACCAACTTTGCGCGTACCTGGAGATCATGGACACTTAGCAAAATTGCACGAAATAATGTCCATAGAAAGCAGAATGTTAAGCAAGCAAGTGATTCCCGAATAAAGCTTCCAATTCTATCATAAGAAATATTCGAAACCCTGCGAATCGTTTCAGTAACTATATTAGCTAATGAAACATTTCTCACCGTTATTCCATCAACACAAATTCTACTAGTAAACCTACATCGAGATCAATTTTACCCAATGTCCGAACTGGAAATCTCAAAATATCTTCCTGTTGACTATCCCGAAAGCATCTGCAAACTACGGCATCCGATGCAACGATGGAGATCTAGTATCAACCACTGCGAAATGGCAATCTTAACTGAATCGTGCAACATTTCCAGCTGTGAAGTCATCAAAACAAAGAAAACCGTAAGGTGAACCCAGCTCTTGAATCCAAATCACTGCGTTTACGTAACAAACCAACCTGTGAGCATCAACATCATTTGTGAAGAGACAATCTCAACCTGCTTGCTATCAGGATCGGGCATCATCAACATAACTTGCGGATGCAGCATCAAACAGGTTACTACATTACAGACGAGCAAAGTACATCCCACGATGATAAAAACGTTCATCATTCCTTCGGGAAACATTTTCGACTTCATCGAGTTCACCGAAAATTTCAATAACACGCGTATGTCGGCCACGTACGAGGACAATTTAGAAAACGATGTTAAAACACTATAATAGAGCATCAACAAGCTGCGGGCCGCCGAAACGGAACTCCCAACAAGCAAGTCAACTCACGTGCATCATTTCACCATTGGATACTTGGGCTTATCAATTTCGGTAGTCTATTTATTTTACCTTGTGTGGAAATTTTTCAGGAAGCGGCCTACACGCAACCGTCACCCAATACCTGCACCACGAAAGGCAAAAGCTGAGGAGTTCCAGATGAATCCAGAAATCCATCTTTGAAAAGTTTGTTCAAAGGGGGGGAGGATGTTTGCTAACGATAGCGAAAGTATCAAAATCTAAGTAAATTACTTGCCTGATAAGTTAAACCGTAATGCATTTATACTTACATAATAAAATAACCATTGAGTAAATTCAGATTAAATTCATTAATGCGTCAATATATAGTAAGTAAATAAATATGCATGACCCGCTTTAAACCTAGAAACTACATCAAAATCTATCATATGTACTTCTTCCCATATGAACCCATTTTCTTACTTGTGAAACAATCCTCACTCACATGGTTTCATATATCCAACATTACAAACCTACAACAAGCGAAGACAATTGCGCATCATATTTAATAACATAAACTATTTGCCTTGAATGCTTTCGTTTTTCTCGATGCACTTGACATTGCTCATATGTGGGGTCTAAGAACTTCACATATGATATCTTGTTTCCTTTTTTTCTTACGGGAAATTAACATATAGTGTGTATGAATGCATTCACGTCATGCAGAGCTAATGTTTTTCTTCTTCTTCTCAGCACTACAGCCCCTTTCGGGCCTTCGCTTCCGGCAAACAGCGCCTCCAACTGTCTCCGTCCGTTGACCGCGTCATCCAATTCCGAAATTTGAGCAGCGATGAACTGTCTTCGTCGACCGAGTCAGACCAGCGTTTCCTCGGTTTCCCCACTGGCCGCCGGCCTTCAGTACTCCCAACGAATACCTTCTTGGGTATCCGTTGTTCGTCCATACGATTCATGTGTCCAGCCCATTGCAGCTTCCGTAGTCTTACTATCCTTGAGACCTTCAGTTCGTCAAAAATTTCATGCAGCTCATGGTTGTATCAAATTCGCCATTGTTCCCCGTCTAGCTTCGCTCCGATTATTCGCTTCAGGACCCGTCGCTCAAAGGCGTTCAATATATTTGCCGATGCTTGGGTTAGAGTCCATGTTCAACACCCATAGCATAACACAGGTCTTATCACAGATTTGTATGCTTGGAGCTTTGTTTTTCTGTGTATGCAGCTGGTCTTCAAGATCGTCAAAACTGAATAAAATATTTTATTTGCGAGCTGTATTCTTTGGCGTATTTCGTCTCTTTCATTGCTCGTTTTCGTTATTTTGGCGCCTAAATACACGAATTCGCTAACATTTTCGATACTGTTCTTTGGCAGTTGTTAATGACCGTGACAAAATGTTGATGTCGTCCGCATAGGCCACTACCTGGCTCGACTTGTATAGTAATGTACCTCGCGTATCGACAGGTAGCTTCCGTATGACGTACTCAAGAGCCAATTTGAATAGCAATGGGGTCAGCCCATCTCCCTGCTTTAGTCCGATATTTGTGTCAAAGGCATCGGTGAGTTGGTTATTGATGCGGACTTGGGAGATCGTCGACGTCATTGTCATTTTGGTAAGACGGACTAGTTTGGCTGGGATGCCAAAACCAAGCATTATTTGGTACAGTACGTTACGATCAATACTGTCGTATGCTTGCTTGAAGTCAACGAAAATTTGGTGTACGTCTATGTTGAACTCCCAGCATTTTTCAAGTACCTGCTTGACCGTGAACAATTGGTCTGTTGTTGATCTACCTAAAACCACCTTGATTTAAAAAAATATTTTGTACGCTATACAAAGTAGTGATACGCCTCTATAATTTTCGCACTGTAGCTTGTCACCTTTTTTGTGGATAGGGAATATGATTGATTGGCTCCACTCTTTCGGCATATGTTCTTGTTGCCAAATGTACTGGATGACTTTGTGAATAGCTTTATGAACACTACTTCCACCATATTTGATGGGCTCCACTGGAATCTCATCAATGCTCGGCGCTTTATTATTCTTTTGGGCTTTGATGATGGTACAAACTTCATCCAGAGTCGGTGGGGCCAATGGAAGCTCTCCGCAGACATTTATAGGCTCCGGAGGATTAAGGAGGTGCTTGAAATATGTTGCCCATCTTTCCTTGATCTTGATTTCATCAGCGATTATATTGCCGCTGTCATCACGACAGAGCGTGGTTTTGGGCTGATAGCCACGTTTCGGGCTTTTCACTACTTTGTATGCTTGTCTTGTGTTATTGCTTACTAAACTTACATCTATACTTCTCAATTGGTAGTCATAGTATTTTCTTTTCTTAATCCTAATTATCTTATTTGCTACTCTTCTGAGATTTTCATAGTGTTCTCTCTTCGTCCTGGTTTTCCTACCTACGTATTCTTTGTACGCCTGATTCTTTTTACCTAACGCATTCTGGCACTCATCCACGAACCAATCATTCCTGTTGCGCTGGGCTTGATGTCCGATCGTCTGTTCTGCCACGGTTCTGATAGCCGCTTTCGCTTCCATCCAGAGCTCGTTGCTCGCCTTTAACGATGCGTCTGATAATGGGAGCCAGCTGGTTGTCGAGGGTCTCCGTGAAATTTTTGGCCACAGACGCCGTTTGGAGCATTTCGATGTCAAATTTTTGTAGCGGGCTAGCCTTCGCTGAATATGCCTTTGACATACGACATCGATGGTTTAATTTGATCAAGTAATGATCTGAGTTACAATTGGCTCCTCGGTATGTACGGACATCAAGTATGCTCGAGGCGCAACGTTGTTGGAACAGAACATGATCGATCTGGTTTTGTGTGTTGCCATCCGGTGATATCCAGGTCATTTTATGAATGCGTCGACGATGGAAGCAAGTCGAAGGTATAACCAGATTTCTGCTACATGCAAAGTCAATCAGGCACTGGCCGTTGTTATATGTTTCATATTGGAGGCTTTATTCTCCAGTCGTTCCCCAATTAGATAGCTCATTGCCAACCTTAGCGTTAAAATCACCCAGAATAATTTTTGTGTCGTTTGTGGGCAATGAGTCGACCAGTCTTTCCAGGTGATTGCAGAACGATTCCTTCGTTTCTTCGTCATTTTCTTCGGTCGGGATGTGAACATTAATCAGCCAGATTTTGAAGAATTTCGATTTTATACGGATCGCACACAACCGTTCATTGACTGCCTTAAAATCAATAACGTGCGATTTGAACTCCCTATCCACAATGAAGGCTATTCCAAATTCTCGTTTTCCAGTAGGCTTCCCACTTTTAAATATTGTGTGCGATCTCATGTCTTGAATGTCGTTTCCAGTCCAATTCGTTTCCTGGATTGCCAGTATTTTAATTGATATTGACTGGTCTGTTGTAAAAGATCCTTAGCAGCGCCAGGGTAATTGAGTGATCTGACATTCCAAGAGCCAATGCCATAGTCCTTTTTTCGTTTGCGAGGTTTTTGCTGTGAGTCCGATATATTCCGAGACCTATCTGCAGGTTTCGAAACAATTAAAGATTTTCCAGGGACGGGGAGTTAGCCCGTCGCCCAACCTCCATTCCGGCGGCATGGTTATACCGTCGATTCCATTATCAGGCGCGGAAGATTCGCCTTCACCCTCTTAAGTCCTCACAAAGGAGGTGCAAGCACGATTTAGTAGCAGAGCTATAGATCTATTTACAGTTATGAGCATTTCTCGACATTTAATGTTACAGTATTCGGGAACCAGTAATCCCAATGTGCACCCCGAGAGCATTTATTACCATTTAGTTGGGGGGGTTTGAGATGAGGAATCATGGAAGCTATGGGTTGGCGAAACAAGGGGTGCCCTCCTCCTTTTTCAAACGGGCTTGGGACCGTCTATGTCTTTAGGGTTTTGTAAAATAAATTTACAAAACCCTACTAGTTTCGCGACCTGTCTGTCCGTCTGTCCGCCCGTGTGTCACAGCATTTTTTCTCGCAAACTACTTAAGCTAGAAACATCAAATTTTGTATGCAGGTGTGAAGTGATACCCTCTTCAAAATTCAGCTACAACAAGTTTTATAGGGTATCTAAGGGGGGGGGGGGGGGTCTCCCAATATAGGGGAATGGCCCCCGAAAAAAAAAATTTCATCAAAGGTAGCCGATATGGGTATCAAATGAAAGGTCTTGATGAGAACTTTTCAAAACAGGTCTTAGTTTGATACTTTTTGCTTCGAGGGATGAGCAGGGAGGGGGAATACACGTAAAATTTGTGTCCCCCCCCCCTCGTCGCGATTGGACACCTGTGATATTTACGTAGTCCTACAAAGGATTTTTTAACTTTGTAAGTTTGATGAAATTCGAATGATATACACGGAAGTTATAGCCGTTTGAAATTTCTCCAATTACAACAATAACACATGATTTTGGTATTTTATGGACTTTCCATCCAATCAGTCACTGCAATTTGGCCTTGATTTTCTTGAAATTTTCCAATAAGGTTAACAACATTAATTTTATTGAGAATTCATGATTTGAGTGATTTTCGTTGGTTTGCAACAAAATGGCGACCGCTGAAAGTAGAAAAACAATGAATTTTCCTTTGAACGTGCACATCTCTTTGACATATTTCTTGACGTTATTCATTGCTGGTGACTGCATTTCTGAATAGTTGGATACAAAACCCTTCTGACATAAGCGTAGATCTGTTCATCCAACTTGTTTTTTTGTAAAAGCATTCTATGGGAAATCCAACGTGTAGAATTGCATTGAGGAAGTAAATTTTTTGAATAGATTTTGAAGTTGAAAATTTAGAATAAGGAATTTTCTTGTGAAGTATTTTTTTGCTGAAGCAAAAAATATTTTGTTAGAGTTAAATATGTATTTGTGATAGAAAAATTCTATAAATAGAAAAGGTCCGTATAAGAAAATACAATTTTTGGTAAAACTTTAAACTGGTGACTTCGCCTTTGTTTCACTCAACAATTCATTCCGGCGTCAATCGCCTAACCTACATGCGTGCCTAGATGCTATATAATTACTATGTAAACATATACATTTTATAAAAAAACTTAGAATATTTCTAGTACTGCACTAGAAATATATCCTCGCTTCCTGCACATTTGTGAAGAAAATTATCTTATCGCGGTACAAAATCAAACTTCTTAACTGATAAATCAAAACTTCTTCTAAAACTTAAACTAATTTTGCGAAAAACGAGTTTTTCACAAGCCTGAAATCCATATAATTTATGTGTTATCCTAGGTCGGAGTATTTGAGAAGACGCTTTAAAATCAAGCAATTAATACAATTAGAATGAAAGTAGGACATAAAACAAAAAAAAATGATCTATGAAGGTCAAATGCACACTAAAAGTTTATCATATATGTATATTGTATTTATTTTGTCTGTTTTGCTCTAGTAATCTAGTAGATTATTTCCCAATAAAACCAGGTTTATTTGCTTACTCAAAGTTTATCAACCAAAAAATAAATGGAAATGAATGGTCAAATATCATATTTTCAAATCGTTCATATTTTATTTTAACGATTACTTACCCTTAGCCAAGTCCTGAAATATGCCACTACTAAGAAAAAATCGGGCCAAAATTATTTAAAATCACGTTTTATTTATACTTTTTTTTCAAATTTTATTTCATAACTCAATAACTATAGTTTCGTCATTTTCGGTGATAATGAACTCTTATGCCATTTTTCATTGATTTCTGTTCTATTTGATTATTTACAATTAGAGTCTTACATTCATTAAATAATTTGTTTGTATTTAATAATTTTCTTTTGAAAACATAACAAAGTCCAATTGTAATAAATTTTTTGCTTAGTCTAACTTTTATATGCACGATCAAAAGAACAAAAATATTTGAATCAAACAATTATCAACATTTCTTGACAAGAAGTTGTTTGACATTATTACAATAGTTATTTGTACAAAATAAAGTTGGTTTTATTATTTTGATTTACGTTGAATTGATTTCAGTAAATATTTGCAAACTTGAAATCTCTGAAATACACCAACAGAAAATAAACAATCAATTTTATTCAACTTTTTGTTTTCTTTGATGACGAAATTTTTTTCATTTTCAAATTAATTACAATTACTACATGCTCGAGCAAATTCAGTCTTTTAAAGATTCCATTTTATATTCTCATTTGAATGCTTAATATAAATTATACGTAATATTTTGTTCTTAAACCGCCCTTAAGGAGGATGAATTGTTCATTCTTTTTTATTGTTTTAAGAAGAAATTCGCATGATGGCTTTCAATACAAATAAATCAAAACGAAACCTCATTGAGAGGAATTAATTTATTTCTTCTTTATTGTATAAAATAAGATTAAATTTATCCCAATTATTCGAAAAACATTTTATAGTTTTTTTTTTTTAAACATAACTGAAATAAATCTTGAGATAATTTTGTTCACATTTAAATTATCCTAATTATTACTGTTCTAATTCATCCTTGTTTATTACTATAGTACACTGTTGTTAAAAATTTCATTTGTACAATATAAAAGATTACATTTAATAATTAATTAATTTTCTTTACTAGTATCCCTTACCTCAGTGGTTGAGCTATGCCTTACGAAGTTCTTATTTATTTTAGTATTTTAACATATTTTACTAGTCATTTAACTATTTCTCCTATTTACCTTAACCTATTGTACCGTTTATCATACAAGAGATGAACATGAATTTATTTTAATATTCGCTATAATTTTCCTTAATTTTTCGTAAATGAAAAATTAAATTTGAAATACTCGTTTTAATAGTTCGATTGAATTTAAAATAGAATTTATCTTGCACAATCGCTAGATGTTGGACATGGCTTCTAATAACTTCTTCTGGAAAGTTAAAATTCTTTGGTCCTAGATCACTGGGATACATCAGAGTGAGAAGTAGAGACGGGTTCAGAGTTGTAACATGAAATGTAGATCATTCATTAATGGTTTCAGCAGAAGGTGCAAGCTGCAAGTGATCTCGCAGCTTTAGATCCTTCTTTGTGGAGACAGGTTGATATCTAACGTTCTGCAGCAGCTTTAAGTGGCACTGAACTCACATTGGGGAGATCACAGGAACGTTACGTTCAGCTAGTGTCACACACGCAACTCATCCATTATGTTTTGACTATTTTGACTACTATTCGTTTGAGGCTGTTTCATACAACTTTTCTTAGTAAGCGTCCCACATTGATTCCCTATCATTTGCAGCGCATGCGTGGGCAACATTTGTCCTTCAGGCACTGACTTTAAATGCTTTGGGGGTGGTGGGGCACGCTGAGGAATATCTGCGAATTCGGGGGGCGGCAGCTGATGATGTTGTAAGGCATGATGATGTCCCAATATAGTCGCTGGATCACTCTTTGAAGGAATTGTCAGATTTTCCAAATCACCACAGATATTATTCGGCATCTGACCATTTTCGTTGCGCTTTTTTGGATTTCTGGGTTCATTCAAGCGAGTTTTATCCCGCTGATAATAGACACCAGCGAAAATCAGTACGTTTAGTATTAGCAAGCTACATCCAATGGCTATGGTTACACTCAAAGCAGTACTGTACGCGGCAAATCCGTCTTCTTGGGGAGGACTCGTACTGTGTTGATGATCGTCTAAAAGGTCCTGGTCACCAGCTGTTTGCGGTATTTTATGTTGATTTAATCTTGAATTATTGTTGGGTCGAGAAGATGCTGAGGATAAGTTGAATAAAGAAAACACTTGAGTGGTGAAAATTGTATAGTTTGAGGAATGCGTGTCTTTCTGACGAGGTGGGTTTAATGGTTTGATAGTGGAATCGGTGGAAGCTTCAATTTCATCATCAGCTAGTTGATGATGTGATGCAGGAACGTTGTCTGCACCAGGTTTATGCAGGTCTGGAATGAGGTTCAACCAAAAGGAAAGCCTGTGTGCGCGGTAATGGTTTTTTAGTTTTGGCTTTGTGTCTGTAAAATTGAAAAATGCAGAAATGAGTGGTTACTGGAAAACGGAAAGTTTTGATATATTTTAAATTTTTATTCCAAAATATTTGAAAGTGTTAGATAAAAGGTTAAAGTCTCACGTAGAATTAATCAGAGTGTTCTTACAAGCTACTATTAGAGTATTTCTAGAGAAGAGTGAGCCGTACTCACCCATCTTGACGAGCCTGGATTTATTCTGACTATGAAAATAATAAATATTTATTCTAATATTTGATTACGCAAGTGGTAGATACTAATTTTCTTATTGATAATGATTGTCAATCATGCAAACAGTTTCAGTGTTAAATCTCGTATCTATTTGACCGACTTCCTAAGGAAAGAAGGTTATCAATTCGTTACTACTTTTTTTGTTACTTTTTTTTGAACAGAGGTAGATAGAAGAGGCCTATTTTCAGCAAATGATAGATCTTTCTTCCTGATAGGTCACATTTAAAGGACAAGGAATTCAACTAACGGTTAAGAGATTTTTATCGTTAAAACTCAAAAAATTCCGGCTTTCACCTCGATTTTTCAACATAACTGATCAACGCCTGTAAGGAATTTGAGTGTAGAGGTTTCAAATGAACGACAGCATATTGAACTATCATACAAAATGTTTATCCTTTTAAGGACTCTGTAGATATTAACAGTTCAAACTGAAACATTGATGTCGAGAAATTTAATTTAATGATGAATTATTTTGCACTCTTCAGGGGTTTTATGAAGATGCTGATCCCTTGGTGACGATGTCACCTGGCAACACAATAACGTGAGACGCGAGCAACAAGATGCGAGAGATAGTTGGTTGATTGAAATCGTTCAATGGGGACGCCTTGTACTTAATATATAAGATTGAATAACCAATTTCAGTGCTGACTTTAATTTTATTGTTTTTGGTACTGTCTCTGACAATATTCAGAAGCGGGATATCATTCTTAAGTGCGGGACGTTTATCCGATACTGTGTATATAATTTTAAATCATATAATGCCGGTGGTGAAGCTTGAAGACCTGTCTAACAAACAGCTACGTGCTAAACTGAAGTCCTTGAATTGTTCGATGTCGGGCACTAAAGCGAATTTGATCACGCCTCAGAGGCATATTAGACACGAACGAAGTGGACAACAAATGTAAAGAAATGGAGGAAGAAGATTCCGAAACATCGAATCCAATAACATGTGAGGAGTTACAGAAAATGAAAAATGACATGGTATCCATTACGTCATTTTTGAGGGAACATACCGGAAGGAACATGCTTTAAACGGCCTCCACCATACAAATACAAATCAATTCGACAAATGCAATAGCTGCCCACATCGCCAACCAAAACAACGTACAATAGTTTTTGCAAACGCTGACCAATACATACGTTCAAACGCCCCTGCTAACGCCGACTAATTCGATGGCAGCAATATAAGCCGACATACAGCCGATCATGCCACCGCCAGCAACATGCCCCGCGATGCTGCCGCCAGTGGCATTAAACGTCTCAATGTTGCCGCCGAAAACGTCCAGCGTCTCATATGTACCGCAACGGCTAGTTGCCTTTCCATCAGGCGCTGTGCCGATAACGCAACACAATGCAGAAGATTGAAAACCGATACTGCCCACAACATGTATTAGTAGCCGCTCACTCACCATTCATGAAGTTGGTGAGATGCTTCCCGAGTTGGACCCATACTCCAAGCTGTCACGTACCTCTGCTCAATCTGTAAGTCGATGTTGCTTCTTGTCGCACCTTCAAGGTTTAAAGGAGCAGCAAAATGAATATTTGACAGCCATACGCAGCCGCACGTTTCATGGAAAACGCTCGCACGCGATTTGGAACGAAATTTCCCAAACAATCTAAACGAGAATGCCATCTATGGGCAGCTGATAACAACGACCAGAAAATCGAGGGAATCTATCGAGTCGTTTTTTCATCGCGTGTGCGCAATTGCTTGAAAAGGTAGCGTTAATGCAAAAAGAACGACTCGATACATGCGGACCAATCTCGGTCATAGTTCTCTGCAATATGCGCTAGCGTGTTTGGAGCTTAGAACGACATCAAAATTATTCGAAACCATCCGCCGATTTTTCGCAAATTGCTAAAAAGCCACTCTATGAACCACGTGAAAGTGTAAGTGTAGCAAAGCGTGCCAGAGGCAACCCATTCCGACGCCAAGAACAAGTGCCGACACCCATAGTGTAAAAACAAATGGCCAAAGACAGCCACGTACATGTTTCAATTGTTTTCTTTCAGGACACTTGTCCATAAATTGCTCAAAACCTCAACGTCACGAGAGGTACATTTATGTACGCGCGTAGGGCACCAATAGACACCATGTCATGTCCCAATAATAAACCCTGTCAAAGCATTATTGAACGTTTACACGGGGCCGATCGAAAAAAAAAACAATAAAAAACTGTAGGTTTCATCGATACCAGCTCTCAGTAAATTTGTAAATATGGAAAAAATCGGGCATCGTTATGTGATACAATACTTTCATTTGAAAGGTCTAAGTCCAACCGATATCAAAGCCGAGTTGGATTCTACTCTGGAAAAGTCTGCTCCTTTGTTTACAATGGTCAAATATTGGGTGGCTGAGTTTAAGCGAGTTCGTACGAGCTGCCAAGATGAACACCGCAGTGGTCGACCAAGTGAGGTCACTACATCAGAAAATGTGAAAAAATCCACAAAATGGTATTGGATGACCGTCGACTAACAGTGCGCGAGATAGCAGACATGGCAGGCATTTCAAAAAAGGTTACGTACCGTATTTTGACCGAAAATTTGGACCGAAATTTGGCTATGCGCAAGATGGGTGCCACGTTTGCTCATAATGGAGCACAAACAGAAATGTGAGAACGTTTTCAACGAATGTTTGACAATATTTCGCAGCAATAAAGCCAAGTTTTGGCGGGGAAACATGGGTCCATCATTTTACATCTGAGACCATGGAGCAGTCAAAGCAGTGGACTGAATAGGGGAAACCGGCTCCAAAGAAAGCAAAGACAGTTGAGTCAACTGGCAAGGTCATGGCATCCGTTTTCTGGGAGGTACGTGGAAAAATATTCATTGATAATCTCGAAAAATGAAAAACAATCAACGGCACATATTATGCAGCCTTATTGCAGTGTGGTGATGAAGTGATGAAATCAAGAAAAACCGCCCCATCTAACGAAAAAGAAAATGTTGTTTCATCATAACAATGCATCAGTCGACACGTCCGTCATTACGATGGCTAAAATCAATGAGTTGAAGTTTGAATTGCTTTCTCATGCACCCTATTTGCCAGATCTGGCTCCCTCAGATTATTTTCTTTTTCGGAATTTGAAAAAATGGATCAGTGGCAAAATATTTGCCAAAAATGAAGAAGTAGAGTCGGTGGTTACTAGCTATTTTGAGGAGCTTGACGGTTCCTACTATAAAGCGGGTATCGAAGCTATTGAACATCGTTGGGAAAAGTGTATCGAGCGGAAAGGAGAATATGTTGAAAAATGAAAAACATTTTCGCAATTTTTTACTGTTTTCTTTGTTGGGTCGCGTACTTTTGGGACCGCCCTCGTAAAACATATTTGACGGGGTTTGCGGGCAATGAATATATGTGTGCGAAAATGGTGCGCGTGGTAGTAACCTTCAGTTCAGACAACTATGTTGATCGTGGACAATGATCTTATTTGCGAGAATGTACTCTTGGATAGTGATATTTTGTTCGGAAACGGTAAAGTTTGATAATAGAAGGTGGAGACTGCCATATGGAAAGAATCGTGGACCTAGACAAAGTGGAAGTTGGTGACTCTGTATCGGACATGGACAAAAATACACTAAAGCCAATGTTAATCGCCAAAAGAGAATATTACGCGAAAGACTTATTGGAGCTGGGAAAGTGTTCATTAACGAAATTCTGGATAAATTTGACAACAAATAAACCAGTCGACCTAAAACCTTACCATGTTCCATTCGCGAAAAGATCGGACGTGAATGGTGTCGTTAAAGATCTGCTCGAACATCAAATAATCTGCTCGTCTAATTTTTTATACGCGTCACCAATAATTTTAGTCGAAAAAAACCACGAGCATCGACTTTGTATTGATTACCGCCGATTAAACGAAATTACCATGAAACAATCTTTCCCAATGCTGGTAATGGATAAGATATTTGCGTCCATAGCGGGAAATAAATACTTTTCATGTTTGGATTTCCGTACCGGGTACCATCAGATAGAAGTAGATGAGTTATCAAAACAATTTAGCGCCTTTGTAACTAACGACGCCAAGATGGAATTTAACATTATGCCTTTTGTTCTGGCAAATACTCCAGAAGAATTGCAAAAAGTCATGAACAAAATCATAAAAATGGAGCCTTCTTTGAAGGTTATCGCATATCTGGATGATGTGATCATCCCGCAAACACTCTACCCGAAGCCATCGAAAAACTCGAAAAATTTCTTTATCTACTGAGGTAAGTTGGACTTACGCTACGGATAGACAAATGCCGATTTTTGCAAAGCGAGATAAAATTTTGGGTCACGGTGTGAATGAAAACGGAATTATTCTTGGCTGCAAGAATACCGAAGCAATAAGAATGTTCATGCGTCGATCGGATATCAATAAAAACTGTCGATTTTTCGGGTTGACCGGATTTTTGGGAAGTTTGTGGAAAACTACACGCCCATTGCTCGTCCACTTAGAAAGCTACTGAAGAAAGATACTCCATTCTCTTGGGATCTGGAACATGAAAAAGCATTTACGAAGTTCAAAAACATAATGTGCGAAGAACCTGTTCTTGCACTTTATAACGTAACTGTAGAACATCAAGTGCACAACGATGCCAGCAGCCGCGGTGTTGCTGCTGTGTTACTCCAATCTGAAAATGGTAGAAACTGGAAGCCCGTAATGTACTACAGTCGACATTGTACCGAAGCCAGAAGCCTGTATCATAGTTACAAGCAGGAATTCCTTGCAGTTGTCGATGTTCTGGAGCGTTTCAAGATTTACCTCCTAGGAAAACACTTTGAACTGGTGACGGACTGCAGCCCTATCGCCAAATTAAAAAATTGCTGAGAGATGAAACCCCAAATTTCCCGACGGCGGATGCGAATTCTCTAATTCGACTTCAATATTGTTCATCGTCCCGGATCTAAGATGGCTCACGTCGGCGCGCTCAGCCGGGCTCCGGTAGGACCGGAGAAGGATATGGAAACAGCCGGTTTCATATTTAGTGTCTCGGCTGGTCAGCAAGACTGACTTCTAACGATGTAATTTCAAGACGAAACCCTGAAAAACTTAATTGCAATCCCAAAGGGAGAGACTACGTCAGTGCAAGAAAAACAATTGAAGTAAGAGTATCGAATCAACGATCACCGTATTTATCGTGTGGTCGACAAGGAACTAAGTTTTTTCTTTCCAAAAAGAGTACGTTGGAAGGTTGTGCAGTCATGCCACGATGACGTAGATCATTTCGCATTGGAAAAAATGATAAGCCAAATAAAAGCAAATTTCTGGTTTCCACGTAAGCAAAAATATGTGAAGGATTACATTACAGCATACTTGGAATGCCATCACAATAAAGCCCGTGGCGGAAAGACCGAAAGACGCCTACATTTCGCCAAAATGGAGCCCGTTCTATCCAAACAACTTAACTTGGATCATCTAGGACAATTTCTGCGAAACCGCTCTCGTCGTTCATACTTTTTGGTAATCTCCGACACTTTCACCAAATACGTCGCCATAAAAGCCGTTAAAAATAGGAAAACCGTTCCAGTATTACGATGTTTAAACGAAATGACTACGTATTTTGGACTTCCTCCCTGCATCATCAACGACCGGGGCTCTACGTCTAGAGCAGTTCGATATTGAATATTCAACACATCAAAAACGCTGTTCGTTCCCCTCGAGCCAACGGGCAAGAGGAGCAAGTGCATCAATCGAGACTCAATTATTTGCGTACTCGGATTGGAAATAATAATCGTTGGGACGAAGAAATACGAGAACTTTAGTGGGTTATTAACACCCAGAAAAATGAAACGACTGGATATAGCCCTAATTAGATTGTGTTTGATTTCCGGCTGGACGACATTCTCCCGAATCGTCTGTTATCTGCACTACAACAAAGGAAGAAATGACGCTGCTATGGCTAACATCTCAAGGTAACGCGAAAAATGGAAAAGATGGTTTGATCAACGACATGCTGTCCCCACAGTCTAGCCAAATTACAAGTGCCCATTTGTTGTTCAAAAATGTCTCGGTAACGACCGATATTCAGTAGAGACATTGGTTGCATTGAATAGCAATAGTTGACGACATTTTAATTCAGTGTTAACATCGGAGAACATGAAACCCTGGTTTAAATTGGCACCGGAGTTAGACGACCTCAGCAACGCCTCAACCAGCAACTCGAGTGACATCGACGATGAATACGGTGAAATCGAGGTCGATTCCGAAACAGAAGTGGCCGAGCTGTCACCTGGCAACACTTTAGCGTGAGACGCCATTAACAAGATGCAAGAGATAGTGAGTTGATTGTAATTGTTCAATGGGGATGCCTTGTACTCAGTAAATAAGATTAAATAAGCAATTTCGGTGTCGGCTTTAACTTCATTGTTTTCGGTACCGTCTCTGACAACGGATGATAGAAATGATCGGTATTCTTATTTTTCTGCATAAATGGTGCACTTTAGTCAATCGTTTCTACTGAAAATAACTAATAATTTCTTTTTTTTTTTTTATGCAGAACAAATACAATTCAACATGATTTAGAACAATTTCATTGGAGAACATTTCAGGATGCTCATCTCTTCCGCATTCACTGTTCACCTTATGATGAACTTATTAAAAGATTCTTCTTACATTCCTTGACGGAAACGTTACACATAGATTCAGAAACTTTTTCTAACACTTTAATCTGTTAGATATAAACACTTCGAGGTCGCTTTAGATTATTGAAATAAAGTTAAAATTCCCTTATGGACCACAAATATTGATTAAGAATAAAAATCAATAGTTTGATGGTAAAAACTATTTTTTATTCTACAACACACACGGATGCATTTCGGTCGGTATTGCCGACCATCTTCAACGCTATGCGCAAAACTACTCTGCTACTTACACATAGAATTTATAAAATTCCCCGAAGAAATAATAAGGGTTAAGTGGCTGCAAACTATAGAGTTAATCACCATTTGAACATAGAATCGTTACCTTCTCATAGTTGAGTTTCATCATTTTCATGGAGATTTCATGAAAATTATTTGAGTGCATGCATTTGAATTTGGATCGGAGCTTCACCAAAGACAGGGCAAAAGTACTCAATTTTTAGTGAAAATGGCAGCTGAAAATTTTAGACTTGAAATTTCCGACTTCTTTATTTTTCATCAGATTTCAACAATTTTTTGCACAATACAAGAACTTAGTGCAGTCATCCGTAACCCTAATATGTGGCCGCTAGAGGGCCATAAAAATCTGAAAAAATCGCATATTTAAGCCGCCGCCATTTTGATACTTGCACATCGATAATATGTGGCCGCTAGAGGGCCATAAAAATCTGAAAAAATCGCATATTTAAGCCGCCGCCATTTTGATACTTGCACATCGATGATGACTAAAATAACAGAGCTTTTAGATCTGATTAATTTCTAATCTAAAATCAAGTTTCATATACATCGAATGAAAATCGCAAGTTTCAGAAGCATTTGCAATTTCGAGTTACAATTTGCCGCCAGTTTGTTTTCTGAGATCTGTCCTCCAGTTTTTTCACATAATTATTTTGATGCTAATAGTTTTTATCAAACTGCACAATTTCATAAACATCGGTTGAATGCTTTGGTAACAACTACAACAACAAAATTTTGTGCATTTTTTGAAGTTTAAGCGGCCGTCATTTTGGTTCAGACTGACCGATTTTAGATTTTTTATTTATCACGTACGTCAATGGATTTTTGTACCAAATTTCGTCGAATCGAAACAGCCACCTAAGCAAATTGCACGGAAAATGGCATAATACTGATTCAAATTTTAATTACAGATTTGAAAAAGTTAATTATTCAAATTTATAGTCTTATAAATTATAGTTTTTATAAAGGAATAAACATATTTTTTATATTAAATATAGATTTTATATCATAATTTTTTATATATTAAATTAAAATTTTTCCTTACTTTTATATTGTGTATGATATTTATCTTTTTATTCTTATTTAAAATTTTCTATATTATTATCATACATTACTTTAATAATTCAAATCCGCAATTAAAGCTCGGACCTGGCAACACCTATATAATACAACTCATCCACGAATTGCATTGCCGAGTGCAATCTACAGTGGATGAGCGAGAAGCTCGTCTCAAAGCTCCGTTGTGGCGTTGAGAGTACGGTGGACGACTGACAACCAAGCGGGAGTCCGCTTTAGATCACCAAGTAGCGAGGTCGGGAGAATTGCCTGGGGGTGAAATGTGATTTGCACACGGAAAAGGTCAAGCAGGGGAAACGTTGCATTAAGGTAGAACAAAAGCGAAGAAAAAGTCAAGTGGTGCGCAAAGAAATGCTGAAGACAAATCTATATCAAAGATCAAACTCTTGTGACAAAGCCATATTTTTGCGCTTGAAGTTGCGGCTCTCAAGTTGTTCCTACTTGTCATTTACAATTTCAGCTTCACACCGTCTCATTGAAGTGTGTTATTTTGGAACCGGTTCATAGTCAATCGGTGGAGGTAAAGATGTAATTGAGAATGAGCTTCGCTGAATGCTGGAGAGTATTTTATACTAAATGCATGCATAACTAGACCTAGCCATCCGCTTAAACATCGGCATTCTCGACTGAATATCATCACGTCGATTCTGGTGGTCGGTATTGTACTATACGTGTAGCAGTATTTCTTTTGATTGGCAGGAACAAGAAATTCAGAAACAACAGAGTTGTCAGCGTCGCAATTAAAAGTTGAGGATGTAGGAATGCCAAATGGGATTGAGAAGTTAATACCATAATGTTTGAATTAATGGGATATCGTTTATTTTACGAATAAATGTGGGATACGGGGTTTCGCAAGAGATGATTGGCTAAAAGGGAATGGGAATGGGGAGCTTTGTTCATAACTGCAATTGAAGATCGTCAATATAAGGATGAAAAAACAAAATTAATTTTTTATGAGTTTGATATGAGTTTTATTCGAAAAGCAGCTATAAATGAACCACTTGATGTAATTGACCCAAAACAGCTTGTCTCGACATCATATATGATTAGGGACGTTGATTTATATAGAGTGCAAAAGTGTGATTTGAAATGTTCCTCCCCATTTCAATTAAGAGTAAAACGTAATAATCTTTGTTCAAGCACTCGTACCGCACTTCAAAATTTTTAGGCATCATGCACACCATCAGCGGGCACTTGGAGAGGATGTTGGGTAAGTACCCGTTTAATTTGTTTATAGTATTTATACAAAAAATTTACAATTGCACAAATAAATTTTTATACATAACATTGATTATATATGACGGAAAATATTATTTATTGTGAAAACTTAAATTGGCAAAAGATTTTCTACAAGGTGATGACCATCAACAAGGTGATGACCATCAACACGGAAAGTTTGATTCGTTATTGGAATATTCGAGTCGTTTGAGTAAGGACATTCTTCAAAATTTCCTCGATATTTTTTTCGTTCTTTTAACTGACTCTGTAATTTGTCTTGCGTGTTATGGATTAGCGAAATTAATGATTGTGCATTCTTAGTGAATAAACTTAATTTAAAAGACAGTGCATTTTCACTTTCTCGGAACATTAAAGTCATCGGCCACGAACCGGAGTACGCGACAGTGGAGCCAGAAGTGAGAAAGAAAATTTCGAAAGTGAAAACTTTTAAACATTTTTAAAGTGCACAATAGTGAAAATTAACGTGGATACTGGTGGAAAAATAGCCGAAACAATAAAAATGCCACGAAGTTTACATCTAAAAATTAATAAATTGACCATGTCGGAGCCTAAAGAAGAGTTGGAACAGCAAAATCTGGCTACGCAAGGTACAAAGGCCATACTGATTGCACGCTTGCGTGACGTGATTGAATTCGATTGAATTGGGTTTGGGTAAACCCTCAGATGCGGAAAAGGGCACAGAAGGTGGAAGAGTAGGAACAACAAAATCAAAGGAACTTGAAAATGCGCTGATGCAAATGTTGATGCTGATGCAGCAAGAGCAGCGACAACAGTCTTCCAGTTTAACTGCGAAGTTAAATGAACAATCAGCAAAGTTAAATGAACAACCGGTGAAATTAAATGAACAATTAGCGAAGCTGGACCAACAAGCCATCGAAATCCAGGCAGATTTTCTAAAACAGTCAACCGAAATAAAAGCGGAGCTTGGTAGTCTGAACAAACAAATTAAATGCGTCGGGTGCAGAAATCTGACCAAATCTTACAGTAGCTAGCCTAAGACTTACAGTAGCTAGCGTAAGACATTTGGCTTACCCAGCTTACAAACCAGAACATTGAGATGATGCAGCAACAGAAGTATCGATTAGTGCATTAAAGGACCAGGAATTACAACAAGCCATTAGTTTAGCTCAAAAATGAACGGTTAAGGACGCGTTGGGTTAAAGTCTGAACTTTGAGGCTGCAAAAAATGTGAATCGTACCACTGACCAGATTTGCAAGATAATGACAGACGAGTGCTGCATATAACTGGTGCTTCTAGATGCTGAAATAGCTGTGAGAAGGAGCACGCACAAAGAAACTGCAAGAAGTGAAGAAAACCGAGCTATTGTTTAGGGTTAAGGAGATCCAGACCAAGCCAGGAGGCCAGAATCGAAGCCCTTCAATCTGATGGGGCTAACTTTGTGAGGCAAAGGTTGGCTAGGAGGATCGACGTTCCCAGCAGCATCATCACCGTGTCAAGACTACATCGTGGAGAAGCAGATTTATGCCTTCCGGGTATAGTTGACGGAGAACATTGCACCATAACAATTGACTCTGGTGTAACCCGATGGATTATCTAACCAGGCCTAGTGAGACAATAACTACTTCACCAGGGCAGGATTTTCTAACTACGGACAGCTACGGGATAAACAGCACCTGTCCATGGAAAGGTCAATCTCCAGATACAGTTGGGAGACCTTGTGTCCCGACATAATTTTCTGGTCACGAACATTATGGATGACTGCATTCTCGGAATGGATTTTCAGCGACCGCGGAATCACGTTGGGTTTGGGCAAACGGGTATTGAAATGGCGGACTGTCAAAAAATTGATGAAGGGATCTTAATGCCCGAAAACCTACGATTCATGTGGTAGTATGTGCCGACACAGATGCCCGAAAATCATCCGAGAGTATTGTTTGGGCCAGGCTTGATGTAGATTCTAAAGAACACCGATCTTATCTGATAGAGCCAACGGAGACGTCGGCTTTGCACAGTTTGATTGTAGGACGAAACCTTGTAAGATCTATAAGAAACGGACACATGCCAGTTAGAGTCCTAAACACCACAGACTCAACCACAAGCATCAAAGCGGGAGAAGTCGTCGCTAGCTGCCAGCTTGTTTCCACCATCAACTCTTTGGAAGCCACTCACGACCATCATTGAAAACAGAACGAAGATACAGACAAAGCCCGGAAACTCACGTCTGCAATATTGAAGCAGACTACATTGCCAGTGCAGCTGTTCAAGCGGGCCTCTGATCTGGTCACCAAATACAGTAACATATTCTCAATAAGCCCGGATGACCAAGGCTGAACGAGTATGGTAACTCACGTCATAGATACACAGGGAGCCAAGTCGATTCGACAAGCACCGAGACGTCTTTCTATAGCCAAACAAGGAGAAGTGAGCGCACTGATCTTGGGCATTTAAAAACAAGGCGTTATGGAACCTTCTCTCAGTCCATGGGCTGCGTTAGTAGTTCTAGTAAAGAAAAAGGATGGTAGCACTCGTTTTTGTGTCGACTATAGGCAGCCTAACAACGTCACTAAGAAAGATAGTTACCCGCGTCCACGCATCGACGACATCATGGACGCTTTAGCCGGCGCAAAATGGTTTTCTACACTCGATCTCAAGAGTGGCTACTGGCAGGTAGAAATCGCCAAGAAGGACCGAGAGAAGACCGCATTTTCAATTTAAACCAGATTGTGGAAATTTGTGGTGATGCCATTTGGGCTTTGCAATGCTCCAGCCACATTCGAACGCCAGATGGAGTAAGTGGTACGAGGTCCAACTCGGCAGACCTGCTTGGTGTACCTAGATGACATCATTGTTATCGGAAGAACGTTCGAAGAGCATGTACGGAACTTACAAGAGATATTCTCCCAAATGCAACCGGCAAATCTGGAACTTAGTCCCGACAAGTCTACCCTTTTTGCAGTTGAAATAAAATACCTGTGGCACGTCGTATCAGCGAAAGGGGTCAAAACAGATCCTGAGAAACTTGAACCCGTAAAAAGCTGGCGACCTACTATCGAAGACTTTGGCAAAATAGCTAAGTTTCTTCATCAGCTGATCGAGAAAGATCGTCCGTATGTGTAGCATGAACAATGTCAGGCAACTTTTGAGACCTTGAAGGAAAAGCTGTGTGAATCACCCATGCTGGCATATCCGAAACCCGGAAAAATGTTTGTAGTTGACACCGATGCGAGCAACGGTGGAATTGGAGCCGTATTATTTCAGCAGATCGACGGCAAAGAAAGAGTCCTCTTGTATCAAAGTTGAGTTCTCTTAAAACATGAGAGGAACTACTGCGTGACCAGGAAGGTGCTATTGGCTATAACAGAGGCCACCAAGTAGTTCTACAAGACCCTATATGGCCAGTAATTTGCTCGCCGAAGAGACCATGCATTGCTGAGAAGGCTGCTTAACTTCAAAAACCCAGAGGGATAAGTTGCGAGATGGATCGACATATTCCAGTCACACGATTAAAAAATTGTTCATCAGAAGGGCGGGGTTCAAGGAAATGCTATCGCCCTATCTCGTCGTCCATGTCCATTGCTGACGAATTGAGGATGGATTGAGGAAAAGGAACCGACCGTTGATCTGCGAGTGGTAACGGCCAAACTCGATGAGGGTTGGTCATCGGAGGAGATTCAAAATGTACAGTTAGCCGAGGAAAAGATCGGACCGTTACTCATATGAAAGGAGAAAATCGGGCGGCCTGAGTGGAAGGATGTTTCGACGCATGGCACCACCGTGAAAAGTTATTGGGCACAAGGGAACTCCTTTCAGGTGGAGGGTAGCGTACTCAAGCAGAAATGAGAAATGGTGGGTGGTAGCTCTTGTAGGATGCAAACAATACTTCCCAAAAGCCGAATCCACGATGTGCTTAAGGAGATGTATGAAGGATCCTCGGGAGGCCACCTTGGTGTTAACAACGCCTTAGCTAAATTGTGGGAAAAGTTGTACTGGCTCCAGGCCCGAGAACATGTAGAGAACTGGTGAGATAGATGCACCATTTGCACTTCCGTCAAAGGTCCAAAGTGACGACTGAGAGGACAAATGCAAACTTATAACTTGGGAGTACCGTTTGAATAGGTTGATGTTGACATCGCAGGACCCTTTCCTGAATCCGAATGGGGAAATCGATGCACGCTGGTTGTGCCCGATAATTTCAGCAAGTGGTCCGAGGTCTACCCCTTCCCAACCAGGAAGCAACTACTGTAGCCGAACAGCTAGTGTTAAATTGGGTCAGTAAGTACAGCGTGCCTTGTGAAACTTTGAGTCACTAGTTTTTGGTGAAATGTGCGGGCTGCATCCCCAATCCGATGGTATGGTCAAACGTTTTGAACGGCATACTCAATAAACACCTGGCCAGGATGGTCCACGAGAACCAAAGGAACTGAGACCTGCACATCCCATGATTCTTGACGGCATATAGACATGCTGAACATGTATCGACGAGCCAAACCCCAACAAAAATTTTTTTTGGAAAGAATGTTCGTCTGCCGGCTGATACAAAGCTCGGGAACCCCCTGAGAAACCCCAAACGATCTCTGGGTACGCTAGTGTGCTAGGGCAACGGTTGAACCTTCTACAACGGACAGTGTGAAAACACCTTGAATCGCCTACAGACCGCATGAAGACCAGGTATAATCTGAAGTTAAATTCTACTGGCTTCCAGCAAGATGACTTGTTGTAGCTATATAACCCAAAACGGCGAAAGGCTAGGTCTCCGAAATTGCAACATTATTGGGAGGGACCATACCGAGTTACAAAACGAGTCAACGACGTCATATATCGCATGCAGGAGCACCGTAGGCTGAGACCCAAAATGCAAATCGTGCACCTGGACCATCTTGCCACATTTCACATCCAGGGAGACTTAACTACGATTGGTGACACATCTTTTCACGGCGAAAGGAACTGAGGTTGGGGCAGTGTTACATGTCCACACATTTTTGTGAACTACTGTCGCAATTGTTGTCGCAACTGTTAATAACATCATGATCAACATTGATTGAAAAAAGCAACCAGAGAAAGTAAACGAACGACGTCAAAAGCAAGTACTCGAAAGAACAAGAATGAACCAGATCCATGATGAATATCTGAAAGTGATGTCACTGCGAGTATTGAGAATTGGTCGAATATTCCAGATAGTTCTCATCAGAACATTTGCCAGTATACAGGAAATGGATTGAATGACTAGAGACGCTATATATAGCCGAGCTGAATGAATGGGAGGGATAGTAATAGTAAAACAGGCTATAGTAAAAACTGCGATAAGTGTAGAGCGCCAATTGAAGGCGATATTGATTGACAGTGAAGTAAAGGTTTTTTTTCGTAATATATTTGAAGACGTTGGGAACATAAATAGATAGGACAAGTGCAAAGTAAACTCAAGTGTGATTTGTCAAATAGTCAAATTATTGTGCATTCTTAGTAAAAAAACTCTTTTAGCTTAATTTAGAAGACAGTGCGTCTTCACTTTCCCGGGACATCAAACTTATCGGCCGCGAACCATAATATATATATATATATATATATATATATATATATATATATATATATATATATATATATATATATATATATATATATATATATATATATATAGGGTACTCCCGCAATAGGTAAATTTCTCACTTACCTAAAACGCTTTGTTTAGTTTTACTTTACAACTTTTCAATACCATAAAATTTAGCAAGTTAAAATATCGACTGAAAATCATGAGTTGTATAGATGAATCTAATAATCCCAGAAAATTGCATGTTATGATGTGGAGAAAATTAAACATTAAAGCAACACATTGCCTAAGCATTTGCGTAGCATATTCGTGAATATTTTTCAGAGACTCAAACGGCATTCTCGAAGGTAGGTAAAATCAGGCTGGATCGTGTGTTTCTTCAGAAATTCAGAAAAAACCAGTACCTATCACATTTTAGTGAACTCATACATATATCTCCCGAAAAATTTGATAGTGGCTAGAGTTAATCGCCCACCCAAAGCAACACTACACTACTAACATTATAAGAAAACATTGAATTCATTGGCAATTTTTTTTTTAAAAACTTCCTCATTTCATTATTTGCCAACTAAAGTTGCTTCAATTATGTTTATTTTTTTAATTTGTAATTCGAAAAAACAAGAATACTACACCTAACATATAAATAATCTTTAAGATTCTGTAATTTGTTATAATTTCCAGTAATTCGTTATTTCTTAATCTCTTATAAAAAGGGGATAGTAATGATAAATTCCTTCTACTTACCAAAATTAAGATACTTTTTATGAACACTCTCGTAAGCAGTCCATTCAACTGTCTTATAGCGTCCTCTTTCCTGGCGTGTATTATGATCGTTTTCCATTTGTTCGTTTGGATTCCTGCCAAAATAAATAAATTTATGTTGGAATAAAAAGGCACTTTGAGTTCGGTAAAAGGCATAGCATTTGCACTTATGTTCATGGTTCCACAGAAGGAAATAAACTAAACGCTTACCCTGTTCGCACGAAATTCGACCAGTATAGCATAACAATTTCCGAAAGACCTATTTCCGATTTCGTATAGTTCCTAGTGAAATGGCTGAAACCACCAACTAGTGGTGCCCCGAATATGTATGGAAGGTCTTCGCCATGTATACAGCCTTGCCGCTATGTATAGACAACAATAGCAGCGACAAAGGATAAAAAGCACAGAAAAAATTTTCAAGTTCAATAAGTTGCAACAGTGCTATGAACAATTTCAAATAGAACAAGCAAACAAACACGACACAAAATACAAGCTTAATGGTTTCATGTTCGTTAGTTTTCCTGAAAAGTTTGCTTACCTGCGGAAAATCCCCAAATTTCGTTTGGTAATCAAACACATACAGGTACGAATTTCGATGGTCTGCTGAATGCAAGTCAACAGTTTGAACGGCTGGGGCGACAATTTGTGCATCACTAAGCGCTTCCAGGGTTTCATCCCTGCGAAATTAAATTAGAACGTATATGCATATGTACATATAGTTATCAAATATTTAAACTGTATCTGTTCTCAAATTAATGCAACTCATATTCGAGATAGAGACATTTTGCGGGAAATTACAAATTTCATTGTTTGCTACCCTTGCAGAATGTAAAACTAAAATTTATATGGAGTAATATGCATTGCCGTCCAATGGTAAAATGCAAAACGTGAAATACAATTAAAATCGCAATGGTTGAAAATTAAATCTTCTGAAATGAAATTTGCAAATTAGGGACTCTATCTTATCCCAATAATTCCAGTATGCGGCAGGTCTGCTGTCAACTCGTATGAGAATTGTTTAAATTCCATCCATATACATATGTATTTATTGTAGTCATTTTAGTGAATTGAGTTTATACTTGAGTAGAATTTTGTACCACCCTTATTTACCTTATGTTAATTGGATGTTGCACCGGCCGTTCCCAGTCCGTATATTCATTAACTATCGTCGCAAATATTTCATTCAAATGATACGAATACGTATTGCGTACATAATTTTTTAGAATTTTCGATCGCCTGTCAGCCTCGATTCCGTACTGCACATCTTCAGAATTGAATGAGAAGAACGCTTCAGCACGCGTCACTCCTGCCAGTAAATCGTACCTGAAAGTAAATTTGTTAATTTACAAGGAAAACACTTTTCGATATAGCACATCGAAAGCGTATTTCTCTGAAATTTAGAGGATATCTTTATTCTAATTCCAATTTCCCATGCTCTAACAGAGTCGCATTCCATGGAATTGAGCCTGAAAAGTTCACGTACTTTAAACAAAACATTACTTTGAAGAAGCAATGATAGTGATGACCAAGCAAAGATAGTGTTTTGAGTTTGTTACCACCTACAGTCTTTTTGGCATCAACAGAACTTAATTAATTGTCAAAGTAGTTGTCATTTTGATCCGGAGCCACATGTAACTCAGGCAGAGTGTCACGAAAAGCTGAGCAGAGCTTTGATCTGTATAACGGGTTTGGGGGAGCCCATGACAGGTTACTGTCATCCCCTACATGGCGAGGAGCCTATCCTGGCTGGAACCTGGGGGCTGTGGCTTGAATAGCATAGAAAGCAGTTTCAAGCGCACACCAGTTGTGTTGCGGTTATTCCAAAATGAAGGGTAAACTGGGAACCCAACTTTCGGGCCGAGGGGCGTTGATTGTCGCTTCAAACACATCCCCGTCTTATGGTGACCGTGGGGTAAGGCCTATTTCTGGCAGAGACTCACGGAAACCATGTCCACTTATGTCATTCTCATCCATCTTCGGGGAAGACTCGCCCAGTACCTGAGGCGAGACCACCTACGTCGTTCCGGGAGCTACATAAACAGTGAGAGTGTCAAAAATAGCTGAGTAGGGCAATAATGTGTGCCACGGCTCATGGGGAGCCTTTGACAGATTACTGAACAGGAGCCTATCCTGGCTGAAACGTAATGATTGTGGTTGAAATAGTTGAAAAGTAGTTTTAAGTACAAATCAGTTGTGTTACGGATGTCCCGCGCCGGGATGAACTGGGACCATATACCAATGGGTGCTAAGTGCTGATTGGCGCATCGTACGAGTACTTATCTAATGGTGACCGTGGGGTTAGGCCTTTTCATGGCAGATACCCACCTAAATTGCGTCTTTACATGTCATTCTAATTTCAATTTTTGAAAATAAATGAAAAAGTGCTTTGTTTGAACTATTCTTAACATTTTACAAATATTATTAAGAAGATCCGTCTGAGTTGATTGAAAGTGTATAATGTCACCCAACATACAGGAGAATTTAAACCACCATAGCTTTGTTAAATACTATTCGATCTTTCTGAAATTTTTAATACTGGTTAAATCTGTTAATTGATATTTGCACATTAAATTTCATTTAAGGGTAACCTTACAATTTTATTCAAGAAAAATTAAAATTGATAAATCCTACCATTACTAACAAAAATTAGTAAATTTAGACTTCTGACGCATTTGTTGTTATTACGCTCATAATGATGATTTTTTTTCAGATTTTGTGGGGGGTTACTCGAAAATTTCGTGCATTCAATGCTAATAAGGCAATTTTAAGACTTGTTTTGAAAAGAACTCATCCAGGTCTTTCATACTGCCGTAGGGGTAATGCCGGTCTACAGAAGCACTCTTAGAAGCTAGCATTCTTTGGAGCGTGCTGCCCTCATGGACCCGAGAATATGGAGTGAACGACCCTGACTGTATCTGGACTATGCTTTAGGTAACGAACTGGAATTGATACGGATTGTGATGAATGAAGCCTAGGCACTTGATGGGCGAGGAACGCTAGATCAGGGAATCTAGACAGTGCTGGTAAAAGGAATGAAGAAACCCTTTCAATAAGTGCCGGAAAATAAAGTTCGCACCAACGCCCAGCAAGACAAAAAAAAGCTGATGTGAAACAGATGCGAAAAAGCCACGATTAAGACTTCGGTAGCAGGCATTGCTGACAAAACCCAGAGATGGCCAATCCTATGCAGAAGTGCTGCAGGATATCAGGGGAAAAGTAAGACCCAAAGACACCAACACTGCTATTAAAGCAGTATGATGAACGCAGTTGGGCCACATACTGCTCAAATTCGGAGCAAAGGCCAGCAATACAGAAGTATTTTGCGACGCAATAAAGAATTTTCTCGGCAATAGTGCAGCTGTAGCCCCACTTGAGCCGATGGCAACAAACAGGGGGTCGAATAGGCCGTCAAAAGGAGGCGCCTAATGTCGACAGGATCCAAGAGAGGCTGACACTAGAAAACCATAGGGGACAACGCATGGCCATAATTGACTTAACGAAAAGGACGCCGAACAATTTCTGGTTAAGGGCAAAGTAAGAATATAATACGTTGTCTACATGATACGGCAAAGAATAGCGCCGTATCATGCAAATAAACCACCCGTTTCAATTCAAATGCTTTGGCTATGGTCACACTGCAGAAGTATGGAAAAGTCTCGATAGGAGTTACTTATGCCAAAAATACAGTGAAATAGGACATAGAAAAGTGTACAAAGGTGTAACAATGTATCCTCTGCAAGGATGCTGATCCAAGGCCGAATCTTGACCATATCCTGGGATCGGAGAAATTCCGGGCTTTTAACAAAGCCCCAGCCAAGGCAAAATCAGGGCTTTGGTGACCCATATCCTGCAGGTAAATTTACACGGCAGCTCAACCGATCAAATTATCTTGAGCAGTTTGTGAGGAACATGAAAACTAACTTTTTGCTGCTGAGTAAGCAACACCACGATAAAGTTTCTGGATCATGGTATCCTAACAAAATTGGTACTGTCGCTATCTGTGTTCGGAACAGTGTGTTGTAGGTGTGGGGCTATGGATAGGGAAATGGCTTTGCATGGGTTCGGTGCTCAGGGACCAACTTCTTCTGTGTGTACTAGATGTCAGACAAACCAATATAATATTTTGAAGCCAAGTTTAATGCTTTGGAGGGCGTTGTCTCAAACGCAGATGGCAATGTGCTCGTTGGAGGAAACTTCTACGCTAAAGCAATCAAATAGGGCATTCCTTAACAGGTCTATTGGAAAAACAACCCCGGAAATGGTGACCAGGATGACGTCCGTGGTACTGAACACAGCAAGTATGCTGATTTTTTGCCGTATTGGCTGTGAGGAAACTATATCGAACGTACCACTTCCCTGGAGTGCCTAGTATGGAGGCTACACAATTGGAGAGTATCAGAGGATTACAGTGATCATCAATACATTCTGCCTAAGATCCGTGATGTTGTTACACCTTGTTCTTGGCCTCAATCTTCTACAATTGGGTGGGACATTGGAAGGATGGATGTTGAGAAGTTCATCAGGTGCTCATGACAGGTGGTCTGTTGCAGGGTGATTTGCAGATGAAAGAAGGACTGGTAGCCCAAGACGTGCAGAATTACACAATGAGCATCATCACGACTGCTTGCAATGCTCCTATGCCCCGTCGAAGACCTCGGTATGACAAACCCCCAGTATACCTTGAATATTGAATTATGCAAGTATCTAAGCATTGTTGGTACCAACAGATTCGAATCTGTTGGTACCAACAGCTTCGCAATGGCATGGAATGTTGCTAAGCACGCTGCTGAAAAGAACTAGCCCAACAAGTACATGGAGCATCCGCTGTGCGGTTTTTAAACGGGATGCATTGACAACGTCAGTTACCGGCGGAAGAACTTTTGACTGGTGGACGAGAATGTTTTAGCATGATCGTTTACGGGAGTCAAATTAGAGAGTCTGTGAAACTTGATTGATTTTTCACCGCAAAAAGGCAGTTATGCTTGGTAGGAGATTACTTTTCTACGAAGGGAAAGTTAAAAGTCTGTCGGAAAAGTTAAAAACAAAGAAAACGGTGAAAAAATATGTGTTAAAAATTTTGTACAAATTGGTTTTGGTCTAGCCTTGTTAAAATAAAGTGTTTAACAGCTTCCGCGAGAAGTGAAAAAAGTAAATAATTGAGTCTTGCAAAATGATCCGAAGTGGCTAAGTTGGTCACATTCTGATCAAGTAGCAGTAAAAATATAGCTTGTGATTTATCATCTTTTAAAAAAGTTATATATTGCAATATATGATTCCACAAGCCATCTTCATACGCAAAAGTTCGTGTGTTCCGTTTTTCCAACTTTCTTCTTTTCAACTCAAATGCCGGCTCAAATTGCTTAGTGGAATGAATTAACTGTGTCATAATTTAATATGCAATATATTAGTTTGCTAAGTAACCTGACTAATCACCTCAACAGAAAAGTAAGTAAAACGTTATTTTTTCATTTTAAAGTGTGTTTGCTAAGCAACCTGACTGATCACCTCAAGAAAAAAGTAAGTAAAACTTTGTTTTTTTTTTATTTTAAAATGTTTTCTTCTATTTTGCATATTAGGTTCGTTCTTTGTGTTTTCACTTTTGTTAAAATCGTATTTGATTTTTCGCACATTAATTTTTAAAAGGTTTGCTTTAATTTTTATTAAAAAATTGTAACGTTTATTGAATTTTTAATTAGATGAAGGTCATGGATTGGTAAGATAATTTTTCAAAATTATCTATTTCTCAAAATTTCCTATTTCTTTTCCTTTCTTAACTTTGTGATGTTTGGCAGTTTCCTGGAAGGCCTATGACACGAATGAGCGCTAGTTGGCCTCAGTATGCCTTCCCAGATTCAAGAATCCTCTGCCAAATTCTAATGTCTGCAACTGCACTGGATCCTCTGGTTACAACAAGCCCCAATCCATCAAGAAGACGCCTATTCATGAATACTAAAGGGTTAGTGCTGCTGTACGAAGCGAAAATATGTGGCGACGCTCTCAGTATGGAGGTGTTTCAAAAATACTTAGCAAAGGTAAAGAGAAAAGGAGCACTAAAGATTGCATCTACATAGCCAACAGACTCTGTTTCAGCGGTGAGAGTTGTTGTAGACGTAAATTCTACTCCTCTTCTTCCCGGAGAACACCAAACTATTCACCTTCGTCGAAGTAAAGACACAAGGGAGACGGTTGCTCGCGAGAAGAGGTAGCGCTCATTCAATGGATCACAGCAGTCTTGGGTAAATTCACGAAGGGAAGTTGGACTACAAGCCTTATGCCGGATCAAAGATCGCGGCTAAAGTGAAGGCATGGTGAGATTGACTTCTATATGACCCAGATTTTAAACGGGCATGGGCGTTTTAGTCCTATCTTCACAAAATAGGTAAGTCATGGTCCGCCAATTATCAGTCTGCCCATGTGCATAAAATGGGACGCTCTGCGGCAAGACCTCTAAAGGGAGGCAAGAGTGCTCATATTGGATAGTTTAGTCATGGTAATAATTGAATGGGTTGACAAATGGAACCATGTGACTAATCATGTTCGGGTAGTCTTAAAAGATAAAAGAGAATCACATCAGCCGGAGCCGTTGGGGCAGGGGGATCACTTGTCTGACTATAATTTTTCCCTCGCTCTTCTCGCCAGAGTTGTGATCCCACAGCCTCACTGCATAGTAAAACAAGACCTGGCCAGAAGTGATCTGTCACACGGTTCCAGACAAGGTTGACAGGTGAGGTCTTTAGCGAGTAGTCCTATCATTTGCGATCATAGTAGCCCCACACTCAGTGCGTAGATTAGATTCAACTTCCAACCACAAAAGAGGACTTTCATATGACATAAAAAATACCCACAGATTCCTGTCACTTTAAAGACTCAAAAAAGAAAATTGTTCGGTGTTTTTTTCCGGACATAGTGCAAAAACTTAAAAACCATATTTGGCTGCGTAAACAAGTAATGTAAGCAGCAAAAAATACAGATGTCAATTGTTTCCCATCAAATCAGTCAACAAAATTATCAATCAAGATAACAAAGTCAATTATCCCACACCATTATTGGACTGTGACCTCAAAATTGAATATGAAAAGTAGCTACAGTTGTCATCATGTTGCGTATATTAATCAACTTCGAGTATGCAACGCAACGAGACTGGCTGTGAAAATGATAATGAATAATGTTATCAGGGCAAAATACAGAAGAGAGGTTGTCTTTATTCGACTTTAAATGACTTTAATTTTCCTTTTGTCTAGCTTTTGCGAAAACCATAAAACAACTTAAAGTTTGCGGAATTAGTTTGGAGTTTTCATATCAACATAAACTAATCACAAGTCTAGTCGCTGCATCTTTGCGGAATCAACTTATTTCGCGCATGGATAACTGTCTGTCAAATGTTGAGCGTTCGAAAGCCATCACCTTTGTTTGTTTATGCATCGCAAAACAAACCAGAAAACATAAAAATAATTGACTATAATATCAATTATCAAAAAACTTCTTCATGTACATAAAAGACATTCAGTTTATTTGAATTATAAGCAAGTTTCTTTTAATTACCAAACAAATTAAAAACTATTCAATCTTGTTAACCTGCATCGTTTTCAAAGAACCTATTTGATTCGCTGCATAGCTTCAGAACATTGGAGCCTATAGATGTCTGCGCAGAGCTTCTATTGGAATCACTGACTCTAGATGAAGTTTGTTCCGTCATCAAAGCCCAAAAGAATAATAAAGCGGCACACATCGATAAGATTCCAGTGGAGGTCATCAAATATGGTGCTAGCAGTGTTCATAGAGCTATTTACAAAGTAATCCAGTACATTTGGCAACATAACATATGCCAAAAGAGTGGAGAGAAAATTAAAGAGGCATTTCATTACTTCATACGGCGTTAATAATACTTCCAAAAATTTTAGGAAAATAAAATCTGATCAAACGCCAATAGTATTATGGGGGGTATCAAGGAGGTTTTAGAGCAGGTAGATCGACAATGGGGAAATTGTTCACTGTCAAGCAGATACCTCAAAAAGGCTGTAAGTTCAACAAAGAAGTATACCAAATTTTTGTTGACTTTACGCAAGCATACGGCAGTATTGATCGTAACGTACTAGCCAAATTAGTCCGTCGTAGCAAAATGACAATGACGTCAACGATCTCCCGATTCCGCATCAATAACCAACTCACCGATGCCTTTTACACAAATATCGGACTAAAACCGGCAGATGAGCTGGTCCCATTGCCATTCAATTAGGCTCTGGAATACGTCGTAAGGAAGCTACCTGTTGATACACGAGGTACACGAGCCAAGTAGCAACCTATGCGGATGACATCAATATTTTGTCACGGTCATTAACAATTGCCAAAGAACTCCTCTTTAAACTCAACAGCGAAGCAAAACTAGTATGGCTAAAAATCATTAAAATTAAAGCAAAGCACATGACACAGTCGAGAAATAATACCTCAAGTACACAAAATATCACACTTAGCGAATACAGTATTGAAAATTTGTGTATTAGGGCGCCAAAATAATGAAAACCGCTAATGAAAGAGACGAAATATGTCGAAGAATACAGCACGCAAATCAAGTATTTTATTCAGTTTTGACAATCTTGAAGACCAGCTACGTACACAAGAAAACAAAGCTCCAAGTGTACAAGTTTGTGATAAGACATGTGTGAGTATCCGCAAATACATTGAACACCTTGAGCGACGGGTCCTGAGGCGAATAATTGGAGTGAATCTAGACGGGGACCAATGGCGAATTCAATACAACCATGAGATGTATAAAATTTTTGACGAGCCAGAGGTCTCAACGATTGTAAGATTGCGGAAGCTGCAATGCGCTGGACACATGGATCGTATGGACGAACAACCGATACACAAAAAGGTATTCTTTGGAAGAACTGAAGAGCGCAGATCAGTTGGGAAACCAAGGAAATGCTGGCTTGAATTAATCGACTAAGACAGTTCATCGCTGCTCAGTGTTCAAAATTGGAGGACTCGATCAATGGACCGAGACAGTTGGAGGCGATATTTGCAGGAAGACAAGGCCCAAGAGGGGCTGTAGTGCTACGAAGAAGAAAAACAAACATGGATTAATTTTTATACGTATAGTAGAAGTAGAAGATAGGTAGTCGCTAGAAAGAGAAGAAAAAAGATTGCAGGTGATGTGAAGTTCACCAGGTCCATTAGTGTAAAATATAATCAATCGTTCTCTTCAATCTCCAATAAGAACCAGGTCAACTAAAGCTAAATTAATCTTTAAAGTTTTATCAAAAAATATTAAATGAAGCAATATTTTTTGAAAGAATAAACTCCAAAATACGCTCTTTCATTTGTTAATGTACGCCACGTTTAATGAGGTTTGTGTAGCTAATTCTCCTGATGTAGAGAAAGGCCCACCTGTTTTTTGAGGGTATTTTCGTTGTAACGGCCGGAACCGGCTATGAATGTCAAGCGTATTCATTGCTCTATGAAATTTCAGAATTTTCGTAAGATCAAATTATCGCTCAAAATTTCAGTGGTTGAACATTCAACAGGTGAAGATAATATATGTTGATTAATCTATCGCACACAATAGATCACGCTGAGGAAGCTTTATTGCCCGCTTAGTTTGAGTACAGTTTGAACAATGATCTGCATTTGACTGTTCATCAGAAGACAAGATTTATCTTCTTATGACTTACGCAGTGACATCCAATTACTAGCGATCAATTTCAAAATTTGAATACAAAATATTATCCATTCTTTTAGTTTCTTTACGTAATTCAATTTCAAGCAGCCCTTTAATTTGAAAATATCCTACTAAAATTACTACATATCCGACAGCAAATTTTCTAGAAAACCATATAAGCTAGAGTTATGAAATTTTGTTCGTAGGTCGAAAACGATGCCCTCTCAAAAGTTGCGTATGTTTGAAAATAATGTTTGAAACAGCGGACGCGTATGTATGGAGATGACCCCTAAAACTTTTTCACTAAAGGTAACAAGTCATTCTATAAGTCCGTAGGATAAGTAAGAAAAAAACAAAATTTTGACAAAACTTAATTTTATTATTCAACATAGTTGCTTTTGAGGGCGATACAATGAGTATAGCGATTTTCCAACTTTTCAATACCACTCTTATAATACGATTTCTCTTTCTCATCAAAATAGGCTTCATTTTCAGCGATTACTTCATCATTGGACTTAAATTTCTTTCCAACAAGCATTCTCTTGGGATCTGAAAACTGGAAAAAGTCACTGGGAGCTAAATCTGGAGAATACGGTGGATAGGTAAGCGATTTGAAGCCCAATTCATTCAATTTTGCCATCGTTTTCACCGATTTGTGACACGGTGCATTGACTTGGTGAAACAACACTCTTTTCGTTTGCAAATGCGGCCGTTTCTTTACGATCTCAGCCTTCATTCGATTCAAAAGTGCACAGTGAAAGTCGTTGTTGACAATGGTTCCTTTTTGGAGATATGTGATGAATATTTTTCCGTTCGCATCCCAAAATACAGACGCCATCACCTTACTGGCCGACTGTTGCATCCTTGCTCACTTTGGATTCGGTTCGTCGACTGCTGTCCACTCAGCTGAGTCTTTTGGATTCTAGTATGTAATGGTGAAGCCATGTTTCATCTATTGTCATATATTGACGATCGAATTCTCCTCTTTTCGGACTAACAGCGCCAAACACTCCTCTGTGGCATCAATGCGTTGTTGCTTTTGGTTGACTGTGAGCTAACGCGGCACCCACTTTAGACAGAGATTTTACATACACAAACGTTTGTGCAAAAGGGTAAACACACTACAATCTGATATTTTTACAATGTCAGCTAGCTCGTGCACCTTCAATTTGCGGTCGTTCAAAACCAATTTGTGGATTTTTTTCATGTTTTTTGGAACAACAACATTATTTTGACGTCTACTGCGCTCTCCATCATTTGTGCTGGTACAACCACGTTTAAATTCATCAATCCACGTCTCTATCATTTGTCGTTTGGTTTCCACTGTATTTTTTCATCAAAAAGCGATGCTTTATCAAAACTCGAAAATCACTTTTTCATTTTTTTCAATAACAAAAGTTGCTTCGCACAAAATGCTATAACTTACGAATCAATAGTCCAATTGCTGTCAAATTTGTACACGTATCGTACTAATAAAAAATCATATGGGGAAAATTCTAGTAACGCCATGTATGTGTCATCTTACGGACTTATTGAATGGACTGTGTGTATATGTTAGTATTGATGAGAACTTTTCAAAGCGGGTTTTAAACTAGTAACATTTGCATGGATGGATTCAGGTTGAGGAGAAATGTACGAAAAATTTGTGACCCCCCCTCATGTGGGCATCCTTTTACGCAGAAAAGTCTGAAGGAAAAAAAAACATGACAGTATGTGTTCATAAGTAAAAGGTCAATGGATGCCTCAGAAGTCTTAATTTGATCAACTTTATTAAGAGCTGTATATGTCAGCATGAAAACTGAAAAGTCACCCTTATATTCAACAAAACTAGTATTTTTTATGTCAAATGCATGTATTCTGGAAATTTCATTGAAATCGAGCCATAATAAGCTAAGTTACATATTGTTGAACATTTATCAATTACAACAGCGTGATGTTGTGTAGATACACTTTCACAAAGGACCTTAACACGAAAATTTTAGACAGATTTGGTAGCATTAATATGTTATCATGGCTCCTCAAACAATAAGTCGAACACACTAAAAATAAAATAGCGGCAAATTAAAATAGATAATAGTAATATACTAGTTTTCTAAGGTCGATTGATAGTATGTCAATTTTTTTTTGTGTTAAGATGTTATTTGAGATAGTAATTATTTTACAAAAACCTTCTGACAGAAGTACTCCGACTTGCTTCAAACTAACATCGTTTAAAGAAAAAAAATTGTTTGCGTCAATTCAATTTTATCTCGCATTTATCATTCTATTTCTGTAGGAAGTAACATGCCCTTATTCATCTAACTTGCAATTTATCTTTTACGAATTAATTTTGATATTAAGGACGATTAGGAACAAGTTGAAGCAAATATTTTCAAATTTAAGCTGCAAACTTTCTCCACGACACAAATTAAAACTTTCAAGGATTACGCAATGTTATTAGTGCATTCAGATGGTCCGAAAAACGAGGAAATTAGTTATTTAAATCCCACATTGTAAACACATGTATAGTGCAAAACTAAATGTAGTAGTCCAATCAATAATTCTCTTCATGGAATGCAACCCCCTAAAGAAAACATATACAAATATTTGTTAGATACATCATTGATTTTCGATATCCAATAATTGAACTCTGTATGCTTTTACAGAATTATCTAATCATAGTATTTCCATTCATGTTCACTCAACCGATTGTTTTTAATAAAGCGTTAAACAAAAGAGGCAGCCAGATTTGGTTCAGCATCATCAGTTTCACGTCTACGAATTTAATGTAGCAGTTCCACTATTCATACTCACTTTGATAGCTTGTTGATGGCATTCTTCCGCATCAGCACTGAATTAATTAAATTTAAGGTATTCGGTTGTTTGGGTGAGCTTTTTGGAGGTGGTATACCATAGTCATAATTACCCGTATCAGCTGTCGACAACCCCGATTCGCCAATATCGATGACGACACCGTCCACACTTGGCCCGAAAGCGTAGCCAAACTCTGGTTGTGGTATGGGAACTGATAAAAGCTGGTCCAGCGATGTTTCACGTAAACATTTCAGGAGTTTGGTATGCGACAACTCAGGCGAACAGTTCACATGATGCGACACTATTGCAGCGTATTTTGATGGATTGCCTACCAATGACCACGGTGCCAGTCCCGAGCCTGACATCAGGATTGCTCGATTGAACAGCAAACCTGAAATTGGAATAAAAGCACATACAAGGACATGATTTTAGTATTAAGCTATGGCTACTGATTGGAGTGAACGTTTCGTGCTATGGATTGAGTAGTAATAAGGTACGATTTGATTGGAAATGTATGTCATGGGAAACAGTGGAAGGAACAGATCTAAATTAATTTTTGGGTGGCCAGTAGCTTCGTTTCTGATATAAGCTGTAGAAAACTATTTCGATAGACCGAAAGGGTGATTTAGAAAATCACAGAAGTAGGCTTTCAAATGACATGCTTATTTTAATTACCATTATAAATAGATCAGAATTTAGAAAATATGTTAGTTACCTTCAGGAACTGCATCCGATGAAATTAAAAAATGAATACAAGCTGCTCCTGTACCGTGCCCTGCCAACGTTATACTATTTGGGTCTCCACCAAATGCAGCAATATTCTCTTTGATCCAGTGCAATGCTGCAATAATGTCCATTAGGCCGTAATTAGCTGGTAGTTTTGCGTATCTATCAGTATTTGCATTTAAAAAACCTGTGAAAAGAAATCGCCATGATGTGCCTTTCAAGTTTATTTGCTATTCTTAAGAGTAAAAGAAATCAATCAACTAATTAGCGATAAAAAGAAAAATTAATTACAACTACGCAGCATTGAATGGTATTACCTTGCATCTACTTTCTGATCTGAAGATTACTAGAATTCAGGTTGAAAAATTTTTTTACCATCCAATCTAAAACTGAATATCTGTAATATGACAGGATTGCCATTTAATAAACCACTGTTGATTTTTGAAAAATCCTTAAATCCTTTTCCACATATGTAATGAAAATGTGTTTTCTTATTCTCTTTGGACCTTGCATGCTTTTACTGACAAACGAATTTCGACTTTTTGAAGATTTTCATTTCCGAGAATTGGATGAAGGGAAGCTCCTTTTTTAGAAACAGGAAGGGTTAGAAAGTAGTTAAGTAGGGCCAGAGAATATTGAGACCTTTGTCTATTGGCTGTAAGCCGGCTCTTTGCCGTCTCCTTTTAGTTTTTTTACTAGGTTGTGGTCTTGCACGGTAAAGATTGCATCAGAATTGATCACCAGTTATTTATTAATTATTTTGCCTCTTTTATCTCTCTATGGTTATATATTTCGAGTGGTACCGGTATGTTGAGCCTTGGTCCTTTTTTGTCATTTAATTGTTCATGATTCTGAAAACTTAAACTCTACAAGCCTAATGTTACTATCCAATCAGTGATCAATCATAAAAACTAGCACAACACTTGACAACGATATTGAGCGAAGTCATACTCCTCAAAGACAAAAACACACTAAAAATCCCCGTTGGCAGCACCAGCCGGAAAGGTAAATTTCTCGTATGTAGCATAAAGTTTCGAAAAAGAATTTGGCTTGCCTACTACTAAACTTCTTTCTGCAATTTTTGTTGTACCATATGCGTATTTATTAACATAAAAAATATCTAGCCACGTTCGTTTTTAGAGACCTTTTATGGGGGGCGCAAATATTTTGCTAATTAAATTGAGTTGCACACGTTGTAAACATACCAATACCAGTTTCGCCCTTCTCGCATTTGCTGTTTACACAGTTCACAGTGGTAACCACACAAAGGCTTAAATAGCTCGAATAGTTAATTTCAAAAGATTTCCATAAAAGTTTAATCAGCACTTGCGTTGCCATTAATATATACATTTTCAATTTTTTTCTGAATTATGAGGGCCGTCATTTAAATTTTTATTGAAATCGGCTGCGAAAAATATTAAGCTGTAAATTTTCGACTTTTTAATTTGTCATTCGATTTGCATAATTTAAATAAATTAACTTGCCTTAATAACTTATAATTTCATGTTTCAACGGAATCTGTTGAGAATCTTGGCTGCTAGAGGGCTATAGAAATAAAAAAAATTGTATGCCACCCCCCTGTATGGGGAGACCCCCCTTAAATACCTTAAAATATTTTCTTGCACTGCAAATTTCAAGAGGCACCAATTTTGACCTACGTAGAAAATTTTCTCATTCTAGCACATGTGGTTTGCGAGAAAACAGGACAGACAGACAAGTCGCGATTTTATAATTTTTTAGGGTATTGTTAAAAATATTTTACAATATCTTAAAATGATCTGGTTTATAAGTTCTTTCAAGTAGAGTCATTTAGAACGTTTCCATGAAAAATATTCATTATTTCAGTTGGCACTAAAATAGCGAATTGCGCTTGCCTTCAGACCTTTGGGGCCGCCATTTTGAATGCATGCATTTGATTTTGGATTATTTTAAATCTTTGTATGCTAGGACCTCATCAACCAATGAACCATCTCGGTCAAATAGGAGTTTCAGTGTAGACAGGGCAAAATAATTCAATTTTTAAAGAAAATGGCAGCTAAAAATATTAGGCTTTAAATTTTCGACTTTTTTATTTTTCATTCAATTTTAATAATTTCCTGCAAAATACAAGAACATAATACAGAAATCCATAATCTCAAGTTTCATCAAAATCCGTTGGAAAATGTGACCGCTAGAGGGCCACAAAAACATGAAAAAAACCGCATATTTAAACGGCCGCCATTTTGAAATTTGCTCATGCATGATCACCAAAATATCAAAGACTGTAGGTCTAAGTAATGTTTATCTAGAAACCAGGTTTCATATATGTCGGATCAAAATTCCGACTTTTAGAAGCCTTTGAACTTTTAACTTTCAACTGGCCGCCATTTTGTTTTTTGCAACCTGACCTCCAATTTTTTTAAGCAATTCTTTAGATACTTATGATTTCTATCAAACTACCGAATTTCATAAAAATCGGTTGAAAGCTTTGACCACTATTACAACAACAAAATTTTGCACTTTTTCGACCTTTGAGCGGCCGCCATTTCGTTTCTGCCGTACCGACTTTGGATTTTTTATTGTGAGATTCATCACATACATCAATAAGCCTTTGTGCCCAATTTCATCCAAATCGGAGCTATACTTTGGTCAGAACAGAAATCACGATTTTTCGTCAAAAATGGCCGCCATTTTTGTTATAGCTGGTTCACGAACTTAACCGAGATAATTACCCAATACACCTCTCCTGAAAATTTGCTGAAAATCGAAGCGAAATTGCAACCTCTAGCGTGGTCACAAATTTCGTTATATCCCATATATATATATATATATATATATATATATATATATATATATATATATATATATATATATATATATATATATACGAGGTGTGTTCAAAAAATATCGCGAATTTTGTTTTTTTTTCAAAAATTATTTATTTATTCATGAATATCTATTTTGTCCCCTTCAAAGTAATCCCCATGAGATATTATACACTTGTGCCAACGGTTTTTCCAATCTTCGAAGCACTTCAAAAAATCATTTTTTTTAATCTTGTTCAGCTCCTCCTTCGATGCCGTCTTTATCTCGTCAAGCGTAGCGTAACGTCGTCCTTTCATGGACCTCTTCAGTTTACGAAACAAGAAAAAGTCACAGGGGGCCAGATCTGGGGAAAACGGTGGCTGCGGCATCATTAGTGTGTTGTTTTTGGCCAAAAAGTCGCGCACAAGCAACGATGTGTGAGCAGGGGCGTTATCGTGGTGCAAAAGCCAATTTTTGTTCTCCCACAAATCCGGGCGTTTCTGGCGGATTGCTTCGCGCAAATTGCGCATAACTTGCAGGTAATATTCCCTATTGACCGTTCTTCCCTGTGGCAAGAACTCATGATGCACCACGCCCCTGCAATCGAAGAAAACTGTCAGCAAAACTTTCACATTCGACCGAACTTGGCGCGCTTTTTTCGGTCTTGGTTCATGCGGCAGCTTCCATTGAGATGATTGAGCTTTGGTTTCCACGTCATAACCATAAACCCACGATTCGTCACCAGTTATGACCCTCTGGAGCAAATTTGGTTCGTGGCGGACAGAGTTTAACATCTCATTAGCAATGTTCATGCGCTGCTGTTTTTGGTCGCAATTGAGCAATTTTGGTACGAATTTCGCGGCGACCCGTCTCATGCCCAAATCGTTGATAAAAATCGAATGGCACGAGCCAATCGATATGTTTAGGTCCTCAGCAACTTTTCTAACGGTGATTCGACGATTGGCCAATACCATTTTCTCCACTTCATTAATTTTTTCGTCTGTTGTTGAAGTGCTCGGGCGTCCGGCACGCTCTTCGTCGTTCACATCTTCTCGGCCTTCTAAAAACATTTTGTACCACCGATAAACGTTGCTTCGGTCCAAGGTAGCTTCTCCGTATGCCACAGTCAACATTCGGAATGCATCCGCGCACTTAATTTCGTTTTTCACACAAAATTTGATACACGTTCTTTGATCCATTTTTTTGAATAAGTAAAAATCGAAGACGATTGAAAACACGTGCAAGTAAAGCAGCTCTCATCAATTAAGTGAACATTCAAAATGGCCGAGCTTGTCGGCATAAGGGACAGACATGAGTACCAACATAACGCCACAAAAAAATCGAAATTCGAATATACGTAACCCGCGAAAATTCAAAATTCGCGATACTTTTTGAGCACACCTCGTATATATATATATATATATATATATATATATATATATATATATATATATATATATATATATATATATATATATATGATGTTCTCCGCAATAGGTAAATTTCTCTCGAGAAATTTACCTAAAAATCACGGCAAGCTGACCATGTCAACCATGTATCTAACCTTCATGGACGGTTGTCGTCTTCTACTGCTAGATATATGTTGCAATCAAAGTGGATGTAAAATCTTGCCTGTACAGTTTGAAAAGCAATTTTTCGTAAAGAGTCGCACACGCACTAGTAGAACAGGGACTATAATTAAGCTTCACAAGTCTATCGCTTGTCGCCATGCACTTAGTCAACATGGTTGTAATCTCAATTTTCTTATTATTAAATACATTTATTATATTCTAGAACAGGACAAATGTTTAATTTTTCCGCGACCTCAACATAGTAGCAGAGCTTAGTTTGGTGAAGAAAACGCAAAATACTTGAAAAAAAGTTTTGTGCGAAGCACAGAAAGAGTGTTAATCTTGAGAAACAACTGAGAAGTTACCACAACGACAAAAATAGCGACACAACAAGCAAAAGTCGGCGAAGTGACAATTCCAGTATTCGACGGAGAAGAGTTCAAAAACTGAAAATTCAAATTATTGATGCTGCTGGAATACAAAGATTGTAAAGAACCAGCAATTAGAGAAGCAACAGATAGAGATGAAATAGGAGCTTGGAAAAAAGTGATTTAAAAGCAAGAACAATTCTAGTAAGTACAGTGTCGAACAATCAGTTAATATATATTAGTGAGGGCGAAACGGCGTATCAGATGATACAAAAATTTGGAAAAATATATGATACTAAATTCACTGCATTACAAATATATAAGAGAAGTAAAATAGAAGAAGTAAAGCTAAAAAACTACGACACAGTGGAAGAATTTTTCAAAGATTTCGAAAAAGCAGTAAATGAATATAAATCAGCAGGTGGAACGCTAGAAGAAGCTGAAAAACTAGATGTATACTGAAAGCACTACCATCAAGTAACAGCTATATTGGGGATTTTATTGATGTGATTCCAAAAGAACATAGTACAGCAGATTATGTGGAATCAAAAAAAGGAAAAGAATCGATCGGATTCAGAAAGTAAGAAAAATAGTTCTAGTACTTTCTCTGTAAGAATCAAAGGCAAAGGTTATACCTGTGGAAAAACCAGGTGTATGGCAAAAGATAGTTGGAAAAGTCAAGCAAGCAAACACAAGTAAGTAGAGCAGCACACTCAAGCTAGGAATATCCAACGAGGCCGATGCCAAGGAAGAGGGCAAGTTAGTAGCAACAGCAGAGATAGTGGTCAAGGCAGAGGTCAGAACAAATCGAGCGAAAATAAACATTCAACGGCAACTTGGACTACACAAGTAATACATGAAGAAGATAAGGTAAACGAAATAAATAATTGCGACACTGAAAACACGTTGAATTGATTATTTGAAATTATTATAAATACAGGTAGATATTTCGAAGAATTTATTATTTTGAAAACCCCAGTAAGAGTAAGTCTGCCAAATGGTGAATAGGTAAAAGCATCTAAATTAGGAAAAATGAAAATGTATTTCATCACAAATCAAAAAGAATCTAAAGTAGAACTAAATAACGTGTATTATGTCGAAAATATTGAGAGAAAGTTACTGAGTCTTTCAAAAGTAGCCAAAACATGTAAAATAGTAGCAAATAATGATTCTGCCAAAATATACAATAAAGCTACTTACGAATTGGTAGCAACAGCTAAAATAGAAGGAAATTTATACCACGTGAAAAATTCTTTAAAGGGAAACGATAAGAATGAAAAGTTTGGGAATAGTGTAAACAATTGAGATATTCGGTGTTTCTTGAGAGAAATGTCAAATAACTTAAATAAAATAAATGCTAAGAATATAAGTGAAAAGATAACAGAAAAAGAAAAATGGCATAGAGCGTTAGGTCATATTAATTTTTAATATCTAAAGAAATTAATATAGTTACAAATAAAATGTTAGATGGTATCCCAGATAAACAAAATGAAATGCGCCAATTATATTCAAAGCAAAATGACAAATGTTCCATTTGAAAATAATAGAAGAAAGGGAAAAGAAATAGAAGTTATACACACGGTTTTAAATGGACCACATAGTACAACGGGCTATGGCGGCGAAAAATATTTTTTAACTTTTATACATGAGTATGGCAAATGTGCAAAAATCTATTGTTTAAAAAATAAATCAGTAACGGCAGGATGTTTCATAGTAGTAGTCTGTGTGGTCTAGTGGTTAGAGCATGAACGCTTAAGCTAAAGGTGCCAGGTTCAAATCTCGATGCGAGTAACGTGATTTAGTTCAGGGAATGTGATAATGTACTGATTTAATCAGATTATAGCATAGCTGAGCAGGCACACGGGAGCACGAAAAAAAATCAATACGGTCATAAAAATGAGATACTCTAACAATCTCTAAGCGAACGCCCGAGAGGGGCTGTAGTGCTACAAAAAAGAAGAAGAAGAAGAAGAAGGATGTTTCGTTGTTTATATTGTATAAATTTAGTAGAAAATAATTTTGGTAAAACCGTAAAAAAGGTCCAATGCGATAATGGAAAGGAATATCTGAATATGTACATGAACTTAACGGCGTAGCGGAAAGATATAATTCATCGGCAATGGATATGGGTAGATGCTCATTAAGAGAAGCAAACATAAACAGAAGGTATTGGCCCGAAATAATGAAAACTGTAGCATATTTAAAAAAAACTAATGCTAAAACTAGTGAAAACAAAACTTCTTATGAAATATTTATGGGAATTAAGCCAAATGTAAAATTTATGGAAGTTGAGTTTTTGTAAGAACACCAGAAGTTAAAAAAAATAACAAATGCGCCGACAAAGCAAAATCAGGAGTATTAGTACGTTATAATGAGAACAGCTACAGAATTTTGCTGAATAGTAAAATTATAAATGCTAGACATGTACAAGTAATCGAAGATAATATTAAATTAATTTGCCACAAGATAATGAAAATTTTGATGAAACTGAAAGTCGAAAAGATGTTAAAAGCGAATATGAAGATGATGAAAAAATTGACATTGAAAGTGAATGCAGTAAAAATATTTAAGAAGAAAATGAATCTAATTTAAATAAAAACAATAGAACTGTAAATGTGAAAGAACAAAGAAAGTCCGAAAGAAAGAGAAGCCCTGTAAATAGATAAGGTAATTCTGTGACGCATGTCATTTATGTTAATTATGTGAATTCAACTGTACCGGATACATATGAAGAGGTGTGAAATTCAAATGAATCAAAAGGATGGATAGAGAACTGGAATGTTTAAAGAAAAATTAAACTTGGATAGCTGCTGATATGCCAAAACATAAGAAAATAATTGATGTAAAATGGATTTATAGAAGAAAAAGCAATAATTCAAATAAAACTAGATTATTTGTAGGAGGTGTTCAACAAAAGTAGTATTTGAAAAATGTTTATTCGCCGATCGGTAAAATGCAAATATTAAAAATCTTATTAAATTGCTGCTACGTAAATAGTTTATATATTGAAAAAATGGATGTTGAAACAGCATTTCTAAATGGTAGAATAAAACATGAAGTTTACATTCATGAGCCACAAGTTACGAAACCGGTGAGAACATAGTATATCTGGTTTAAGGAAAAGCCCAAGAACTTGGTGTTAAACATTTGAAAATTATATTAAAAAGCTAGTTTTGAAAGAAGTTATAGTGAAAGTAGAGATCCTAATATTTGTAGATGATTTATTAATATGCAGCAAAAGCCAAAAAAAATCTAAGCTTAATTAATGAAGCTATTTGTATTGGAAGAGTTAGCTAACATAACAAATTATATTGCGTATGATATAAAAGGTTTTCCAATAAGAGGTGTTATTTTAAATAGCCCGCTATTTCGGTAGATGTCACTTTTGAAGCTGCCATTTTTTGACATTTTACAAGTAAAAGCTACGCCGTTAATGAAAATGGAACAATACACGCTTCAAAAATGCATTGAAATTTTTAAAATTCACTATAAAAATGGTGAAAATTTGGCAGAGACGGTTCGTAAGACTCGAACATTTTTGGGTTGTCGTGAAGCACCTTGTCGAACCGCAATACAGAGATTGGTGGAAAAATTCGAGTTGGCAGGACAACTTGGTGATGTGAAGAATAAAATCCGTGCACGTCACTCAAGAACTGCCGAGAATGTTGCTGCTGTAGCCGAAAGTGTTGAAGAAAACCCAGGTTCGTCCATTCCTCGTCGTTCTTTGGCATTAGCATTCCAAAAATGTCATAACACCGTATTTTGCATCAAGTGTTGGGTCTTAAGGCTTATAAAGTTCAGTTGACACAAGAACTCAAGCCAGTCGATCATCAACAACGTCGTGTTTTTGCTGATTGGCTCCTTTAAATGCATGAAAATGATTCGGAATTCCATTGAAAAATCATCTTGAGTGATGAGGCCCATTTCCACCTCAGTGGCTTCGTCAACAAGCAAAATTGTCACATCTCGGGCTCGGAAAACCCAAGAGTTATTGTTGAAAAGCCTCTCTATGTTCAACGTGGGTGCGGTTTATGATCTGGCGGAGTCATTGGACCTTAATTTTTCGAAAATGAGGCTGGAGCAACAGTTACGGTGAATGGATTGCGCTATCAAGATATGATTAGTAATTTTTATGGCCGGAATTGAATAAAATTGATCTGGACAACGTTTACTTTCAACAAAATGACACTACGTGCAACACAAGCAAGGAAACCATTGATCTTTTATGGGAAACGTTTCCGGATCATGTTATCTCTCGAAGAGGTCATCACAATTGGTCACCGAGATCCTGTGATTTAACACCTTGCGACTTCTTCCTTTGAGGCCACTTGAAAGAGAAGGGCTACGCCAACAGCCCAGCGTCGATGCAAGACCTCAAAGATGGAACTCGTGAGGCTATCGAGGACATAGGGCAGCCACTTTGCGATTTGGTTATAGAAAATAATATAAATAAGCTCGGTCGTGGTGGTCATTTGCCAGATGCTATTTTTCAAAATTAACGGCATACCTTTTTCTTTATAATGAAATAAACATCCGCTCATTCATATAAACAAGTTGAGTAAGCAGGAGAGTGCTCCTACCAGAAGGTCTTTGTAAACATTCTAGGGTTAAAAACAAGTTTTCTGATAGCGTGAATCGGTAACTTGAACTATTCATCCAATATTTGGATATAAAATCGTTCAAATTTCTGTAAAAAATGCCCAGTTTCTTTCATAAGCACATTGCCGCCGCCATTTTCATTCAGCTTAAATGATTTTTCTGAATGCTCGGCCGATTGAACATCTTCAAGTTAAACACAATTCCTTGAATTTTCATGAAAATTGAAAGAAAATAAAAGTGCCTTGGTCAATTTGAAATCTGTATCAACCATAAATACGTGTTATTGATGTTGTACTTCCGTACAATTTAAAATGGCTATAACTACTTTGATTATGATTCGATCTCAATTAAATTATGTGAGCAGAAATATCTTATATCAGTACATATAACTGCAAAATTTCAAAAAGTTTAAACGTATCGTTTTGATTTTATGGGCAAAAATATAAATCTACAAATCATACTATTATTAACAAAGTTGAGTGAATTTCGATTTCTGAGGTATTTGTTGCCTTTGTACTCATAAAGGCCCACATTTGTGATAATTTTCAGATTTTTCGGCTCAACGGTGTCCAATTGCGAGGAGGGACCCACATTTTTGGTACATTTTGCCTTCCCCTGGACCCCCTAATTCATAAAATGTTTTTTTTATTTCAGATTCTAAAAGTTCTAATTAAGACCTTTCATTTGATATCCCACTCAACTACCCTTGATTAAAAATATTTTTTAAGGGCTCATTCGTTATAAGGGGGGGGGGGACCCTCCCTTAAAAATTTTTTAAATTTTTGGTAAGACCTTAACTTTTGAGAGACCATCACTTCTGACCTTTTTACAAAGTTTGAGCATTCTAGCTTCGTGACGCACGGACAGACGGACGGACAAACGGACAGACAGGTCGCGAAACTAGTAGGTCTTTGTAGGAAAATTTTTTACAAAGACCTAAAAAATGGCATTTTTCTTGTAATATCAATATAACACCTATTATTGGAAAACCCTGTAGTATAAATTCAGGTGGAAAAGGGATATTGTAAGCTGCGATATGATTATTTTCTTCACTCATGGATTACAATGATGTACAGGGTCTATGCCACACAAAAACCATTAACATAAAAAAAAATTAAATAGACAGAACTACGCTCCTATCAGAAGGGTTTTGTACTTAATTTAGGATATGCATACACTAATAATGAACAAACTTAAGGAAAAATTCAACGATATCTAATCAACCACCATTTTGTTTCAATATTACTAGCGACTATTGACTGAATTAAGCCTTAAATATGTTTTTGTTGTGAAGTAAGTGTTTCTTCTAGATGAGGCTTTAACTACTAGATGATATAGAGAATTGTTTTTAATTTAAGTTATGTACTGTTATGTGAATGATTTTTTAACAACAAAACTCCCAATTAGTTTTTCATTAAAATTATATTAATGTGGAAAACTGAACAACATATTGTTAAATTAAAAGCAGTTTCCCTCATATTTACATCTGTGGACCCCGTAAACTTTTAAGAATCCTTGGTCATCAGCAACTTGCATTAAGAAGACATAATGACTATTGTCGGTGGATAAACAAATCGCTCTGAAGTCCGATTCAGCCTTTAAATGTCAATATAATATCAAAACTTCTTATACTTCTACAAAGAAAATGGTGGACCACCACGGACTTGTTTCTAACATTTATTGAAAGTCTTTGTAATTATGTTCCTGTACGGCAAGAGAAATAGAGTGCTAATTTTGTTTGAAAGTTGGAAAATGACGATAATAATAGTTTTCTACACACCTTAACTCCACCCCAGTTCCTTTCCTATAAAAGCTACCTCAGCTGATATTTTTTTCTTTTCATCTCAAGCCTCTATCACTGCTAGCTATAACCGTGCCAAAGAACTTCAGTTTTCCATACCCTATATCAAACCATATTCCAAATATTCACAGGAAATAAATGCCAAGTTTAACGGCATTTGAGAGGGATCGTTGCCCAAGAAAAGTGATCCAGTCTTCGAATATTATTGGTACCTTGATATTCTCCGTAACGACGTTTGATGCTTGGATGGGCATAATTTGCCATCCGTATTGAGAAATGGCTGAACCCTAGCAACTAAATAGTTTGTTTGTGCTCATATAATAACTGATCCCAACATACATCTTGCAAGATGAAGTCTGAGGATGTAGAGTCTAGCAAACTCAGTATCTGCTTCTCAAATCACTTAACTCTCTGGTGAGGTCTCCAACTTTAGTTACTATTATGCATATACGCCTTTGAGCGGGTATGGGTATTTTCAGTCTTACCTGCACAAGATTGGTAATTCACGGTCCCCTGATTTTCGGTTTTGCCTAAGAGAGGAAGACCATGCCTGGGACAAGCTGCGAAGGCTCCTCTACAGGGAGACGGGAGAGCTCACCCCGGATAATATAGTCATGTTGGTGGTCAAATCGGTTGACAAATGGGACCAGGGGGCACATTATGTTCGGGCAGCCGTTAAAGATAAAAGGAACTCTCAGCAGCTGGAGGTTTTCGGGCTAGGGGATCGCCTGTCTGGCACTTCCTCCTCCCCTCTCCCCTCCCCCAGCTCGAAGGCGCCTCACGGCGTAACCAATCGAGACCTGGCCCGAAGAAATTTGTCAAACGGTCCCAGGCTAGATTCTCACGTTGACAGGGGAGGTGTTTAGTAGGTACTCCAGTCACCTTCTTGCAAGCATGGGAGTCCCACACTCGGTGCCTGAACGGACATTCACCTCCCCACCACAAAAAAAAAATTAAAAATATACTCTACCTTAAGTACTATCAAAAATTCTTTGTGCCAGGTTGGGTTGTGATACTCTTTCCCTGAGTGAACTTTTCTTCAATTTAATGTAAGTTAATTAGCTACTTGTTCCTTGTCTTCCTCCATTCCCGCTAGCTTAGCGATATACCTCTTTCTGTTAGCCTTTCCACTATCCTAACCAGTACATCTTTCTTGCTTTGGCGAACTATTGGAACAAGAAGCCCAAAGCATTCCTTGTCCCCCAGAGGAAACTGGCGACTTATACAGACGGCTGATTTAAAGAGAGCTTCACCACTACAGTTCACAATTAGTTCCTCAACGCGATGCAGAAAAGCAATAAAATGGGAACGACTTGGAAGTTACCTCCAAAGGAAATTAATGGCTAGAGTATAGCACAAATAGAGGAATAAAAAATTATTTACATGACTAGATCATCGAACATTTTATTTAACTGATAAATCTAACATGAAGATGGAACAGATAGTAACTATAAAATTAAGATGTCAGCATCGTAAATTGCAGGAGGAGAAATGAATGAAAACTTTGTGCTTCACTTATCTCATTTAATGATGAGAATTCAAAATTCCATAAAATTTTTATAAAGCTATTCTTAAAATCATGCTCCTACTTACTTCACTTATTTAGATTGAATTTGTATACGAAATATTTTACATTCACAATAAGTGAATTGGCTTCAAAACCTACGTAATTAGTATAATTAATCTCCCAGAAAACTGAATGAAAACCCATAATTGAAATGTTATGTTCGGGTGGTAAACATGAGAATTTTGGTTTTCATGTTCACACATATCGCATATCATCTTAGTAATTCAAGTTAGCATACGTTAGTCGAAACCAAATGAAAAATGTCTGAATTGAGTTGGATATCGATTAATATTAATTATGTTAATCAAGTTGCTGATATTCATTCCCTTGCAAAAAAGCATCCAATAATATGAAGAAATAGGTATTGTTCGAAGTATACAGTACATCCCTAACAATTTTCAATATTGCAATCCAAATCATCCAGTCTAATTTCCAATACCCGAGATGCCTTTGCAATGCTGACATAAACTATTCTAAGCATACTCTAGTCTACAAATAATGATTGTACGGGAAACCTCTTCTAATGTACACGAATGCCATTTGGGTACAATGTGTTTATAATCCAAAACACTGTTTCAAACAGATACGTAAATTTATGCGTTAGAAATGTGTTTGTACTCACCTAGCACTCCAAGTCGATAATTAATTGTCACTACGAGTATTTGTCCATAGCTAGCTAATACGGATCCATCGTAAGGATTCCCACTGTTCCATTCGTACGATTCACCATGGACAAATACGAAAACAGGATACTTGGTTTGACCACCACTCGAACTGCTACCACTACTGCTGCTACCACTGTTGCTACTACTGCTGCCGCTGTTCGAATCCCTGGAGCCCACTGGGAAATGGATGAAATTTATTGATTTAGTACGGTTTGATATGAAATGGGTGTGACATATAATTGCTTGGTGGCCAGAGCTCTATAATTTTCCAATATTTTCCTATTTTCGATATGGATAATCTACGGTATCATGAGGTGGGACTAGCAATTAAAGTAGAAATTATACGCGACTTTATATCGGAAATAATCAAAGTTGTATGTTGGCTCTACATATTATTAATATTTACAACACAGCTAGAAGCAATCCTCCAGAAGAACAAAATTATTCTATCTCCTTAATTATATACTTTTAAGTAATTTTCATAATAACGCAAAACACAATTATTGGATAAAGTAAGTTTATACAATTTATCCACCAAGGATCGAACGGTCAAACTAATACCATAAATAGTATTTTAAGCCGATTAGAATGTTGAAAGAGGGGCTGTCTCTAGAAACAAATAATCACAGATAAACGTGTCAACAAGGAGAAATGTATACTAAGCCCTGAAGGACTCAACTGTCTGTCAATGTGTCTGCAAGTTCTTCCTCCAAGTCAACGACCATTATATTTTTAAGTCTTTAATTGATTTTTTAGAAGGAAGGTATTTGCAAGGAGAATGTTGTCTACTTAGATTGACCTGATGAAAGTAGAAGAGGACAGTAAAGAGAAATTAGATTCCTAATACTTAGTTAATCAATTGTGATTTAGATGTATTGTATTAATGTGTTTTCAGAATCAGTAACACTTCAATTAATTAAATTTGAGTGATAAGGACACATTCAAGTTTGTTGCTTTATGGCTTTCAATTATGATCAAATCGAATGCTTTCACGCCACCGCCGTAAATATGGCAGAAGAAATGTACTGGGAAATGAAAGCTGATGACTTCTGCCAAGAACAGAGGTTGGAAAGTACGATTGCTATCTAACCACATCAAGAAGGAAGGCTGAAGACGTGCTAATAAGAATAAAATCAGCATATTAGTCGTCAAAAATCAGTAAAAGTGTAAAAAATGAGCTCCAGAGCTAGGAGAGCTCCTAAACCGGCGGAGCTAGTTGAAATCAAAGAGAACTAGAAACCCGAAAAAGAGCAGAAGGGACGAGAAGTGCTCAGAGTTAGGCGTAAGGAGCGTGCGTAGGTAGCTCCACTATCAAACATCAATAAAAGAAGGGCGTCTAACCCAATCGAAGGAGATAAGGATAAAAGAAAGAAGTAGGAGGCACTTGTTGGGCGTTAAACGCTAGACCAGAGACTCAAGACAGCTGGCAAAAGTCGTAAAACAAGTTGGCAAAACAGGCCTACGCTCATGTCAGAAGGGTTTTGTATTCAATTTACAAAATGCAGTCACCAGATCGAATCAAATCAAGAAACATGTCAAAGACGATTTTATTGGAGAAAATATGAAATACGAAGATCATACTATAATTAACAAAGTTGAACGAATTTCGACTTCTAAGGTTTTTGGTCATAAAAATCTCCCTTGATAATTATTTCAGATGTCCATCCGCGACGGAGGAAACACATTTTTCATGTATTTCCCCCCTGTGCCCCCACTGAAGCAAAAACTGACAGTTTTACAACTGTTTTGAAGAGCTCCCGTAAAAACTTTTATTTCATACTCATATCGGTTACGTTTGATGAATTTTTTTTTTCAGGGGCCACTCTCTTGTACTGTTATCATCGATTAATGGCCAATTTTTTCGAATCCTAGAATGGTTACAAAACCCTTTTGCTAGGAGCTCTCTCCCACCTCCTTGACTTGTTTCACTTATGAGCATTAATTGCAGGTACTCATCTTCCGTCATTCATTAAATTGAATCAAGTGTTCAAAGCATGCACTTTAAACGTTGAAGTTGGGAAAAACTAACTCAAAATTATTCAACCTTCGCATTTAAAACAGCCTCCATTTTGTTTTACGATTACTGATACCACTAGCTGAACCGATTCTCAAAGATATTCATGACACCTATCATTCCTGAAATTTTCATGCAAATCCTAGCAAGACTGTAGTGTCTGAGTCGGTAAAAAGCGCATGTTTTTCCATAGCCATATGTTGCCATAGTAATAAATGCAGCGCATATTGTTCCATAGTAATACAGGAAAATTCAAACCGCTATTACTTCGCTGAATATGATTCAATCTTTATGAAACTTTCAGGATAGATTAATCTTATAAATAACCATCATTAAATTTAAGGGTACCCTCAGGATTTTATTCGTGAAAACATAAAATCGATAAATCATATTATTACTAACAAAGTTGAGTGAATTGTGTTGCGGAGGAAACACATTTTTCATGCATTTCCCCCCTGTGCCCCCACTGAAGCAAAAACTGACAGTTTAACAACTGTTTTGAAAAGCCCCCATGAAAACTTTCATTTCATACTCATATCGGCTACGTTTGATGAATTTTTTTCAGGGGCCACTCTTCTGTACTGAAATCATCGATTCATGGCCAATTATTTCGAACCCTAGAATGGTTACAAAACCCTTTTGCTAGGAGCTCTCTCCCACCTCCTCGCTTGTTTCACTTATCAGCATTAATTGTAGGTACTCATCTTCAGTCATTCATTCAATTGAATCAAGTGTTCAAACCATGCACCTTAAACGTTGAAGTTGGGAAAAAAAACACAAAATTATTCAATCTTCGCATTTAAAACAGCCACTATTTTGTTTTACGATTACTGATACCACCAGCTGAACCGATTCTCAAAGATATACATGACACCTATCATTCCTGAAATTTTCATGCAAATCCTAGCAAAACTGTAGTGTTTGCGTCGATAAAAAGCGCATGTTGTTCCATAGCCATATGTTGCCATAGTAATAAGTGCAGCGCATATTGTTCCATAGTAATACAGGAAAATTCAAACCGCTATAACTTCGCTAAATATGATTCAATCTTTATGAAACTTTCAGAATAGATCAATCTTATAAATAGACATCTACGTACTGAGTTTCATTGAATTTAAGGGTACCGTTAAGATTTTATTCAAGAAAACATAATTCGATGCAACATACTATTACCAACAAAGTTGAGTGAATTGCGACTTCTCACGTATTTGTTGTTGTTGTACTCACCAAGGCCTACATTCCTGATTTTTTTCAGATTTTTCGGATCAAAGGTGTCCAATCGCGAGGGGGGGGGACACAAATTTTTCGTGTATTTCCCCTCCCTGTGCGCCCCTCGAAGCAAATTTTGCCAAATTAAAACCTGTTTTGAAAAGTTCTCATCAAGACCGTTCATTTGATACCCATATCGGCTACCTTCAATGAAATTTTTTTTTTCGGGGGGTCACACTCCTCTATGGGGAGACCCCCCTTGAATACCTTATAAAATTTTTTAGTAGTTGAACTTTGAAGAGATCACCACTTTAGACCTACACACAAAATTTGATGTTTCTAGCTTTAGTAGTTTCTGAGAAAAACTGCTGTGACACACGAACGGACGGACGGACGGACAGACGGACAGACGGACAGACTGGTCGCGAAACTAGTAGGGTTTTGTAAAATTATTTTACAAAACCCTAAAAAGGGGACGTAGCAAAAAAATGACCTAACCAGAAACAGGAGAGAAAAGAGCCGCAACGAAGACCCCGGTAGTAGACGTTGCTCATAAAATAACAAGATGATCGATGTTACGCCAGATATCAGGGAAAATATAAGGGTCAGAGTTACCAAAACTGCTTTTGAAGCAGTAAAACCAACTCGATTTGGCCACATTGTTATCAAATCTGGAACAAAGGCTAATAATAAAGAAACATTCTGCGATGCAGTAAAGAAAGTCTTTGGCAAGAGCGCAACTGTAGCATCCCTCAAGTGGGTGGTAAAAATCGAAATTGACAAAAACTGCATCACAAACCAAGTTGGAACAGGCCATCAAATAGGAGCTCTTTAGCGTGGATAGGATCAAAGCAAGCCCCACACCAGAACATCATAGGGGACAATGCATGGCCATCATAGACTTGACCAAAAAGGTCATCGAACGAGTTATAAATAAGAGCAAAGTAAAAACAGGTGAAGAGTAGCGCCTCTTAAATGTTTCAAATGCCTTGGCTATGGCCACAGCACAAATGCTAAAATGTGGTGAAATGGGGCATAAAACAAAAAAATGCATCACAGAGACACACAGTATCCTTTGCAAGGATGTCGCTCTAAGACCGGATCTTGGGATCAGAAAAATGTTCAGTTTTCCAGAAAGCACTAGCCAAGGCAACTTCGATGACCCATATCATGTAGGTAAAACTATATCAAAGCTCAACCGCTCCAGATCTTTTGCAGTGATTGGCAAGGGACGTGAAAGTCGACTTTTGGCTGCTGAGTAAGCAATATTAGGATAAAAATTTTACATCATGGCATCTTGATGAAACTAGTACTGCCACCATCTGGGTGCGGAACGATGATTTTTGGATAGAGGGATGTGGATGGAAGGCTGCTTGCATGTGAGTTCGATGCTTAGGGACCACCTTTTTTTGCATGTACATACTGCCAAACGAACCAATATCATCTTTCCAATCGAAGCTTAATGCATTGCAGGGCGATGTTTCGAACGCAGATGGCAACATATTTGATGGGGAGACTCCAACGCTAATACAGTCAAATAGAGCATTCCTTTAACAGATTCGCAGGGATAACGAATCCTACGTTTGGTGGCCAGGTTGCTGATTGTTGTACTAAATACCACAAATGCACCAAACCGGACGTGACATTTGCCTCGGAGTCCTCGTATGGAGAATAGATAATTGGATGGTATTAGAGGACTACTCAGTGAAAGATCATCAGATGACCTAAATTATGAACATCATAACGTCTGCTTACAGCTTTTCTACGCACCAATGAAAACCCCGGTACGGCAAGCCACCCATGGACTGGTGGTTGACTGAAATTGCGAAAAAGTGAAGGGAGTTGCAAAAAATTCGGCGTGAGGCGCAAAGTCAACCAAAAAGTGGGTTCTTAAGCTGATTGACAACAACAAAGCTAGTTGCTGGCAGAACCAAGTGAACAGTGTGAACAAAGATCACTGGCACCTTGGCTACAACCTACTTATGCAGAACCTGATAGTTCTACGGATGCTTTGAAGTGGAAAATATGGACGAGGTAGTGCGGGCACTCTTCCCCGCCCATCTTGTCCGTGTTGACGTTATCCAAGGTGAAACAATAATCGAATGCTATTCGCTCAGAAAAATTTTAATATCTAACAGTAGTGAAGTACTTATAGTGTGAAAAATAAAAAAGAACAACACATTTTTACACACTTTCTAATTAAATTTAAATCAAAATATAGTAACTGTTACATGAAGAAAAACTAAGCAAAAAATAAATTCATTTAATTCGAGGGATAAACTTGTTGGTTTAATAATAAATTATCAACACTTGGCATTAATTTAGTCAGGATGATGTCCAGTTTTTTTCTTTTTTTTTTGTTATGAGACCTATAACTGCGCTGAAACCCTTTCTAATAGGTAACATATGAAGATGGAAAAGCAATTAAAAACTTGCTCGCGGTATTCCATAATACGGGATAAATAGCAGGTATGTCTTTTTAAAGCCAGAATTGTTAACATCCGTTTCTAAACTGTACCTCAGGTTCTTCGTTAGTGCTTATTACAATCAATTCCTTTTGCAATGTAACATCCGTTTCTTCCATGTCACCAAATGGATTGCTAATCCATTGCGGTATTACCAGCGTTAAAATATCGTCAAATCTAGTTTCAAGATCTGAATAGATGGCATTCAAATGTTGAACATTGATTAAAACATAGTCTTCCTGGCAGATTACCTGGGACAAATTGGAGAACTGGGAAAATTTGTACCGTCCAATGTCTCGCTTCATCAGTTTAATTCTGGCAAAAAATACTGAAATGATCGATTTTGTTTTTATCAAAATTAAACTGTCACCTTACAACTACAAGCTCACCATATTAAATTTAGCAAACAAATTTGTCAAATAATCAATGTCTGTTTTTTTCTTTTCAATAAATTTTTATTCAAATTTTCAACTTTACTATGGAAAAACTGTATAACAGTTTCAAATAGTGTAAAAAACGTTGTCAAACATAAGCCTTTCACCAGCCAGCGTACATGAGTGTAAAGAACTAATTGCTGGAAGTTATCGTCATTTCTCGTTTTTTTCCCGAGATTCAGGGCGCGTGAAAATAGCCAACGTGTCGCATCGGCTCATAAATTTGGTGTATTTTTGCGTATTACAGTGTAACCACTGTAATCCGTACATCTTAGTCTGAGACCTCATTCAGATTATTCGAGTTGTTTTGATTAAGAAGACACAGAAATTGTATCTTATATGCTCCCATGCTAAGAAATATACTTCAATATAACATAAACATACAATAACTGTGTGTTTGTTAATCAAAACAACTTGAACAATCTGAATGGCGCCTGAGAATAAGATGTACGCTTTACAGGGGTTACACTGCAAAACCCTAAAACAAAAACAAAAAAAAAAATTATGAGTAGATGCGATGTATGGCTATTTTTGCGTGGCCTTACTAAAAGCACCGATCGTTATTTCTCTTTTAGAAGACTTACAGCTCTCTGAAGTGAGTGAGATTCACACTGTAGAGCAAGTGCAACATAATGTTAAGCGCGTAATATGAATTGAATGAGACACATATAAAATGCTCCGAGATCAAGTGAAAGCAGTTTCAGACCGACGCTATTAATTATATTAATAATATAATATTTTTGTAATTTATTTTTTAATAACAAAATTATATCAATTATACTGTTTTTTGCAATGTTTGAAATTTCTCGCCCTTGACCCCCATTTTCATTTCACAGACCCCCAATTTTTTTCGCCCATGCAGACCACTTGCAGGTCTTCATCAACCCCTGGGGGTCAATATAGACCCCTTTGGGAATCAATGCTATGGAACAATATGCGCTGTGTTACCATGGAAACATATGGTTATGGAACAATATGCGCTTTTTACCGACTCAGACACGATAGGCTTGCTAGCATTTGTGTAAAAGTTTCAGGAACGATAGGTCTTATGCATATTTTTGAGAATTGGTTCAGCTATTGGAATCAGAAATCGTAAAACAAAATAGTGGCTGTTTTAAATGCGAGGATTGAATAATTTTGAGTTATTATTCTTCAACTTCAACGTTTAAGGTACATGCTTTTAACAGTTGATTCAATTTAATGAATAACTGGAGACGAGCTCCTACAATTAATACTCATATGTAAAATAAGTC